>CAUYUJ010016185.1:115184-122684 GCA_963575745.1 Prorocentrum cordatum | reverse complement strand
CGCCACCACGCACCCACGGCACTCTTGAGGCGCTGATGGGACGCCACGTGCTGTGCGGCAGGGTCTCTGTAAGCTTCTGAGTATCCCCCCCCTTCTCCTCGCATCGTCAAGAACTATGGGTCCGCGCTCCTGGGGCAACGAGCCCGCGTGAAAAAAAACTGTGGATCCGCGCTCGCGCGCCCACGGCCCCTAGCAGAAACAGCAGGCCCGCGCTCCCGAGCTGCCACGACGGCCGATGCAGGCAGCCAAGGTCGCCAAAATGACCCGCGGTGCATCACATGCGGCCCAAGATGGCCACAAGGCGACCCCAGGTGACATCAAGACTGCCCAAGAGGCCTCCAATACGGCCCAGGAGGGCCGCAAGAGAACCCCCAATAGGCAACCGAGATGTCCCCAAGACGGGGCAAGAAAGCTCCATGGTGGCCCGATACTCCTTCCATACGGCAGTCGCCACCCAAGGTGCTGGGCGGGCGCGGTGGCAGGACTTGCCGCAAACAGCTTGATACCATGACGACGATGGCGATCTCGTTTTGCACAAGGGCCTAACAAATTCTTGAAGCACTGGGTCTATAAGAATAAACCAAGCGCCGTAGTCGCATGCAGGCCAATGCACCAGACCGACGTTTATCAGTCCGATACAACTGGCACCTAATACAACGCCTAAACACAAATCCACCACTAAGTCGTTGAGTGAGCACACTTTCGTGCTGTCCGCAACAGCCCGTAGTCGCATGCAGGCCAATGCACCAGACCGACGTTTATCAGTCCGATACAACTGGCACCTAATACAACGCCTAAACACAAATCCACCACTAAGTCGTTGAGTGAGCACACTTTCGTGCTGTCCGCAACAGCACCCGTGATGGTGAACATGCAACGGCAACGAGTCTGCGAGAAACTCCAGGCCATATCTACACACAGGTAAAGTACCAGGAAGCTGGAAAGCACACATGGCCGGATTCGCATGCGGAACATCTGGAGGCCGCAAGCTGGATGCACACATGGAGACCCTGCGTGCGTGACAACGGCCGAGCGCCCGAAAGACATCTGTCCACATGCGTGTCCAACTCTCGCCCAAGACGGCCGCGTCCTGTGTACCCAGCTTCCTGGTACCGTGTATCTGATCGACTTTATCGACCAACACCGATGAATGAATAAGCATGCAAAGTACAGTACGGACAACTTGCCGCGCGCCCTGTCACTGAGCGTGTTGCTCATGCCGCCTTGGGCATCAGCAGAGCAAATAAGAGCAGCAAGCGTGTGACACACTATGGCAAGACTCGTGTGCGCCAACGGGAGCACGCAGCCCTGGTGCATCACGAACAGAATCGACGAGAAGGGAAACCGTCACCAAACCAAAGAGGAGGAGGAGGAGGGGATCCCCTCGAGAGGGCCCCTCCAGAGGGGGGCTCCTCCTCGACGGGATCCCCTCGAGGAGGAGGAAGAGGAAGAGGAGGAGGAGGGGGGGATCACCACCAAAAGGGCCATCCAGGCAAGGGGGGCAGCCCGAGGGGGGGGAGGCCCCCGGCCAAAGCCGAGAAGAGAGCTCCATCATCCCTCGTCCAGGCCCCCCCCCTGCCCCCCCAAAGCAGCGAGGGGGGCCCACGTGTGCTGGCGCCGCCGCTCCCCGAAACCCCTCTCTGACAGAGCGCCTCCGAGGCGAACCCCGCAGGGGCGACGCGGGCTCTCCGCCCCCCCCCTCCCCCCCGAGGAGGCCCGACGCGGGGAGCTCGAGGGAAGGGCGGCGGCATCGGCATCGGCGGCGCCCCCTCCACCACAGGCCTGTGGGAGAAGACAGCGGCGGCATGTGGCCGGCTGTCGCGTGCACGGCGGCGCCCCGAGCGAGGGGCGGCGCCTTCAAAAAAGAGGGGCCAGCAGAGCTGCTGCTGCTGCTGCTGCTGCTGCTGGCCTGCGGCCGCGCGACCGCGCACCTCCCCAGTCCCCCATCTCCCCCGCGTCGAGGGAGCAGAGAGGACAGACTGGTGACGTTGAGAGCCCTATCAGAAGAACCGCGCCAGAACCTAGCATGAAGAAGATGGCGACCGATGTGGGGAATCGCTCAGGCCTGGCCAAGACGGCCCCCGCGTCAAGTGAGCAGGGAGGACATAGTGGTAGCGTAAAGAGCCAGATCATAAGAACCAGACCAGTACTAGTATGAAAAAGATGGCGAACAATGTGGACAATCGCCCAGGCCTCGCCAAAACGGTCCGCTCGTCAAAAGAACAGGGATGACATAAAGGTACCGTTAAGAACGGCAATCGCCCAAGCCTGGCCAAGACGGGGGAAGAGAGAAGAGGTCGAGGACGGAGGGAATACAATTATGAGTATGTGTGATTGTTCCTCATTTCGATTATCCGTGCTTTCTCCGCCGTCCCTTTCCTACTCCTCCTCCTCATCCTCCTCATGCTCATCCTCCCCCTATTGCTCCTGCTCCTGCTCCTGCTCCTCCTCCTCCTCCTCCTCCGCCTCCGCCTCCGCCCCCTCCTCTTCTCCACCTCGAATCAACACAGCCTCTTTTCCCTCCGCCACCTCCTCCTCCTCCTCCCCCTCCTCCTCCTCCTCCTCCTCCTCCTCCTCCTCCTCCTCTCCTCCTCCGCCTCCTCCTCCTCCTCCTCTCTCTCCTCCTCCACCCTCTCACCTCCTCCTCCTCCTCCTCCTCCTCCGATCCCCCCTCCTCCTCCTCCTCCTCCTCCTCCTCCTCCTCCTCCCTCCTGCGCCTCCTCCTACTCCTCCTGGTCCTCCTTCTCCTCCTCCTCCTCCTCCTCCTCCTCCTCCTCCCCCTCCCCCTCCCCCTCCCCCTCTCCACCCTGCTCGCAAGCCAAACTACAGGCGCCCGGCCACGAACTCCAGCCGGATGAAGATGTCGCCCTCCTCTGTCTCCTGGCACCGAAGGAGAGAATCAGAAGGGAGCAGGAAGAGGAGCAGGATGAGGAGGAAGGGGAAGAAGAGGAGGGGGAGGAGGAGGAAGAGGAGGAGAAGGAGGAGGAGGAGGGGAGGGGGAGGAAAAGGACGAGGGAGGAGGGAGATGAGCCCGAGGAGGAGGATGAATCCGCCGGCCCCCTTGTGGGGCCACCAGGCTGCGAGGCACGGGTTCGCAGTTTCCAGTACCAGTTGTAGCTTGTAGTTTCCAGTGTTACAGTTCTGCTTCTTGCTGGTTACTGTAACTAATTGACTTTTTGCTGGTTACTGCAACTAGTTGATTGACCGCGCGAGGGGGGGGGAGGCCCAAACGGGATTTTTAGCACCCCCTGGGCGCGTTGTCTGAATTGCTGGGGGGGCTCGAAATCGACACCCCTCACGCAGATCCGCGGGGTCAGGGTCCAAAAAAACAATAGATTTGCCACATTTCTGAAATTCGGTGCCACCCCTCACGCAGATCCGCGGGGTCAGGGTCCAAAAACATATGGGATTTGCCACATTTCTGAAATTCGGTGCCACCCCTCACGCAGATCCGCGGGGTCAGGGTCCAAAAACACAAGGGATTTGCCACATTTCTGAAATTCGGTGCCACCCCTCACGCAGATCCGCGGGGTCAGGGTCCAAAAACACATGGGATTTGCCACATTTCTGAAATTCGGTGCCACCCCTCACGCAGATCCGCGGGGTCAGGGTCCAAAAACACATGGAATTTGCCACATTTCTGAAATTCGGTGCCACCCCTCACGCAGATCCGCGGGGTCAGGGTCCAAAACCATAGGGGATTTGCCACATTTCTGAAATTCGGTGCCACCCCTTACGCACATCCATCGCAAGGCGTGGTAACCCCAACTGCGAGTACTCCCTCGGCCCTTTAATCCCAAGGTGTGGTAACCAAGCTCGTAAACCATACACGTCTTACCAATCGCCCTGTGTGGCAACCCCTCTTGTGATCAGTTGGTTTTGCCGATTGCGAATCGGCCTCGCATGAAGTTCCGATACTGCTGCACGACAGCGCCAAAGCCTCATGACTTAGCTCATGGCCCATTCTCCGAGAGAGGGGGCCGGCGGCAGGGGGCGAAGCCCTTACGGATAATAAGAACTATCCCAGTGCGACCCTACCTAGGAGTTGGAACCCCTAGGAAAGCAGCATTAGTAGTAACAGTTACGCTAAGCTAAAGCTAAGGTAAAGTCAAGATAAAGCTAAGCTGAAGCTAAGCCACAGCTAAGCCACAGCTGAGCTAAAGCTAAGCAAAAGCTGAGCTAAAGCTAAGCTACAGCTAAGCTAAAGCTAAGCTACAGCTAAGCTGAAGCTAAGCTAAAGCTAAGCTAATGCTAAGCTAAAGCTAAGCTAAAGCTAAGCTAAAGCTAAGCGAAGGCTAAGCTGAAGCTAAGCTACAGCTAAGCTAAAGTTAAGCTAAAGCTAAGCTAAACGCTAAGCGAAAAGCTAAGCGAAACGCTAAGCTAACGCTAAGCTACAGCTAAGCTAAAGCTAAAGCTAAAGCTAAAGCTAAAGCTAAAGCTAAAGCTAAAGCTCCCAGGGGACTGGGGGGAACCGCTCCCAGGGGACTGGGGGAACCGCCCGGGGCGATTTCCATTGCCCGGCCCCTTTAAGCTAAGAGAGTAAGAACCCTTCTAGGCAGAGCCTAGGTAGGGAATAATCATAGTAGTACGATTAATAACAACAATACGAATCATAGCAAATACTCAAAATACCAAGATTCAGAGTATGACCGCTAAAATGAATACGAACAGCAAGGATCATGTACATAATACTGAAACTACTGCACATACCAATCGCACGTGCGATTCAATGATACATTCTCAACCATGAATTATCGTATTACTGCTACTGCTACTACTACTACTACTACTACTACTACTACTACTACTACTACGACTACTACTACTACTACTACTACTACTACTACTACTACTACTACTACTACTCGTGCTACTACTACTACTACTACTACTACTACTACTACTACTACTACTACTACTACTGCTACTACGACTACGAATCTTAATACTACGAACAGTATTGGTAATACAAGCCGTGATAACAACAACACCAACAACAACATCACCATCAACAACAACAACACCAACACTAAACACAACAACAACCACAACAACAACACCAATCACTGCAGCACCAACGGCAGCACAAACAGCAGTTCCACCACCAACAACGACACTGATACGAGTAGCAATGAAACAAATAGCAAGGATAACGACACTATGACTACGACACGTAAGGGCTATGCTGATACACGAAATACAAAACCATACACATCCGACATATAAACCGAATGCACATTGCAAGCAACACCCGCATAATGTGAGTGCTACGAAAAACACGAATCGAGTAATACTAGCAATCATAATAATAACGATAACACGAATAGCACGACTAAGAATACGGCACATCAAAGAAGAACCATAACACTACTACGACTCATACTCATACAAACACACATACACATACGGATGTTAATAATAGTGGTAATGCAAACAATCGGAATACTAAACATGCGAGTGATACGAATAATGGTAAACATAAACCAATATTACTGATCGGATAAAGATAATACTAAGGGGCGACCGAGGAGGGAGGGAGGAGAAAAAGGGAGGGGAAGAAAAGGAGAAGGAGCAGGACGACCGAGGAGGGAGGGAGGAGAAAAAGGGAGGGGAAGAAAAGGAGAAGGAGCAGGACGAGGAGGAGGCTAAGGAGGAGGAGGGGGAAGGGGGGGGGGGAGGAAGGAGGAGGAGGAGGAGGAGGAGGAGGAGGAGGAGGAGGAGAGGAGGAGGAGGAGGAGGAGGAGGAGAGGAGGAGGAGGGGTGATGGAGGAGGAGGAGGAGGAGGAGGAGGAGGAGAGGAGGAGGAGGAGGAGGAGGAGAGAGGAGGAGGAGGAGGAGGGGGAGGAGGAGGAGGAGGAGGAGGAGGCAGGAGGGGAGGAGGAGAGGAAGAAGGAGTAGGAGAGACTGGGAGGAGGAAGGAGGAGGAGGAGGAGGAGGGGGAGGAAGGAGGAGGAGGAGGAGGAGGAGAGTGAGGAGGAGGAGGAGGAGGAGAAGGGGGGAAAGAAGGGGAGGGACAGGGGAGGGCGGGAGGAGGAAGGATGAGCAGGATTAGCAGCGTTGGCGCAACCAGACTCCATGAGCGCAGGGAAACACTGGGCAGCCTTAGGCGTCGAGCCTGGGCCGTCCTCGGCTGAAAAGCAGCAGAAAAAGGGGCGCCCCGTGCCGCGGGGCCCCCCAGCGGACCCCAGCAGCCCCCACGAATAGGGCAGCCAGGGCCGACGAAACCTCAGGGCGGTGCGGGTCGCACTGGAAGCGCCGTGCGGCGCACCGCCCTGGGGGCCAGGGGCCCCGCGCGACAGCAGACGGGCCCCCGCCTCCTGCACCCCTCGCGCTCTCGGCGCTGGCGAGGGGTGCCTTCGCGCCGCGAATCGGGCGTGTGAGGCCCGCATTCGCGCGCTGCACCGCGCCCTCGGAACAGGCGATGGGTGGCGCGTCGCAGGCCCGAGGGAGCCATCGCCAGCCCGCCCCCCGAGGGGACCCCAGGGGGAGGAGGGACACCAAGTAGAACGAGCTCAGGGACCCCGAGCCAGGGGGGCCTGGCAACGGGGGGCATCCCGAGTCCGCCCCACCTAATGCTCCACCCCACCCTAGGGGAGAGACCCCCAGGGGGCCTGGGCGCCCAAGCCCCCCCGCCGCCCTCCGCCAGTCCTGCGGATGGTCGCCGGCTCTATGTGTACCCCGCCGATACAGGCGGCGCCGACCACTTTGGGTTCCCCGGCTATCCCAGTGTGCTCACTGGGCCCCCGGCTTATGCGGGGGGGGAGGGAGGAGGAAGGGGAGGAGGAGGCGGAGGAGGAGGAGGAAGAGGAGGAGGACCAGGAGGAGGAGGAGGAGGAGGAGGAGGAGGAGGAGGAGGAGCAGGGCCCCAGGAGCGGGGATGGAGGAGGAGGAGGAGGAGGAGGAGGAGTAGGAGGAGCGAGGAGGGGGCAGGATGAGAAAAGGAGGGATGGGGATGAGAAGGAGTAGAGGAGGAGGGAGGAGGGAGGATGAGCCCGAGGAGGAGGGAGGAGGAGACGAAAGAAGAGGAGGAGCAAGAAGAAGAAACAGAAAGAAGACGAAGGGGAGGACAGGGGGAATGGAGGAGGAGACGAGAATGGGAGGGAAGAGGAGGAGGAGGAGGTGGAGGAGGAAGGAGGAGGGAGGATGAAGCCTCAGAGGGTCGGAGGATGAGGATGGAGGAGGACGAGGAGGGAGGATGGGGGAAGAAGAAGGGAGGGACAGGGGGGAAGGGGAGAGGAGGAGGAGGAGGAGGAGGCGGAGGAGGAGGAGGGAGGAGGAGGAGGAGGGAGGAGGAGAAGGAGGACCAGGAGGAGGAGGAGGAGGATGAGGAGGAGCAGGAGCGGGAGGTGGAGGAGGAGGAGGAGGGGCAGGAGGGGGAAAAAGGAGGAGAAGGAGGAGGAGGAGGAGGAGGAGGAGGAGGAGGGAGGAGGGAGGATGAGCCCGAGGAGGAGGAGGAGACGAAGGAGGAGGAGGAGGAGGAACAACAACAATAATAATAAT
>CAUYUJ010016185.1:107684-110184 GCA_963575745.1 Prorocentrum cordatum | reverse complement strand
AGCCCCCACAATACTTCGTAGGTAGCGGGGCGAGGAGGGGAGGGGAGGAGGAGGAGGAGGAGGAGGAGGAGGAGCAGGAGGCGGAGGAGGAGGATGGGAGGAGGAGGAGGGGAGGAGAGGGAGGAGGAGTGAGGAGGAGGAGGAGGAGTGGGGGGGGGAAGGAAAGCTCTGCACGCCGCATGGAGCCCGTTCCTTCATGTTCCTTCCCGCCCTTCTCCGACGAGCACGTGCTGATTGATCATCGGAAAAGGCCGCCGCCTCCTCTTCCTCCTCCTCCTCCTCCTACCTCCTCCTCCTCCTCCTTCCTCCTGTACTCCAGCCTCCCCCCTAGAGACACTTTTTTGAATCGGCGACCTCCTCCTCCCTCCTCCTCCTCCTCCTCCGCCTCCTCCTCCTCCCCTCCTCTTCCTCCTCCTCCTCCTCCTACTCCTCCTCCTCCTCCTCCTCCTCCTCCTCCTCCTCCTCCTCCCCCCTCCCTTTCCTCCCCCTCCTCGTCCTCCTCCTTCCTCCTCTTTCCGCGCGCCCCCCCCGCGGCCCTCCTCCTCCTCCTCCGCCTTCAAGCCCTCCCCCCACCTTCCTCATTCTCATCCGCTGTTCGGGCATGGGCCTAGCAGCGGTTGCTCCTGGGAGGGCGGGCACCGGCTCCCAGCCAAGCTTCGCGTGGACGGATCCTACCTCCTGGGGTCCTCCTCCTCTCCCTCACACTCGCCCCCGCCTTCCTCATCCTCGCCCTCCCCCTCCCACTCCTCCTCCTCCACCCTCCTGCTCCACCTCCACTCCCTCTCCTTCCCCACTTCGCCTCCTCGTTCTCCCCCCTCCCCGCCCACTCCTCGTCCCCCTCCTCCTGCACCTTGAGGGTTCTAAGGGTCACACGGATAGAGCACTGCTGGGTTTCAGCATGGGGGCTCTCGCCGTGGCACCGCGCACGTTCGTCTCACAAGCCTGCAACAAATGCACGGATGGAGATTTGTTTTTTGTCCACCCGCGAATCCGCCGGCCCTGTCGACATGTGCGAGGGGCTTTTCCGTTCGAGTCGGGCTTTTCTGTTGGAGTCGTCGTCTCCGTTCTCCTCCGTTCCATTTGCCTGGGCCCTCTTCCTCATACGCGCCGTCCAAAGCAAAATTGAACAACCTCGGAGTGGAATCGAAGGGAAACCCCTTCCCTTTGATCCCTTCCCCGCGCCGGGGGAGGGGTGTCCTGTCCCGGGATCGTCCTGGGGGGGGGTCATCATGGGGGGGTCCTGGGGGGGTGTTCGGGGGGTCCTGGGGGGGGGGGTCGCCACCCAGGTACGTTTTACCCCCGCGCCCCGGCCCGCTCCGTCCCCAGCCCCGCACGGCCCAGCCCAGGGGGCCACAGCCCGGGTCCTGGCCTCGAGGCGCCCCGGCCCCGGCCCTGGCCCCGGGCCGTGGCCCCAGCCTCGGCCTCGGCCGTGGCCCCAGCGCTGGCCCTGGCCCCAGCCGCGGCCCCAGCCCAAGCCCCAACAGAGCCCAAGATGCTCCCAAGAGAGCCCCAAGAAAGGCTCCAGAGCGTCAGCGTCGTCGTCGTCGCCGCTGCCGCCGCCGCCGCCGCCCCCGCCGCCGTCGTCGTCGCCGTGCCCCTTCTGGGTCGGCGGCACCGGCCGCTAGGCCTTCCCAATATATCCCTCAACTCCTGCTCAGTCCTGCTCCTGCAACAGGTACGCTGATGGATGGAACCTCACTCTCAAAATGAGGTTCCCGCAAAAGGTCTCCTCTGCTTGTGTGGCAGGACGTTCAAATCCCATCAGCCCTCTAGGCGTAGGTGGTCCAGGGCGGTTTCTCTTCCAACCCCTGTCTTCCCCTTCGGGGAGGCGGTTATCACCGTTCCCTAAATATGCTCCCCCTCTCCCACCCGGCCGGCAGCCAACCCGGAACCAGATCAAACCCCATGAGGGCCCCCCCCCCCACCATCCCCGTCAAAGAAACAATATACAAAACGCACTCTGCCTCCACATTTGGAGCATGCGCGGCCGCCCCGCGGCCATTTTGTAGTGGTATTTTACAAGGAAAGCTGGGGCGCCAGCAGATCCCACCTACCTTCTGGGCGCAGGTGGTCGACCGACTGGTTTGACGCATCAGTGGCTGCTGCCTTTTCGCCTTATCGTTTCCGATTGGCTTTCGAACCCCACAATGGCTCAATTTTTTACCAAGAAAGCTCAAAGCCGGTCCCAAGAGGCTTCCAAACCCGTGGCGTCTGCGGCGTTCTTCCGCGGTATGCTGACATCCGGGTGTTACTTATGTGTTGAGAGGGCGAGTGGGAATGAGCAAGACGGCTTGCGGGCGGGTGGATAGCTCGACCCCTCCCCCTACCCCCTCCCCTGGACCTGGACAGGGCGCCCCGCGAGATGTCAGAGGGTACATTTTTGGGCCCAAGAGGCGATGTTTGGGGCTCCCGAGGGGGGTCGCAATTAGAGCTCCCATCTTTTTTGATCGATCTCCTCCAAGATGGCCCCAAGAGCGCCCCCAAGGCTCCCAAGAGCGCC
>CAUYUJ010016185.1:102500-107584 GCA_963575745.1 Prorocentrum cordatum | reverse complement strand
GTCCCGGGGGGAGGGGGGGGGGGCAGATACGCATCCCCCCCGGGATGTCCCGGGACTTAGAAAAGCCCCCAGACTGGCCAAGAGTGCCCCAAGAGGCTTCCAAGACGGCTCCAGAGGGCCTCGAATCGCCGAACCATCGGTCGAAGACGCCAAAGTAGCCTCCAGACGGCCCAAGAGATTGCCAAGACGCTCCAAGAAGTCTCCAAGAGCACTCCCAAGAGGGCACGAAGAGGGACAAATCAATGATTTCCTTAAAATTTTTGACAGATTTTGGCGTTCTCGCCGTTTCAACTTGCCGACGCTCCAAGACGGCCCCATATGCCCCCAAGATTGTCCCAAGATAGCCCAAGAGGCCTCAAGAGAGCCCCAAAATGACCCAAGAGAGCCTCAAGACCGCCCAAGATACCTCCAAGATGGCCCCAGAGGCTCCCCAAACGGCTCCAACAGGGTGCCCAGACGGGGGGCCCGACGAGCCCTCGGCGACAGAGGCTCCCAGGAAGCCCCAAGATGCCCCCAAGAGGCCACCACGAGACCCCCAAGAGGCCCCCAGGAAGCCCCAAGAGGCCCCCCCCGCCACATTAGAGATCGCATGGGTCGCCCTCCAGGGTCGGCGGCACCGGCCAGAAGGCCTTCGCAATATACACAAATAAAAGGATTCCCCATATTTTCCAATATTTTCTGGGTTTTTGTCTTCCCCCACTTCCCATATTTTCCTATATTTTCGGGGGAATCGACGATTCATTGTCTCTGTGTGTTGTTTCCCTCCTGAATCATCCCCTCTGGCGCGGCACCGACCTGGATCTGGACCTGAGGAGGAGCGGCCCGTGGGCAAGTGCCCCTCCTGAGCGCGCAGTGGCCCTCGCTTCAAGCGCCTTCACCGTGCGCCTCTCGGTCTCGTAGGGCGTGCCGGGCCGGGTGCCCCAGGACGCCTCGCGGCGCCCGAGGCGGCCCCAGGACACCCCGAGAGCTGAGGGCTCCCAGACAGGGCCTTAGCTGATGGGATCGGGGGATCGCGCCGCATCGCCGATGCATGGCTGCTGCATTGACGATGCACGGGCGCCGTCGGCGTAGAGAACATCAGGCTCCACATCGAGCCGCGTCGCGGATGCATCGGTGCTGCGGTGCGATCCTCCGCCCCGGTGTGCTGAGAGCGCATTTGGGAGGTCTGGAAAGAGGCCCCCGAGATGTGTCGAAGCACCCCACCGAGGGCACGGTGGCGAAACGACTCGTAGGCCACTAGACGGCACACTAGTGGGCTGTGCGTTGTCCACGCCATACATAGTTCGAGCATCGACCAAATGTCCAGAAGCGCGGCAAGAACACTGAATGCAGATCACCTAAGCGAAGCGCATTCTATTTCAGGCTCCAGGTCGGCCAACCAGACCAAGGGCCAGCCGACAAGAGCCTGGGCACCAGCTCGCCTGGGCGGCCGCGCTTTCGGTTGTAATTGTGACCACCTCTCCTCTGAATCGCCGACCTTGCATTTGCCTTGGCCTTGAGCTTTCTCTGTCACCGCTGCAGAAACGGCACGCTTGACCTGCTTGGTGTCGCAAGCAGCATGCGACGCGAAGGACGCCCTTAACCTTGCTCTCCAGCTGCTGAATGGTCACCACGGCCAGATATGGGCAGGCACACCCACGAGGACCGAAAATGGGAAGAGGGGCCCCACCAGTGGAGACGACGGGGATCCCGGCGACCACGGCAACCCAAAGAACCGCAGCACCACAGGAACACGTAGTTGACGAAACCACAATGGCAACAATGAGGGCCACGACGGAAGCAACTCAACACTGGCCCAGCTCACCACAGACGCCCACACCCAAGCGGGCAACACGGGCTGTGACGCATGCGGAAGGCGCACCTGCAAGATGCACTGCCGTTGGCAGCCCTTTATATATACATATATACAAGACTGCAGTGGCGCTTCGCGCCATGCACCTTGGTCCTTGAAGATTGGTATGCAGGCGGAAATGGCAGGAAGGTCAAGCGGACAATTTAGCGATAACTCCTTGCTGCCTTTTCTGGCATCGCCAATATAATAATGTTGTTCGTTATCCTTCCTCCATGCTTGCTGTTCCTCATTCTCGCCATACCCTGGGCATTCTCCTCGTCCTCCTCAGCTCTTTTTGCGGAGGCTCCTCCTTGGAGAGCCTCTGGCCTCACCAAAGTTCTCAGGCTTTCTTAAAGCCTTCTGGAGGCCTCCTGGGCGTGTTCTGGGGGCCTCTGGGGCTTCCTAAGGCCAACCTGCCTCTAACCGCGGTCTCCCTGAACGCCCCGGTCACGATTTGGAATGCCTCGGAGGGTGTCTTGGGGCCATCTTGGGCCGCCGTGGGGCTCTCTTAGGGCCATTTTTGGACCCCTGTTGTGCCGTTTTGGGGCTCTCTTGGACTGCCTGGAAGCCCTTTCGGATGTTTGTGGGGCGATTTTGGAGCCTCCCAGGCGACTTCGGACGCCCAGAAGACCGCTGTCTTGGAGCGTCGGGAAGCCGAAAAGAGGAGAACCCCAAATTCACCAAGAACCAACATTCAATCAATGATTTGTCCTTCTTGTGGGGTCTTCTTGGGGGTGCTCCTGGAGGCCTCTTGGCACGTTTTGGAGCGATCTTTCGGGGTGTGACGGCTTCTTGGAGCGCTCTTGTGCTGTCTTGGGGTTCTCTGGGACGTCTCTGATGACCCCCCTGATCGCCCTCGGTGTGCTGCGAAGGCTTGGCAAAACGCCCTGCGAGGCCCGGGGGGCCGCTTCGAGGCCCGTCCGAAGGGTCCCACAGCCCCAGATCCTGGGAGTCCGGTTTTGGGGGGGGGTACGGGTTTTCCCCGCCCGGGTTTGTAAAAACATAGGAAGTGGAATATGTATATATATATATATATATATATATATATATACGTATTCATATGCACACTCGGGATGCCATAATAATCGCTCCCCCCCCCCCCCCTTGGTTCGGGGGGGCGGATGGGCGCGTGCCGCCGGGGGGAAAGGGCGGGGGATGGCAGTGTTGAAGCTCAAGTTCCTGGGCCAGGGGAGGGGGGGGGCGGCTGGCATCGGCAGTCTCCGACGGGGGGTTGGGGATTGGGTGTGCGACAGTGGCTTGGGGGGGGAGGGATGGGGGGTGGGGCGCGAGGTGGAGGATCGGGATAGCAGTGCACGTCAACGGCGGCTACGACCACGAAGACAACGACGACGACGACGACGGCGACGACGACGGCGGAGACGACGACGACGTCGACAGGGATGGAGACGGGGACGGGGACGGGGACGGACGACGACGACGACGACGACGGGGACGACGACGGCGGAGATGACGACGACGACCACGACGACGGGGATGGGGACGGGGACGGGGACGGACGACGACGACGCCGACGACGGCGGAGACGACGACGACGACGAGGGGCATGGGGACGGGGACGGGGACAGGGACGGACGACGACGACAGCGACGACGACGGCGGAGACGACGACGACGACGACGGGGATGGTGAGACGACGGGGACGGGACGTGGACGGGGACGACGTCGACGACGACGAATACGGACGACGACGACGACGAAACGACGACGACGACCGCGACGACGAGATGGGATGGGACGGGGGCGGGGACGGACGACGACGACGACGACGACGACGACGACGACGACGGCGGAGACGACGACGACGACGACGACCGACGGGGATGGGGACGGGGACGGGGACGGGAGGACGACGACGGACGACGACGACGACGACGACGGCGGAGACGACGACGACGACGGCGACGACGGGGTTGGGGACGGGGACTGGGACGGACCACGACGTCGACGACGACGACTACGGCGGAGACGACGACGACGAGGACGACTGGGGCGGACGGGACGGGGACGGGGACGACGACGACGACGACGGCGGAGACGACGACGACGACGACGGCGGCGACGACGACGGAGATGGGGACGGGGACGGGGACGGGACGACGGGACGACGACGACGACGACGACGACGACGACGACGGCGGAGACGACGACGAACGACGACGGGGATGGGGGACGGGGACGGGGACGGACGACGACGACGACGACGACGACGACGGCGGAGACGACGACGACGACGACGACGACGACGACGGGGACGGGGACGGACGACGACGACGACGACGACGACGACGACGACGACGACGACGACGACGACGACGGGGATGGGGACGGGGACGGGGACGGACGACTACGACGACGACGACGACGACGACGACGGCGACGACGACGACGACGGGGACGGACGAGGACGACGACGACGACGACGACGACGACGACGACGTCGACGACGACGACGACGACGACGACGGGGATGTCTGGGAGCGTCTGGGAGCGCCTGGGGAGCGCTTGTGACCGCTTGGAGGCGCTTTGGCGCTCCTGGAGCGTCTGGGAACTCTGGGGGGCGCCTGGGAGCGTCGGGGGCGCGGATCCTGAGGCATTTACCAAGGATAGCGGCCTCGGGGACGTAGATAATCTATGTGATATGTATCAATATGTACGCATCCATCCATCCATCCATCCATCCATCCATCCATCCATCCATCCATCCATCCATCCATACACACACATACATGCATGCATGCATGCATGCATGCATACATACATACATACACATACATACATACAGACAGACAGACAGACATACATACATATAGACATACAGACAGGCAGGCAGGCAGGCGGGCAGACAGACAGACAGACAGACAGGCAACATCCGCATAATAGGCTAATGTTTGACCAGGCGCTGCTCGCCCTCAGGAGCTTCCAGGGATTGATTTTGAGCTTGTCGTGCTGGCGGGCGACGTCAAAGAGTTCCCGCGATCCAGAAGAACGGCGCGCGAGCTAACTTTCGCCCGCCGACGTAATGCATCTGGCACTCCGCTGAACGCTCATGCCACTTGTCACTCGCTACCTGACGATTGTCAGGAACGACGCTCGCTCCGGAGAGCGATAGCATGGTATACATACAACGCATACACATGCAAAATAAGATTTCCAGGAATGATTGGGGGCATTATTCTTACCCCCGTGTTTCTACCACCTTTCCGCACACCAGCCCGCTACATTCTTCCTCGCC
>CAUYUJ010016185.1:85000-97500 GCA_963575745.1 Prorocentrum cordatum | reverse complement strand
GGCGATGGGCCCCCAGCGTCTCATCCGCACGCTCCCGGGCGGGGGCGGGCTCTCGGGCCCCTGTCAGCGATGGGCGGGCGATGGCGGAGGCGTGCTGCAAACTGCACATGTTGAACAGGGACGTAGGCTCGCAATCGTGGAGACTTGGGGCGTCGCCGCCCCAGCCGAATCGTGCCGATTAGAGTCGGATAGTGCCCACTAGTGCGCGATAGCGCCCAGACCGCGCGCGCCTGCGCCTCCAGGAATGCCGGGAGGGTCGGTCCCTGGGACCGACCCTCCTGGCATTCCTCTAGGCCTACCACGACATGTTCTCAGAACGTTAAACTGTTCCAAGGCCAAAGCAGTGTGCTCAGAACATAGACCCGATGTGTTCAACAAGACAAGTCTCAGCCAGGCATGTTCCAAGAACATCTCGTCCAGACCACGAAAGGCTCTTAGAACATTGTTTGGTGGCCCTGTAGGTACGCTGGGACGCTTCGCCACTGCTCGAACATGCAACACTTTCGAAGCTCCGCGTAGATTTCGTAGATCGGTGTTGGACCCGCCCCCCCCCCAGCGCGCCTCCAGCGCGCCAGGGGCGGGGCTGGAGGCGCTGCTAGTGGAGTCCAGCGCCGATCTAGGGAATCCGCGCGGACCTCCGAACGTTCATATCTATGCAGTTGTTTGGCTGCTCGAGGTAGGGAGGTCACTGTACATCGCTGTGAGCCTATCCCGCCTAACTTTGCCTTTCCTTTGCCATAATCCAGCTCTCCGGCAGCCTTGGCGAGCCGCTGGAAGCCATCCTCAGGCTGGAACATCGCTCAGACCCGACGAAAAGTCAGAAAACCTTGAGACCTCGAACATCGAGACCTCCAACCTGAGCCCATCCGCCCCAAACGACGACGACAAGGATGAGGTTGAGGACGACGACGACCACGACGACGACGACGGCGACGGCGACGACGGCGACCACGACCACGACCACGACCACGACGACGGCGAGGACGACGACGACGACCACGACGACGACGACGACGGCGACGACCACGACGACGCCGCCGACGACGACGACGACGGTGACGACGACCACAACGTCGACGACGACGACAACGATCAAAACTTCGACGACGACGACCACGACGACGACGACGACCACGACCCAGACCACGACCACGACGACCCCGACGACGACGACGACGACGACCACGGCCACAACCTCGACCACGAGTTGGAACCTCGAACCTCGAGAACTCCAACCTGAGCCCATCCCTGAGACCTCGAACCTCGAGACCTCCGACTTGAGACCTCGAACCTCTTGCCCCTGAGGGGCGCGCGCGCCGCGGACGGCGCGGGGCGCACCGTGGCGCGGGGTCGCTGCGGCGGCGGGGCGAGGTATACGGTATACGTATACGAGGACGAGGACGACGACAATGATGATGACGGCGACGACGACGACGACGACCACGACGACGACGACGACGACCACGACGACCATGACGACGACGATGACGACGACCACGACGACCACGACTACCACGACGACGACGACGGCGAGGACGACGACGAAGACGACAACCACAACGACCACGACGACCACGACCACGACCACGACCACGACGACGACCACGACGACAACGACGACCACGACGACCACGACGACGACGACGGCGACCACGTCCACGACCACGACCACGACGACGATCACGACCACGACGACGACCACGACCACGACGACGGCAAGGACCACGACGACCACGACGACGACGACGACGAAAACGACGAAGTCGAGGACGACCACGACGGCGACGACGACGACGCCGCCGACGACGACGACGACCACGACGACCACCACGACCACGACGACCACGACGACGACCACGACAACGACGACCACGACGACGACCACGACGACCACGACGACGACGACGAAGACGACCAAGACCACGACAACAACGACGACAACGACCACGACAACGACCACGACGACGACCACGACCACGACAACAACGACGACCACGACCACCACGACGACCACGGCCACGACCACAACCACGACCACGACCACGACCGCGATGACCACGACCACGACGACGACGACCACGACGACGACGACGGCGACGGCGACCACGACGATGACGACGATGACGACAACCACGCCGACGACCACGACCACGGCCAAGATCACGACGACGACGACACCCACGACCACGACTACGAACACCACGACAACGACGAACACCACGACGACGACGACGACGGCGAGGAGGACGACGACGACCACGACGACGACTACGACCACGACAACCACGACGACGGCGAGGACGACGGCGAGGACGACGACGACGACCACGACGACGACTACGACCACGACCACGACGACTACGACCAGGACGGAGACGACCACGACGACGACGACCACCTCGATAACGACGACGACCGCGACCACGACTACGCCGCCCATGACGACCTCGACCACGACGGCGACCACGACCACGACGACGGCGAGGGCGACGACGACGACCACGACGACCACGACGACGACGACGGCGACCACGACGACGACGACCACGACGGCGACCACGACCACGACGACGACCACGACTACGACGACGACGACAACGACCTCGACCATGACGACGACGACGACGACGACCACGGCCACGACGACGACGATGACCACGACCGCGACGATGACGACGACCACGACCAAGACGACGACGACCACGACGACGACGGCGAGGACGACGACCACGACGACGACGACGACCACGATCACGACGACGACGGCGACCACGAAGACGACGACGACGACCACGACGCCGACGACCTTGAGGACCACGACGACGACCAAGACGACGACGACCATGACGACCACGACCAGGACGACGACCACGACCACGACCACGGCCACGACGACGACGACCACGATGGTAACGACGACGACCACGACCACGACCACGACGACGACAGCGCCCACGACGACGACGACCACGACGACGACGACCACGACGAGGACGACCACCACGACGACAGCGAGGACGACGACGACGACTACGACAACCACGACGACCACGACGATGACCACGACGACGACTACGACCACGACCATGACGACGACGACGACGACGACGGCCATGACGACCACGACCACAACCACGACGACGACGACGACCACGACCACGACGACGACCACGACCACGCCCACGACGATCACGACCATGACCACGACCACGACGACCACGCCGACCACAACGACTACGATCACGACGACGACGACTACGACAACGACGACGACCACGACGACGACGACCACGACCATGACGACGACGACGGCGGCCACGACCAAGACGACCACGACCACGTCGACGACCACGACCACGACGACGACGATCACTATGACGACAAAGACGACCACGACGACGACGACGACGACGGCGAGGACGATGACCACGACAACGACGACACCGACGACCAAGAAGACGACGACACGACGACGACCACGACCACGACCATCATTACGACGACGACGCCCACGACCGCGACGACTGCGGCCACGACCACGACGACCACGATGACCACGACGACGACGACGACCACGAGCACAACCACGACGACAACGACGACCACGATGACCACGACAACCACGACGACTACGACGACCACGACCACGACCACGACGGAGACCACGACGAGCACGACCACAACGACGACCACGACGACCACGACGACCACGACAACGACGACGACCACGACCACGACGACCACGACCACGAACACAACCACGACGACGACGTCAACGACGACCACGACAAGAACCACGACCACAACCACGACCACGACGACCACGACCACGACGACCACGACGACGACGACGACCACGACAAGGACGACTACGACGACCACGACAATCACGACTACCACCACGACGATGACCACAACCACGACCACGACCACGACGATTACGACCACGACCACGACCACGACGACCACGACGACCACGACGACCACGACCACGACTACGACGGCGGCCACGACGGCGACGACGACGACGACAACGACCACGACGACGACAACAACGACCACGACCAGGACGACGACTACGACTACGACGACGACGGCGAGGACGACGACCACGACGACGACGACGACCACGACCACGACGGCGACCACGACCATGACGACCACGACGACCACGACTACGACGACCACGACGGCCACGACGACGACCACAATCACGACCACGACGACGACTACAACGACGACCACGACGACGACCACGACGACCACGACGACGACGAAGACGGCGAGGACGACGACCACGACGACAACGACGCCGACCACGACCACGACCACGACAACGACCACGACCGCAACCACGACCACCACGACGACGACGACGACGATGACCACGACCACGACGACGACCACGACGACCACGACGACCACGACGACGACGACGACCACGCCCACGACGACGACGACGACCACGATGACCACGACGACGACGGCGAGGACGACGACCACGACGACGACGACGACGACCACGCCCACGACGACGACCACGACCATGACGACGACCACAACCACTTCCACGGCCACGACGACCACGTTGACGACGACGATCAGGACCACGACCACGACGACGACGACAACGACCACGACCACGACCACAACCACAACTACGACGACGACGACGACGACCACGACCACGACCACGTCGACGAGGGCACTGGTCGGGCGTTGGCAGAACTGGGTCTAGTGGGACCTGGTTTAGTGACGTGTACCGGGGGACGCCTCTCCGGCTCGCTCAATTCCACGAACCAAAACTGCCGTCACCCGAAGAAACACCATCTACGGCAGACGTGGTTTTTAGCAAGTCTGGTTTTTAGCAAGTCTGGCCAATTTGGGGGTGCTTCGGGGCCCAATCACTAACCGGCTCCCCTGGCCCGGGGTACTGGCTATACCCGAAGTGGAGAAGGAGTTGTTGGGTAAGGAATCCAGGGTCTGGAAGCTGGTGGAACTCCAAGTATGGAGTGGACAAGGATATTGCCGCCGACCTCATCAGACAAGGACTCCCCAGGGTCTGAAACCTCCTGGGCACATTCCCTGAGCAACGCTCCAACCGTAGCACGAATCGGTGCACGGTTTCCCTCGGGGCCGTAGGCGACCCGAGGAGGAGGAGGAGGAGGAGGAGGAGGTGGAGGATGGGGAGGGGGAGGAGGAGATGGAGGAGGAGGAGGAGGAGCGGGAGGAGGAGATGGAGGAAGAGGAGGAGGAGGAGGAGGCGGAGGAGGAGGAGGAGCAGGAGGAGGACGGGTTGTGCCTAAGCACCTCGGAGAAACCCTCCACGGATCGGTGCGCGCTCCCCTCTCGGAACGCGTGAGCGCGCCGCACCGCGTGACGTGCGAGCACGCCGCCAGCGCTCTTGCACTCAGAAAGGCTGCCTCCCGGCCGGGCCGGCCCACGCCTGGCCTCGGGGGAGGGCGCACTCCCTCGGAGGAGGGACAGGACTCCGGGGGCCCTGGGACACACAAACAGATAGAGACGATTCCCAGGATCCCCCCATACTTTCCATGTTTTCATACTTTCTGGATGTTCGCCTTCCCCTCCAACTTCCCATATTTCCTCATCTTTTCCTGGGGATCGACGATTACCTGTGTTTGTTTTTTTCCCCCTCCTGATCCCTCGGATGAGGGACAGGACTCCCAAGGCTACCACACAGTCGAAACGTGGCCACAATCGGAGAGGAGGGCAGCTCGGGACAACGGCGGCCCTCCCTGGCGTTCTGCTCGTCTTCTCTGGAGCGCCAGGCGGCTTCTCGCAGCCAAGACTGGACCCACCTCGAAAAACCTGTCATGACGGACCCCAGGAGGGGTTCGGCGGCGGCCAGGAGGGGGGTGTCCGAGAGAGGGGGGGGCGCAATTAATGGCCGGCGGCATGTGCGCGACCCAGGGGGGGGGGGCCAGAGACGTATTGAAATCAGAGGAGGCGCCATATTATCCCAGTGCGACCCTACCTAAGAGTTGGAGCATTTAGGAAAGCAGCATCTACATCTACACCGACAGCTACATGTACATCTACACCTGCATCTACATGTCGTCTACGCTGCGCTATGTTATGCTATGTTATGCCATGCTTTGCTATGCTTTGCTATGCTGTGCTATGCTGTGCTATGATATGCTAGGGTACGCTCGGCTGCGCAGTGTTATGCTAGGCTATGATATGCTATGCTGCGCTAAGATATGCTATGATATGCTATGCTGCGCTATGCCATGCTATGATATGCTATGCTGCGCTATGCTGCGCTATGCTATGCTATGCTATGATATGCTGTGCTATGCTATGCTATGCTATGCTATGCTGCGCCTGAGCAATGACATGCTATGCTATGCTATGCCATGTCGCGCTATGCTATGCTATGCTTTGCTATGCTGAGCTATGCTGTGCTATGCTATGCTATGCTATGCTTGGCTATGCTATGCTATGTTATGCTATGCTGTGCTAATGCTGCGCTGCGCTATGCTGCGCTGCGCTAAGCTAAGCTAAGTGAAGCTATGCTAAGCTAAGCTAAGCTAAATTAAGCTAGGCTAGGCTACGCTAAGCTAAGCTAAACCACGCTAAACTAAGCTAAGCTAAGCTAATATGATATAAGCTCAGCTAAGCTAGGCTACGCTAAGCTAAGCTAGGCTAGGCAAAGCTCAACTAAGCTAAGCTAAGCTAAGCTAAGATGAGATAAGCTAAGCTAAGCTAAGCTAAGCTAAGCTAAGCTAAGCTGGGTGAACCCAGGGGACGTAACTGGGGGAACCGCGGGGCGGATGCCGGGGGAACCGCCCGGGGCGGGCAACTCTGCCCGGCCCTTTAAGCATATAAAGTAAGAACCTTTTTAGGCAGAGCCTAGGTCGGGAAAAAGATGGGGAAACATCATGCCCCCCGCCATGATATCCACCGCCCTCCCTCCCTGCAGTCTTAGGTCGGGCATGTCCCCCTACAGGCGGATTCTGAGCGAAAAATGAAAAATTCTAGCACGTACACCCGAATTCGCCAAAAAATGCTAAAACTATCGTTCCCATATTATTTGTTTTACTATTCTTGCATATTCCTCCTGTAGAGGGACAGGCACGACTTGACTCTAATCATCACCCCCTCTTCCGGAGGGTTCCAAAGAAGGTTTTGGGTAGGGGGTTTTCCAGAGAGCCCTCAAGGGGACTCAGAACCTGGTCAAAACAGAGGGTGCGAAGCCCCTGGGGGACCTCTAGGGGAACAAAAAGCGCAATAAACATACAAAACTCGGAGGTCCGTGTGGATTTCTCGGATCGGCGCTGGACCCCCCTCCCTGGCGCGCGGAGCGCGCCAGGGGTGGCGCCGGAGGCGTCGCCGGGGGGCCCCAGCGCTGATCCGAGAAATCCGCGCGGACCTCCGAGTTTTTCTGTTTATGCTATTTTTTGTTCCCCTAACCCCTCCTGGAAAACCACCCTCCCCCAAAAGAGCCCCTTTGGAACCCTCCGGCTCTTGGCCTTCCCCGAGGGCAAACACCGACATTTTTGTCGGGCCCTGCGTCGCCCCGACGGCACTTCCAAAGTGCCTTCGGCGCGCGCGATCGTGCGCCGAGCAGTGCCCCGGGGGCCGACCTCTGAGCGGACCCGGGCCGGGCGGGGGAGATCCGCCGTCGTCTCCCTCGGCCCGCCTCCGGCGCCAGCGCGCGGGTCACCGAGCATCGCCCCGAGCCCCGTCCCCGGCGGCGTGGCCTGGGCCCCACTGGCCGATTCTAGGGGAACCAAAAATGGCATAAACATAAATAAAAACTCGGAGGTCCGGGCGGATTTCTCGGATCAGCGCTGGGGCCGCCCGGCGGCGCCTCCGGCGCCGCCCCTGGCGCGCTCCGCGCTCCAGGGAGGGGGGTCCAGCGCCGATCCGAGAAATCCGCGCGGACCTCCGAGTTTTTATGTTTATGCCACTTTTTTTTCCCCTAGATTTACCCCCCGAGATGCCGGACTTCGGAAACCCTGTGCCCAAAAACGTCTTCATCTCTTGGGGACGCACTTTTTTACTGCCGAGGAGCTTCCGCCGGCGGAGGCGGCCTCGTTTTACTTGCGCCGACCTTCCGCCGCCTTCCGCGGCGGAAGGGCTGACAACTCTTTCTATCCTCGAAGGCAAGGCTCTGGAACGCCTCAGATGGGGATATAGGCCGCTCCCTTCGGGCTTCGGGGGGTGCTTCCCCAACTGGGGTGGTCACTTGGCGGGGGCCTCGAAAAAGGAGGAGGAGGAGGAGGAAGAGGAGGAGAAGGAGGAGGAGGAGGAGGAGGAGAGGAGGGAGGAGAGAAGGGGTATGAGGAGGAGGAGGAGGTGGAAGAGGAGTGAGGCGGAGGAGGAGGAGGAGGAGGAGGAGGAGAGGAGGAGGAGGAGAGAAGGTGGAGGAGGAGAGAGGAGGAGGGGAGGAGGAGGAGGAGGAGGAGGAGGAGGAGGGGGAGGAGGAGGGGATCGGTCAACCGATGCCGAGCCACGAGCACGAGCCCCGTGCCCGGCGGGGGGGCCCTCCGAAGGGGGGAGCGCCCGCGCACGCAGCGCGGAAGGGGCCCCCTCCGATGCGCCAGGGTGGCTCTGGACCCTCGTGCAAGCCCTCCTATTCCTCCTCCTCCTCCTCCTCCTCCCCTCCTCCCTCCTCCCCCTCCTCCTTCCCCTCCTCCTCCTCCTCCTCCTCCTCCTCCTCCTCCTCCTGGACCGCGCCACTTTCGCCGCAGCCGTGCGCGGGAGGGGAGGAGCAAGGCCGAGCGGCTCGTCACTCTGCGCACGCGGCGCGGCACGCCGAGGGGTGACGTCTGAGGAGAGCAGCCGCGTGTGCAACGCCCTCGCCGTACATCCCCCGCAGGACCGTCTCCTCTGCTCCCCCAGCCCTCCCCCAGCCCATCCCGATCGCGCTCACCCTGCTGCTTCGGGAGAAGACGAGCGCCGACATGATGCCAACCCAGACGGCCCCCTGAGAGTCCCAGGCCGGCACACACCGCAGGAGCCTTCAGCGGGGTCCCCTAGATCCCGAGTGGCCAATTCGGGAAAAGACGAGCGCCAACATGATGCCAACACAAACGGCCCCCTGAGATTCCCAGGCCAGCACACACCGCAGGAGCCTTCAGCAGGGTCCCCGAGATCCTGAGTGGCCAATTCCAAGCGGCCATGCAGCCATCTTGCTGCCTGAAGGCGCGCCTGGTAATGAACGAAGAGGCTTTTCTGGCCACGTCGAGCCTCGGCCACGAACATATTCCCCGACCTGGATCTGAGGAGCGGGCCGTTAACCAGAGCACCTCCCGAATCCACACTTGTCCTTATGTCAGCGTCTTGACTGCGGTGGCCGTGCCGAGTCGAGCCCCAACCAAAGATGTCCAAGGAGGAGTCCATGTGGCCATCAGCAGGCACGAGCCTCCTGAGCTTGTCCCTTGCGACGCGAGGCAGGCCAGGCCTGAAACCGACGGGGGTAGCGGGAGGGCCAGGCGAAGACCGACGAGGTGCTCGAATCACTCCTGCGCTGCAGATGTGGACACAGACGTCTTGCCACCAAGCGGTACAAACAAAAGCAATATGGGCATCTGGTTTGATATTCAACAAAAACGTTTATGTGCTTCTTTGTTTATTGATTTATTCTGACATATACACACATCGAAGTATGTGGATACTTTTTGACATAAAGCAATCCTTCCTCGTCTGGGTTGCTGGCTGTGGCCTGGCGGTCTCGACGGCGAAGACGAGGAATCGAGCATCTTTCTCTAATCGCCCGCTTCCCAGTGGGGCGCTGCGACACCCCCGGGGCGCTGCATCGTCGCCTGGCCGCGCTGCCCAAACTCTCATGCCGCTCCTGGGAGCACCACCTTCCCCAATGCTCTCTGCGCCTCCGCCGTGCATCCTGTGCGTTTTTTCATGAAAACAGCCTCGGAGCACAAGACCACGATGCCCGTCCAGGGTCCAGCAAAATGAGACGGGATAGCAAATCCGCTTCCCCTCGTCCCACCCCACAAAGCGCACAGACGCGGGCACGAACCACCCGGAAAGCCGACAGCGGCGACGCCGTGCATCCTGTCTGTGAACCATTTCGGGGGCGGCAAAAAGGGGGGTGTCCAAGAGGGGGGGGGTGCAAATCATGGCCGGCGGCATGTGCGCGGCCCAGCGGGGGGGCCAGGGACGTAATGGAACAAGAAGAGGTGCCATGAGATCTGGGGAAATATCATGGCCCGCGCCATGATATCCCCCCCCCTAGTCATCACCCCCCTCTCTTTGCCGCAATTGCCGCTCCCGAGAACCATTGTGTCCCCCCCCACCCCGCGGCTGTCCGGGCAGGCGAAGTGGCCGGGGCGCTCTTCGCAGGAGCTCGTCGCGAGGTCGGGGTTCAGGCTCGTCACCGCCGAGCCCTCGACCTCTGCGAGGAGCGTCGGACGTGGAGGAGCCTGCCTTTTCCTGGTCTGATCTCTTCGGGTGCTAGTCGGACTCAGGAGGGTAGGGCTTGACATGGTGCTGAACACAGCGCTCTTCTAGCTCTTGGCACGCCTTCTGCCAACTGTAAGGGGCTAAAGGGACTCGGAAGAAAGAGGACGGCAGGGAGGAGGAATAGGTCCACGAGAAGCTGCCCGCATTAGGCAGAATGCATCGGCACACTGCCACCTTGCCTGGCTCGGGGCACCCTGGGCCCTGGCATGGCGTCTACACGCACCTGATCGAAGCCAAGTGGGTCCATGCACCGCCCTTTGGCCCAGGATGGCCCTCGGCCAAGCATTCAATTTCTTTCTTCCTAAACTCGACCCGTTTTTTCCCCAACCATCCTGTGGTGTTGGGTCCTCGTTCAAAAAAAAAGACAGCGCCCCGCGCCCCTCCTCTCCTCTCCTCTCCTCTCCTCTCCTCTCCTCTCCTCTCCTCTCCTCTCCTCCCCTCCTTCTCCTCCTCCTCCCCCTCCTCCTCTTCCTCCACAGGCCGCATGCGTCAACGCCACCCAGGACAGCGCTCCGTGGCCCCACAGGGAAGCTCCACCGAAGGCTCCAGTGGCACAGGCCGTATGCGTCAACGCCACCCAGGACAGCGCTTCGTGGCCCCACAGGGAGCGCCACCGACGGCTCCAGTGGCACAGTCCGCATGCGTCAACGCCACCCAGGACAACGCTTCGTGGCCGAAAAGGAAGCTCCACCGAAGGCTCCAGTGGCGTCAACGCCGCCCAGGGCAGCGCTCCGTGGCCCCACAGGGAAGCTCCACCGAAGGTTCCAGTGGCACAGGCCGCATACGTCAACGCCGCCCAGGACAGCGTTTCGTGGCCCCGCAGGGAGCTCTACCGAAGGTTCCAGTGGCACAGGCCGCATGCGTCAACGCCACCCAGGACAGCGCTTCGTGGCCCCACAGGGAAGCTCCACCGAAGGCTCCAGTAGCACAGGCCGCATGCGTCAACGCCACCCAGGACAGCGCTCCGTGGCCCCACAGGGAGCGCCACCGAAGGCTCCAGTAGCACAGGCCGCATGCGTCAACGCCACCCAGACAGCGCTCCGTGGCCCCACAGGGAGCTCCACCGAAGGCTCCAGTGGCACAGTCCGCATGCGTCAACGCCACCCAGGACAGCGCTTCGTGGCCCCACAGGGAGCGCCACCGAAGGCTCCAGTAGCACAGGCCGCATGCGTCAACGCCACCCAGACAGCGCTCCGTGGCCCCACAGGGAGCTCAACCGAAGGCTCCAGTGGCACAGGCCGCATGCGTCAACGCCACCCAGGACAGCGTTTCGTGGCCCCGCAGGGAGCTCTACCGAAGGCTCCAGTGGCACAGGCTGCATGCGTCAACGCCACCCAGGACAGCGCTTTCGTGGCTCCACAGGGAAGCTCCACCGAAGGCTCCAGTGGCACAGGCCGCATGCGTCAACTCCACCCAAGACAGCGCTCCGTGGCCCCACAGGGAGCTCAACCGAAGGCTCCAGTGGACAGGCCGCATGCGTCAACGCCACCCAGGTCAGCGCTTCGTGGCCGAAAGGAAAGCTCCACCGAAGCTCCGTAGCACAGGCCGCATGCGTCAACGCCACCCAGGACAGCGCTCCGTGGTCAAACAGGAACCTCCACCGAAGGCTCCAGTGGCACAGGCCGCATGCGTCAACGCCACAAAGGACAGCGCTTCGTGGCCCCACAGGGAGCCCCACCGAAGGCTCCAGTGGCACAGGCCGCATGCGTCAACTCCACCCAAGACAGCGCTCCGTGGCCCCACAGGGAGCTCAACCGAAGGCTCCAGTGGCACAGGCCGCATGCGTCAACGCCACCCAGGTCAGCGCTTCGTGGCCGAAAAGGAAGCTCCACAGAAGGCTCCAGTAGCACAGGCCGCATGCGTCAACGCCACCCAGGACAGCGCTCCGTGGTCAAACAGGAACCTCCACCGAAGGCTCCAGTGGCACAGGCCGCATGCGTCAACGCCACCCAGGACAGCGCCTCGTGGCCCCACAGGGAGCCCCACCGAAGGCTCCAGTGGCACAGGCCGCATGCGTCAACGCCACCCAAGACAGCGTTTCGTGGCCCCAT
>CAUYUJ010016185.1:77500-80000 GCA_963575745.1 Prorocentrum cordatum | reverse complement strand
GGCGCCTCCGGCGCCGTCCCCTGTGCGCTTCGCGCGTCAAGAAAAGTGGGTCCAGCGCGGATCCAATCCATCCGCGTGGACCTCCGAACGTTTATGTTCATGTTGTTTTGCTCTTCGAACTGTACCAATCTCTGGAAGGCCAAGAAACATCAACGAGCGAGCTTTGGGAGCCGCGAGCCTAGGCCTGGAATCGATGTCTGGATTTCCTTTAGAACTAGGTCGGACGGGGAGGGGGAGCGGGCAAGATTTCGGCCCCAGGTGCGACCCCGGTGCCCAGCAAGCTGCCGTCCATGTCCAGCAGGGCCGACTGCAACACCGTGTCGCACGCCCCGTCGCACCCCACGCGATTGTCACACGTGCCGTCCGCGTTGCAGCTGGACCAATCGGCCTCGGTGGCTGGGCTGGCAACGGCCTGGCCAGTCGCGGCAGGCTCGGCGGCAAGATCGGTCCATGCTAATTCTACTCTGGAGCCCAGGAGCCAACGAGCCAACGCAAGTATGAGCGACTTTCTTCAACACATGGCAGAATCTGGGTCACCCAGATTCGCCCGTCGCGCCGAGAGGACCGACATGACCTGCTAATTCTGGCGCCTTTTGACGGCGCCCTTGAGAGGAACACCTCTGTGGGCCCACGCCGCGAAGCGCGACCGCCTGCGCGCCCCTGCAGCTGCCTTGCGGCAGACGCACGTCGCGATGACGTGGGCGCTGGCTTCTGACACCGCTCGGACCGCTCAGTCCTGACCCGGTCGCTGCCCTCCGACGTCAGAGAGATCCTTCCAGACTGGCCGACGTGCAGGCAGCTGGTGGAACTCAAACCGTTGAACGCCCGCGCCGGCGTCGCCGCTGCGTCCACGCAGCGCCGCACGAGCAGGAACCCCGCCACGCGCTCCCCGCCATTGACGCCGCCGCCATCGCCGTCGTCGCCGCCGCCGCCGCCGCCGTCGCCGTCGTCGTCGTCGCCGCCGCCGCCGTCGTCGGCGTCGTCGCCGCCGCCGTCGTCGTCGTCGTCGTCGTCGTCGCCGTCACGAGCGGTCACGCCCGAGGCCACGGGATGGCGCGCCCCGCGCTCGAGCACACGGCGGCCACGCGCCGCCGCGGCCGTGCTGGCGGTACACACACACACACCCACCCACAAACACACACCCACCCGCACCCACCCACACCCACCCACACCCACCCACACCCACCCACACCCACCCACACCCACCCACACACCCCCACACCCACACACACACCCATACCCCCATACCCCCACACCCCCACACCCCCACACCCCCACCCACCCACCCACCCACCCACCCACCCACCCACCCACCCTCCCCACCGCCCCACCCGCCCACCCCGCCCACCCGCCCACCCGCCCACACGCCCACCCACCCACCCACCCGCCCACCCCGCCCACCGCCCAACCACGCCCACCCCGCCCCACCCGCCCACCACCCACCCACCACACACCCACCCCACCCACCACACCCACACACCACACAACCCACAACCCAAGTACACACTCCACACACACACACACCCCCACACAACACACACCACCACACCCACACCCACCACCCCCCACACCCCCACACCCCCACACCCCCCACACACCCCACACCCCCCACCCCCCATTACCCCCCACCCCCCCACCCACACCGTCCCACACACGCACGCACCGTCCAACACGCACACACACCCACACACACACACACACACGCACGCACGCGCACATACACGCATACACGCACACACGCACATTCACGCACACGCACACACACACGCACACACACACGCACACACACGCGCACACACGCACACACACACACGCACACACGCACGCACACACGCACGCACTCACGCACGCACACACGCAGACGCAGACGCAGACGCAGACGCAGACGCAGACGCAGACGCAGGACGCAGACGCAGACGCAGACGCAGACGCAGACGCAGACGCAGACGCAGACGCAGACGCAGACGCAGACGCAGACGCAGACGCAGACGCAGTCGCAGACGCAGACGCAGACGCAGACGCAGACGCAGACGCAGACGCAGACGCAGACGCAGACGCAGACGCGGACGCAGACGCGGACGCAGACGCAGACGCAGACGCAGACGCGGACGCGGACGCAGACGCGGACGCAGACGCAGACGCAGACGCAGACGCAGACGCAGACGCAGACGCAGACGCAGACGCAGGCGCAGACGCAGAGGCGGACGCAGACGCAGACGCAGACGCAGACGCGGACGCGGACGCAGACGCGGACGCGGACGCAGACGCAGACGCAGACGCACACACACGCAGACGCAGACGCAGACGCAGACGCAGACGCAGACGCAGACGCACAACACACACACACAACGCACACACACAACACACACAACACACACAACACACAAAGCACACACAACACACACACAGCACACACACACACACACGAACACACAACAAACACAACACACACAACACACACACACGCACACACACAACATACACAACACACAACACACAA
>CAUYUJ010016185.1:20000-72500 GCA_963575745.1 Prorocentrum cordatum | reverse complement strand
TTCCGTGCAGCGAGAGCCGACGCCGCCGAAGGGCTCCCGAAAGGCCCCCGAAAGGCCGCCGAGTGCCGCCGAGGGCCGCCCGAGGGCCGCTCCAGGGCCGCCCGAGGTGCATCCGGAAGCAGCGAGGGGCCCGCCGGGGCGCGACGACCACTTCTGAGTACCGCGAGCCGGCGCTGCCCAGGCGGTGCTCCCACGGCATCACCTCGGACGAGCGCGGGCGCGGCGGCGGCGGCGGCGCGGCGACGAGCCCGCGCGGAGGAGAGCAAAGGGGCGGCGGGATCGTCGGCAGTCTGCGGGGCTCTGAAGAAGCCCGCCGCAAGCGCCCACTTTTCGTCAGAGAAGTCTGGGTGGGTCGCGGGTGTAGGAGGCTCGCAAGGGTCCGGTACTCGGTTTCTGGGAAGGAAAAGACAACAATCTCCCGCGGCAGACGATACGGCACTGGAGGAGCAAACGCCAAGCGCTGAGAGGCGGGGGCGACATGCCGCAGGGGCGCGGCACCCGGGCGAGCCGAGGAACCGTCTGCCAGGCGAAGCGACCCCACCGCGACCCACCCAGGTGGGTCGCCGCGGGGTCGCAGGCAGTTGGGACGCGGGCGGGTCGCGAGTGGGTCGCGGGCGGGCCGCGGGCGAGAGGGCCAGGCGGGCGGCCTGGGCCTCCCCTCCGAGTGCGGAGCGCTGCTTGGTGGAGCCATCCGCCAACCCCTCGGGGGTTGTTGCACGCCGTGTGAGGTGCAGTGGAGGCCAGTCCACAAGAAACCTTCGACAAGAAACCCAACCCTGAGAACCCAGGACGTCCACTGGTGTTTGGTGCGGGAACGTCACGCCCTCCACAGCAAAAGCGTCGCAGCCCAAGAAACCCAGGGCACCCTGGAGGCCAGCGGGGTGTTTCTTGGCATGGGCCTCCACTGTAGTTGGCCCCTCCCCAAACCCGCCCCCTGGGAGACCGGTCTGGTCGTTGGTGCGCGGCTTTGGGGTCCCTCACGGGGACCAAGTCCAAGCGCGCCAAGCCACTGCTGGGAGGAGCCTCGTGGGCCCGCGCCAAAGGTCGCTCTGGGGAGGGGTTACTCTGACGGGTAGCTGATTTTTGGCAGTTGTCGGCCTCCAAGGGCTGTCACTGGGCCCAAGGGCCGTCAACAAAACGACTCGGGATGAGAAGCTGGTCCTGGGGAAGGGGTCCAAGCCTCCAGGGTCCACGTTGCGAAAAATCCAAGGAAAGTCGGAGTTCTGGGGTGAGCAAAGGTGCGGAGCGGAGCTGCTGCCAATCAGCAGCAAACGAACATGTATAATTTTATCGACCTGCGAGAGCCGAAGTATGCGCACGTTCGATGTCCACTGTTCAATACCAAAGGAACGCGCGGAACTGCAAAACGATATCTGATGCGAGAAGAGCTAGCCTGCAATAGCCGAACAAAAATGGCCTGTCTTGCGCTACCATGGCCACAGAGGAGGACGAGGACAAGGATCAACAAGAGGATCAGGAGCAAAAGCGGGATGTCGGGATGTCGGGATTGTGGTGCGAGATTGGAACAGAAGCGCCGCCGTCGCCCCAACTCTGGAGACCGACAGGGAGGGGACCGACTCAGATGAACAAAAACATCGGCCTGGAATCAGCGATACATCGCCGAGTGGATGGCGATACGCCTCCGAAAGCGGAGCTGCACGCTCCTGCGCAGGGTGGGGCACCGTAGCCCCGATTGGCGATGAACGGGCGATCACGGGGTCGACGCTGCTCCCCTGGAACAATCCCCGTTCCTTTCGGCCCCCCTGATACTGGCCCGCTCTTCCAGTGTCTCCGATTGTATCTTGCACCACTGGCGCCCAGCCATTGGTTCGGTGGCTTGGCATTCGAGAGGAAGGGCCAACATGACAACGGGTCGTGGAACCCTGGACCTCCCCTGGGACCAATTTGGCACGCCTGGCATGGATAGGAAAACATGGGTATGATGCCTAACAGCCAATGTTGTCTAAAACCGACAGCGGCCGCTGTTGGGCAAGCGACCTTTGTGAACCACGTCCGCGGCGGCACCCACAGCGATTCGGGCTTAAAATGGATAAGAATTGCTGTCGGCCTTCGTCACAGCTCTTTCCGTACCGATTTCGATTGTACCGACCAATTTTTCGTTCTGGGTTCTGTTTCGACGGCCCCAAGGTGCAAGAAGGGCCCCAACATTCAGACAACGGCAAAAAACCTATTTCCGAATACCCCTTCGCCTTCACGCCAATCCTTCTCCCCCGGCTTAGTGACTCCGGCATATTTCTTGGCTCCGGGACTCTATCACTGACCAGCTCCAATTACCCTCGGCCCTGGCTATACCCGAACTTGAGGAAACCAAAGGTACCGATACCGCTACTCCGCGGATCCTTCCGGGGTGCGCCCTGACCAAAATTTCGGGGCGAATCCAGCGGTGGCGACGAGGGCCTCCCGGGAGACGCCAAAAAGGGAAAACGAGGCAAGGCTACCGGTATCGATCTCTTTTCCTGGACCCTGCTCCCTGGCGCGCGGAGCGCGCCAGGGGCGGCGCCGGAGGCGCCGCCAGGGGGGTCCCAGCGCAGATCCAAGAAACCGTGCGGAGCGCCAAAAGTTCATGCTTATGGCGTTTTTTATTCTTAGATCTGAGAACTTCTCCTCGGGTGTTGCCGGAAGTGCCCTCGGCCCAAGGTGCCCCCGGGTCCTGCACACTGTGACAGCACCGACGGCGCAACTTGCGCAGTCTCCTCGCCCTTCTGGATATACTAGAATCGGCGGTGGACAAACCTCCCTTTAGTAGACCTCCCCTTAGTGAAAACGGTCTGGGACCGAAACCGACGGACCTGGACCCGCAAAAATGACGGCCGCGCCGCCCTCTCGCGAGCCGAAAACGGCCGATTCCTTAATCGACGTGTCAGGGTAGGAGGTCTGTCCACCCCCGATAGAAAGGTGCCCCTGGCTTCTCGCTCAATGTTGGAGTCTCTGGGGCCCCCTGGGCCTCGTGAGGTTTGCTCTGTGGAGGCCGTGGGGCCTCCTTGGGAATCCTGGGGGCACCTTGGGCCAGGGGCACTTCTATTTGGACGGCCCAAAAGGGGGTCCAGCTGAAAGGGGGTGGTGCAACAGATTTCGGGCAATTGGATCGCAAATGTATTGCGCAAGAGGACTGTATTGCATTGTATTGCAAGCGATGTATTGCACGCGAAAATCCAGCAATACATTGGCGCCCCGGAATGTATTGCACGCCCCAAATGTGTTGCACCAAATCTATTGCACCACACCCTTGTCGCTGGACCCCCTTTTGGGCCAACCCGATTCTAGCAACACCCGATCTCCCCCTCCAAAAGTCGCCCCCAGAGCTCTCCCTAGGGGAAGTTTTGACTGGAGGCTCGCAGGGGAAAACTCCGGCCGTGGCGGCGAGGGGCCTCCCGGAAGTCCGGGAAGCTCCCCCGGAGCTCCAAGCTCTCGGTCAATCGGGCCCCTTGAGGCCAGCTCCAAGCGCTCGAGCAGGGATCGACTACTGAGCTGATGAACCCCGACATTGAGGTTTCCTTCTGAGTTCAAGTTCGTGAATGGCATTCCATTCGAACGGAGACCCCTGATTTTACACCGGAATTGGTTCGGGGATTCGGCAGGAAAAGATGAATTTTGGGGTACATCGATCCTGTAGCCGATCCCCTGCTCGACCCTCGAGGCCAACTCCAAGCGCTGAAGCTCGGCGCGGCGCCTGTGGCCCGTGAGACCTGCCAAGGCTGATGCTGCTGCCGGTACGGTGAGGCTCCTGCACACCGTGACAGGACCGACGGCGCAACTTGCGCAGTCTCCTCGCCCTCTTCGGGATTTGCTAGAGGTGCCCCTGGCTTTTCGCCCAATGTTGCAGTCTCTGGGGTCCCCTGGGCCTCGTGAGGAGTGCTCTGGAGGCCGTGGGGGCCTCCTTGGAAATCCTGGGGGGCACTTCTAGCAACACCCGAACTCTGGACACGCTTCGGCCACCCGCGGGCGGGATCTCCCCGCTGACATGTCGGGGAGACGTAAGACTCGGGTTCGGGGGACTCGGGTTGGCCTGACGGGGCCGTCAAGATAATGATGAGACCCAATCTGAAATCCGACGCGATCTCCCGCTGCAGACATCCCAAAAAAACCAGACATCCCAGGAAAACGGAACCGTCAAAACTCAGGAAGGGCTCGTCAGAAAGCGTCGGCAACCCCGAGTTCCAGCGAACTCGCCACGAGCGGCGAAAGTCTCCATATCCGCGCCCCGGCGATTTGGATTCTGGAGCGCGATCTCGTGGATACGCGGTCGCACGGGTGCGTTCCGCGCGGGGCATCTCCCACAAAACGCCCTCTCTCCGCGGGGTTGCGGCGGGGGGCCTGGCCCGAGAGGCCGTGGATAAGCAGAACTCGAGCCCCGTGCTGCCCCGCACAGGACAGGAGGCGAGAAGGAGGGGGCAAACACCGGCAGCTCCTGTGCCGCAGGCCCCGGGGGCAGCACTGCCGCCAGGGACGCGGCGCCTCGGGAGCGAAGCAGGAAGATGTGATAAAACACAGGGGGGGGTGTCGGGCGCCGCTCGCCATGCAGCGCGCGCGAAAAGGGAAAAGGCGACCACAAGGGTGGCATCACGTGGGGGGCGTCATCTCACCTGTGGCTCAACCCAGGAGTCCGCTGCGCACGCGCTCTAGACAGAGAGCACCTGGGGAGACAAAAAGGCACCGATGCAGCTGCTCCCCAGACCTCTCCCGGGGTGCGTTCTGACCAGAACTTCGACACGAATCAAACGGTGGCAACGGTGGCGACGAGGGCCTCCCAGAAGGCCCCAAATGGCGAGAACGGGGCGAGGGCAGCGGCATCGCTACCCTCCCCTCCTCGGAGCACCGGCGTGGCGGCCTCGACGCTCCCCTCGCGGGAAGCAGCGCCAGGCGACGGCGCGGCGCGCTCGCGAGCCAGGCCCCGCCGCGAGTGCCCAGGGCTGGACACCATGTCTCGGGCTGGGCGAAAGGGGGGGTATAGCAAAGGGGGGGCTTGAGAATCGGCTCACGTAGCTGATTTTCCCGGCGCCTCCCGGCGCCGGAGGCGGCCAGGTATCGAGGAAGGGGCCCCTCGGTGGGGCCGAAACCAGCCACATGCAGCGAATTTCGCACCCCCCCCTTTCCCTGTCCCCCCCCTCTCGTCCGGCCCGAATGTCCGCCCCGCTGCCGAAGAGGAAGCCCGACAGCTCCCGCGCGACGCCGTCGTCGAGGCCGCCGGTGAGCGTGCGGGCCGTGCCCTGGCCTCGGGAGCCGCTGGTCCCGGAGCGGCTCGGGGGACGGCTCTCCCGGCCTTGGTGGGCCCCGGAAGCGGCAGGGCCGTTCTTTGCAGTCCTCATAATTCGAGTCATCGGCCTGACCTAAGGAACGATAAGCAAGCAACGAAGCCCCTCTCTTTCCCAAGGAATAACGCACAAGGAACGATGCATATAAATATATATATATATACATATATATATATATGTATCTATCTATCTATCTATCTATCTATCTATCTATCTATCTATCTATCTATCTATATAAGAATAGCGCAGAAGGAGCGATAATAGCGCATGCGAGCCTACGGAGCGACCGAACCCCTTTGGAAAAGCAGGTGTTCCTTACTCAAGCCGCGCACTGTACAACCCGCCGCCTCTTGATGGCGAAGGCGGCCCAAGAACGGTTCACCGAAACGGTAACAACAACGGTTCACCGAAATGGCCTGGGCGGTCCGGGGACCCGAAGGACGTCCGGAACCGGTTCGAAAACGGCTCGGATCTGGACCAGGCCCCCGCCCGGGGAACTGCAAGCAATAAAACGACGGCGCCAGGCACGTACCGTAACACAACTGCGTCGGAAAGTGCATGGAACTGGAGAGGCAACCACGGTGACAAAAAATCAGAGCCCCGTCGCTCCCTGGGCCCTCCGAGCTCCCGGCTGCAGCTGGAGCCGCAGCTGCTGCTGCTGCTGCTGCTGCTCGACACGTCGTCGCTGTCGGCCCCGCCCCCGTCGCCGTGTGTCTGCGCGGGCTGGCCGGGCGGACGCCCGGGCGATCGGCCCAGGGCCATGCTTTGGTTGCGTGATGAGCGACCCCTGGCCAGAGAGAGCATGACTGCCCATGTCGGGGCTGGGCGTAGGCTGACAGCTCTCTGCCGCTAGATGGTCAACTGTGAGCCGCGTCTGCGTCGCAGAGCGGCAGGGCTGGGAGGGGGGGGGCTGGGAAGGGGCATGTCACTACTGAGCGAACTCTTGCCCCGATCTGTGGCCGCCGCGATCGCCGCGGCGACCTGCAAAAACCGATCCGGCGGCTTGGTTCGAGGTCGGACATCACGCAACGACGCTTGGAAGAAGGAATGCGGTGAGGGCATTGGATAAGGAACCAATGGTTAAGGAATCCAGGGTCTCGAAGCCAGTGGAACTTCGATAGTGGAGTGGCCATGGATATCACCGCCGCCCTTTTTAGATAAGGAAGCCCCCAGGGTCTGAAGCCTCCTGAGCACATTCCTTCAACGCCCCCACCGTAACTGCACGGGCACAAGCTTTCGGAGCTCCGCGCGGATTTCCTGGATCGGCGCTGGCGCCCCCCCACCTGGCTGCGCCCCTTGCGCCAGAGGGGCGCCGCGCCAGAGAGGCGCCGCCAGGGGAGGCCCAACGCCCCGATCCAAGAAATCCGCGCTGAGCTCGAAAGATCAATGGTTACGCAGTTCTTTCTTCCACGAGTGCTGCCGCCGGTTCCCTCTTGATCACTCTGGCCTGCCGTCTTCGAGTCCCGGAGGCGTTTTCGCCGTCGCCTCCTCCTCGACTTCGATGACTCCCCCTGCGGTTTTCGTCCAGTCAGGTACGTAAAGGTTGTGATGCCTGCCCAGCAGAGGTAAGTGTGAAAGGCCAAGAGGGTGCAGAGCAGCAGCCACAAGGGAGTATTGACCACAAGGGCTATTATGATGATAGTCAGGGTGGCGCCTTCCCCGAGGCCGTACAAGGACAGCTGGTATCTGGAAGTACCAAACACGACCAACAGGACAACACATGCAGCAATTACGATGGCCATGGCTATGGTCAGCGAACTCGCAGCGGCGTAAAACAAATTATAGTTCCTGTGGCCGATGCAGGTGTTCAGCCAAGGGCAGTGGTGGTCGAATCCGTCCACGCACTTGTTACAGTCCCAGCAGTGCTTGCTGTCTGTTTCCACAGAGGAGTCACAGAAACGACAATACAAATAATCGCTGTCATCCTCCGAAGACGAGGTAATGCCCGCCTCCTTGTCTCCGACGACAGGGTCGACTGGGTCCAAGTACATCGTAATAAGACCCGTCGCAGCCGCTGTCAGCCACGCTACCGAAAAAGATCCCATCAAGGCCCACCGAAGGCTTCCACGCAGTAGTGGCCCCAGGAACGCGGAGAAAAGCATCACGTCCACCAGGCAGACAGACACCGTGAGCGACTGCCTGCGGGAGAGTGGCCAACTGAATCCATTTATGCGCCGCCTCACCCTCTCGGCATCTGCGTCCGAGCTCACCACGGGCATGTGTCGGCTAGACGCAGGCCTGCTCCTGGGCAGGGGCGACCTCCGGTGCGCGGCTACCGGCTAGACGCAAGAGCGACCCCAGGGACGAGCGACCCCTGGTGCGCGGCCTGCCCATCGTGGCATCTGAGCGTTTTCTTAGTCGGCGCTTCGACATTGGGCGGAAAGGGGGAGGGGGAGCAGGGGGTCTGGCTCCGGACCCTTGCTGAATGTGACTGTTTGCAGCAGTGCGTCCTATGGGAAAGAGACTCCACCTACTTGAAAGAGGCGCCAAACCTAGCCAAGATCTACTCCAGGGGGGGGGGAGGAGGAGGAGGAGGAGGAGGAGGAGGAGGAGGAGGAGGAGGAGGAGGAGGAGGAGGAGGAGGAGGAGGAGGAGGAGGAGGAGGAGGAGGAGGAGGAGGAGGAGGAGGAGGAGGAGGAGGAGGAGGAGGAGGAGGAGGTGGAGGGGAGGCGGAGGAGGAGGGGGAGGAGGAGGAGGAGGGGGCGGAGGAGGAGGAGCGGGAGGAGGAGGAGGAGAGGAGGAGGAGGAGGAGGAGGAGGAGGAGGAGGAGGAGGAGGAGGAGGAGGAGGAGGACCAGGGGGGGGCGAGGGCGAGGGCCCGCACTTAACCTCCCCGCGCCCACCGAAGGCCGCGCACCAAAGATCACTCCTTCGGCGCGGGCCGCTCCTTCGGCGCGGACCACTGCAGCACGATGCAGGCGGCCCGCGGACCCCGATGGACCTGGGCCAGCCGGCGCTCCTCCGCTCGGCGGCGACCGAGGGGGGGGGGGGAAGCGAGGAGGAGAAGGCCTTCTCAGAAGGCGGCGGGCCTTCTGCGAAGCCCTCGCACCTTCTGAGGTTTTTGTTTTTGTTGAACATTATTACTTCTAAAGAATAATTATTGTTGGGGCCCCTGGTGCACGACCCCCCCGCCGCGCCTAGGCCGCAGCCTCATTTTCATCATTTTCGTGAGGAAGTCTCAGGCAAAACGGGGGAGTCCGGATCCGGTTGTGTTGTTACGATCGGTTTTCCCTTGCAAAAAAAAAGAGCTAAAGTGGACATTTCTTGTTCTAACATAACCAAACTTCAAGAATCCCTTGCAAAAAATAAGGTAAAGTGGACATTCGCGCGCGCAAGACGAAATCCTTCCAAAACCTTAGTTTTCGTAGCGATTTTAACATAAAAACATCAAAAAACCAATGGTTTTTCAAAAAAAATTGTCAAAATTCATCCCGCGCGCTCTTGCGGATTCGTAGGAAACCCAACACTTTTTAAACATTTCTGTCAAACGGGCTTTTGCGAGCAACTTTTTCGAACTTCTGCAACAACGGTTGCGCACCTGCCAGGGCCATCATCCCTGTCAAATAATACCATGCGGGACACATTCGTTTTTTCTTCGCGCGCGCACGCCGTCGTCGTCGGCCGCGGGGCCCTGAATAGTAGCCACGGTCGTCCGCATGCCACGAAGTGAAGTGTCCGAACGTCATAGGGCGGGAAGCTGGGTGTGGGTGGTGGCGAAGAGTCGTTTGGAAATTTGGTAGAGCTTGAACCGGCCCCCCCACAAAGTGGGGGTATTGCCCGCCTCCTATGAAAACCCTGGCACTGGTGAGAACGGAGTGTCCCCACGTGCTAGTATTGTTGTTGTTGTTGTTGTTGTTGTTGTTGTTGTTGTTGTTGTTGTTGTTGTTGAACATTATTCTTCTAAAGAATTATTATTGTTGGGACCCCTGGTGCACGACCCCCCCGCCGCGCCTAGGCCGCAGCTACATTTTCATCATTTTTTCGCGAAAGCTTCAGAAAAGTGGATGAGCTCCGGATCCGGTTTTTTGTTGACGCTCGTTTTCCCTTGCAAAAAACAATATAAAATGAAAATTCTTGTTTTTACTTGATCAAATTGCAAGAATCCCTTGCAAAAAATAAGGTAAAGTGGACATTCGCGCGCAAGACGAAATCCTTCCAAAACCTTAGGTTTCGTAACGATTTTAACATAAAAACATCAAAAACCCAATGGTTTTTTAAGAAAAAATTGTCAAAATGTCCTTCCGCGCGCTCTTGCGGATTCATAGGAAACACACCACTTTTTAAACATTTCTGTCAAAAGGGTCTTTGCGTGCTACTTCTTCAGGTGCTTTGAACTTCTCCAACAACGGTTGCGCGCCTGCGAGGGCCACCATCCCTTGCAAAAAATGAGACGAAGTGCACATGCGCGCGGCCGCCGCGCGCGCATGTCGAAATCCTGCCAAACACAATGGGTTTTCAATAATTTCAAGATGCGATGTTCAGAAAACATATGAAAACGCACTACTTTCTCATCCGAAAAATCTCGAAATCCATTCGCGGTCTCTTGATGAATCTTTAAAACCCAAGATGGCCCCAACAGGCGCGCAAGATGGCCCCAAGAGTGTCCAGAGCCGCGCCCAAGATGCGTTCTTCCTTTCTCGCTTCTCTCCTTTCCTCCTTGTCCTGCTCCTCCTCCCCCTCTTCCGCCTTGGAGCCGTATTGGAACTGTCGATGGCCATCTCCCTTTCTCCCTCGCATGTCTGCTTGTACATACGTATAATTTCAGAACTTACCGTGCATGCGATCGTTTACAACATGGTGGACCGTGCGTATGTCACGAACCTTGTATACATGTGTTTCTCTCCCTCCGTCTGGCTGTGCACGCGCGCGTTGGGCACTGAGAGTTAGGATCATAGCGCCATGAGTCTATGAGCAATGCATGCGTCATCCTTGGGACTGTATAACATCAGTGTAACACATGTACTTCTGTAATCGCATCCCCACGAATTTGCCCCAAAAATGTGACCAACTATCTTGGCACTGCGTACCATCTCACGTGTACCGTGTACCACATCATATGTAACAGATGTGATCAACCTCTGTGGGTGTGTACCCCACGCCAGTGTAGTAGCCAGGGTCGTCCGCACGCCACGAAGTGAAGTGTCCCAACGTCATAGGGCGGGAAGCTGGGTGTGGGTGGTTTCGAAGAGTCGTTTGGATATTTGGTAGAGCTTGAACGGCCCCCCCACGAAGTGGGGGTATTGGCTGGTGTCGCAAGAAAACCCTGGCACTGGGGAGAACACTGAGCGTTCGGGTAAAATGATTGTTGTTGTTGTTGTTGTTGTTGTTGTTGTTGTTGATGTTGTTCTGTCTCCAGGGACGGCTTCGGAAACTTCTCAGAAGGCTGGGGAACTTCCTACCCTTCTGAGAATGCTCGCCCCTCCTCGCTTCCCCCCTCGCTCGCCGCCGAGCACGAGGGACCCCAGGCACGAGCGACCCCTGGTGCGCGGCCTGCCCATCATGGCATGACATGCGACGGCCCGCGTGCTTCGGCTTGGCATCCCCGTGCCCACAAGGCCGCGCACCAAATATATACCTCCCGCGGAGGGCCACTCCTTCAGCGCGGACCACTGCAGCAAGATGCGGGCGGCCCGCGGACCTCGATGGACCTGGGCCAGCGGGTGCTCTGACGGGCCCAGTCTCCACAACCACTACCGTAGGTAGGAGAGGGAGGAGGAGGGGTAGTAGTAGTAGTAGTAGTAGTAGTAGTAGTAGTAGTAGTAGTAGTAGTAGTAGTAGTAGTAGTAGTAGTAGTAGTAGTAGTAGTAGTTTGTAGTAGTAGTAAGTCAGTTGCAGTAGTAGTCGTCGTCGTAGTAGTCGTTACAGTGAGTGTTGTCGTTGTCGTTGTCGTCGTTAGTCGTAGTCGTTAAGTAGTTGTAGTAGTAGTAGTGTAGTGTGTAGTAGTAGTAGTTAGTAGTAGTTGTAGTAGTTGTTAGTAGTAGTAGTAGTTGTAGTTTAGTTGTTGTAGTAGTTGTAGTAGTAGTAGTAGTAGTAGTAGTAGTAGTTTTAGTAGTAAGTAGTAGTTAGTAGTAGTAGTTAGTAGTAGTAGTATTTTAGTTGTTTTATAGTAGTAGTAGTTAGTAGTAGTAGTAGGAGTTTATATTGTTTAGGTAGTACGTAGTAGTAGTAGTAGTCTTGTAGTAAGTTGTTCTAGTAGTAGTAGTAGTTAGTTGTAGTGTTGTTGTAGTAAGTAGTTAGTAGTTTGTAGTGTATAGTTGTTGTAGTAGTAGTAGTAGTGGTAGTAGTAGTAGTAGTAGTAGTAGGTAGTAGTAGGTGTAGTAGTAGTAGTAGTAGTAGTAGGTTTGTAGTAGTAGTAGTAGTAGTAGTGTAGTAGTAGTAGTAGTAGCGAGCAGTTAGTTTGTTGTTGTAGTAGTAGTAGTAGTAGTAGTGATAGTAGTAGTAGTAGTAGTAGTAGTAGTTGTAGTTTAGTTGGTGGATGGAGGAGGAGTGAGCGGAGGTGGAGGAGGAGGAGGGGAGGAGGGGGAGGAGGATGAGGAGGAGGGGGAGGTGGAGGAGGAGGAGGAGGAGGAGGAGGAGGAGGAGGAGGAGGAGGACCCTCCCTGTCCTCCCTTCTCCCCCGTTCTACCTGTCGGTAAGTGGTGGTGGACAACCTGCCCATCATGCTCCTCCACGGACACCGCCGAGCGGCGGACGGGCACGCGTTACCGCACACCCCGCAGGAGCCTCGGCGGCCCACCGCAGGCCCACCGGCGCTGCCTTGGCGGGGGCGGCCAGAGGCCAGCTCGGGCAAGCGCTGCTGCGGTGCCTCGCGGTGCCGCTTCGCGCTCCTTTCGCGCTCCGCTCCTCGTCCACACAGGCCCTCCCTCCTCTCCCCTTCTCCCCCCCTTCTGCCCTTGTCCCTTTCTCCTTCCCCCGTCTCCCCCCTTCTGCCCCGATGTCCCCCCCCTCTCTCGTCCCCCCTTGCTCTTCCCGTGTCTTCCTGCGCACACAGCCGCAACAATCTGACCTCAGTGCTGGTCAAACATATTCGCTGGTATCGCTTTCGCTCTGTTTCGGACATGATTATCGTATCATGTGAGAGTTGTGTTCTCTTCCCTTTGCGTCGCCAAACATTATCTTCCTTCCCCTTCCCACATATATTCTGACTGCTGTTTGCTTTGTCCTTGTGCGCAGCCCCACGGTACACAATTCACTCGTGTGTAGATTCCCCAAATCAAGCTTGCACTCAAGGGGTTCTTGCTCGGGTTCCTAAAGGAATTTGATGGGTCAACGGAAGACTCGTCTCGTTTCCGCCCGTGGGCGCCTCGTTGGCGCCACGTGTACTGGGTGGGTCGGCCAACGCTTCGCCTGGTGTCCGCCCGTGAGCGCCTCGTGGGCGCCTCGACCGCTAGCTGGGTCGGCCAACGTTTCGCCCGGTGCCAGCCCGTGGGCCTCTTGGGTGCTTCATATGCTGGGTGGTCCAGCCGAGGTTTTGCCTGTTGCTCGCCCGTGCGCTGGTCGGCCGCACAGCTTGCACCACACAACTTGCACCACAGATATCGCCCCGCGTATGGTGCACCACAAACTTTTCATCACCGATCTTCTACTGTATGGTCTACACATACATGGCATGGGTTACGCTACATAGTTCGCACCACTCTCCATGCACCACATAACTTGCACCACACAGCTTGCACCGCCCAGCTTACACCACACAAGTTGCACCACATATCCTATATCACATCACATAGCTTGCACCACACAATCTTGCGCAACATACTGCTTAGCTTACACACGCACGCCCAACATACTTAGCTTGCACCACATAGCCTGCATCACACAGCTTGCACCACGTAGCTTGCGCCACCCAACTTGCATCGCCATCGTGCAATGACCAGCTGGTTAATGATCCACGCTGGCATTGTGTACATGTCACTCTCTATCTATATTTACGTATAAACATAAAACAAGCATGTCGGGCATGTTCGCCAGCACGGTGGAAGTGACAACTCTGCGGTGCAATCTAGATGTCGCAAGCTAGGTGTTGTGTTATATATACGCCTCTCCTACTTCTAGGTCGGCCCAGAATCCCTGCCACGCTGGACGATTACGGATCTCTGTGCCCACTTTTTCATGCAGCAGGCGAGCTACACATTCGAATCCTTCCGAAGCGAGGCAGTACAGACAGCTCGCGAGGAAAGAACGCAAAGGCTTTGCACAGAAGACGCTCCCATACCACAAGCATTTACTGGATGCCTCTTGGAATGACTGAAAAATAAAAGCCTCCGCTGCCGCAGCCTTTCGGGCAAGGTCTGCGGGAAAGCGAGCTGCTTGCAGAGGGAGCCGACCGCTCGTTTCGCATTGCTTCGCAGACTTGGGATGGGCCCGTCGGCCTCGTTTCTGAGCTGAAGCAAGACTGTGAGACCCTACGAGAACGTCATGACTAGGAGCAGAGTGTCTGGCCACATGGGGTGTCAGGGGGCCTAGCATGCCAAGGAGCGAACGGCTAAACTTTCTAAAGGGAGCCTTGTACTTAGCCAAGGTCAGGCTTGGGAAAACAGAGTCGTCTGAGCTGGCGTTTGCTCCGCCATGTCGAGCCCACATGTCCAGCGCGGAGCCAATCCACTCACGGTCCGGCGAATCGAGCGCGACCGTGTCGTCGCTCTCGCCGGTCTTTGTGGTCTCGCCGGGGTCGGAGTTCCGATGACCACGGCTCATCTTGCACGAGCCAGTCTTGAAGAGATCGCAGACGGTCGAACCACTGAACACCAGCGCAGCTCGCATATTCGGAGGGTCTCAGGCAGGCGTCCAGCTGGATGGCAAGGGCAACCGCATCGCCCACGTGGTCGTCCTGCAGGAAAACGACCACGAAGAGGAAGATGACGCAGAGCGGCCATGGATGTTGAGGAGAGCCTGGCAAGGAGGTTAGGAAACCCCACAACGCGTACCGCCCTTCAGCAGGATGCCGGGTGTCGCTCATGAGAATGTCAAAATACTTGCGCATCAATAGGTCAATCTTGGATTCGGGGGCCCATTTTAGATCCTCTGTGCGCGTGGCCCAGTCGAAGAAACCTCGAACAGCAGCTCAATGTCGTTCTAAAGAGACCGCTGTGATAGACCCAAAGCGTGCAACGCCGCCATCGACCGGAACCGGGGCGCGAGGCCCAAAGGTGAGGTTCCTGCCCTTGATGGCTTCCACGAAGTCGCAGGCGCGGGAGCGCCGGCCAGCGGATTTTCTGGCCTCTGAGGGCGCGGGCCGCTTGCTTCCGGGCTGCCTCGAGGTTGGAGTCCTGGCCGAAGATGATGTACGGCCGGAGGTGATCGTACCTACTCTCGAGGGTGTTCGGGTCGGCGGCTGCGACGAGCCCGAGGTCAGGTTCCGCCTGAAGCCGCTGCCGAGTCGGTCGGAAGCGTCCGCGGGCGCGTGAAGCCGGCCGTCGCACAGCATCGCGTAGCCGAGCTTGGAGGTCACCGCCGTCCGGAGCGTCAGGACTGCCTTGGGCGCCCGCAGGCGCTGTCATGGAGGCGGCGCGTGCCCGTGCCGTGCAAGGGGCGCGGTTCGGTTGCGAGAGACCCGAGCCCCCGATGGCAACGTCACTGATTCAAAACAACGAAGTTCCACATGAACGTGATCTCTTGAACACACAGAAGCCAGGGGCGACAGAGCGAAGACATTCGTGAGGAGCGCCGTCGGTTTCAGATGTGAGGCCCCATAACTACAGTGCGCGAATAGCACGCGAAATGCATCAGGCAGACCTGCGAGCTCCCGCGCGGGGTCAAAGTCCCAGAGCCTCGAGGATCTTGGGTTCTCAATGCTCCAGAAAACTCCGTTTCTTGAACAGTCGTAAGCCACGCGACAACTGAACAGGGCCAGGGCGACACCGATACGTTCTTTCTGACGAGCTTCATCATGATCTCGTATGTTGTGCCGAGCCCGAGACCAAACACAAGGGGCACCCATATGTACATACCAAAAGAGTCCCCTCCGAAGACCTTCCAAGATGATGAGCTGGACCGCGGGGTCCAAGATGTCATAGTGGGGTCCATCTTTGATGTCCATGCAGGGGAACGTCCTCAGGTTGAGCTCCTCGAAGGCCTCCGAGAGCCCGCCCTCCCCCGAGAGCAGCTCCAGAAAGCCATGGCCACGTCGGGCCCGCCTCAGAAGTTCAGTATGTCCCAGACGAAGATCGGGGCCGGCGGATTGAGTAGTCGCCGAAGGCGTCGACGTGGATGATGGGCAGGACGACCGATGAGATTGATCGGCGCGCGACTCTTGAGGTTGCAGTTCTGGCGCTGTATTACTCTCGACGCCGGCGGGCGGATGCCCTGCGAGGCCGAGTTCAGGAGGCAGGGGGCCTATCTCCGCTATCTGGCCAAGGGAAGAACGATAAGGGGAGAATGTTGAAGCGTCTGTCTTATCATGTTGAAGGTGGCCTTTGTTGGGGGCGGTCCGCTCGAAGCGACGAGACGGTTCGTCGGCAACGTTGAACTTTGTGTTGACATACCGTAGCCTCCAACGCACTCTACATCCGATAGTGTAGGCAGCCGCGCGTCGGCATTGCGCGTTCAGGGCTGCTGAGCGGCTGGGCCGCCCCTTATCCAGGCAGCCAACACAGACCATGGAATCCACGATTGAAACAAGGCGGCGTCCGCTGTTGCGGCGGACGCGGCAGGCATGTCGGAGCCCGATCACAGCGGCGCGGGTCTCCTTCACATTGATGTGTTCGCCCGGCCAGCGCCGGCGCTTCGAGGCAACCAGCCTGAAGCCCTCAGGGTCGAACCACGAGGCCGGGGGCGGCGGGGGCCGACCTCCGGCATGGCGTCATCGTCATCGGCACAACCACTGACATGGTGTCGGGCGCGACGAGGTCGGGCTCGAAGATGGCCAGCTGACGGTGAGCCGCCCTCCGCCTTGGCCTGCATCCACCGGCCGAAGGCGGTTGCTGGGCCAGCGCCGCTGTAGGGCGAGGAGGCTGGACATCGGAGCCCAGCCTCGCTGCCGCTCGTGCTTGAAACTTGAGGCTCGCAGCGGGGGTCTGTCGGGCCGTAGCCCCCCCCCATGTCGGCAACATCCGAGGGAGAGACCAGGCCGACGCGAGGGCCTCGAAGATGCTGCCGGAAAACTCCACTTCTCCTTCCAGCGGTTGGCCGTGCGGAGCTCATCGGCGCGGGCCCTCTTGTTCATGAGCCCGTGCCCGAGGTCGGCGGAGTCGCTGGCGTGCACGCCTGGCACGTAGGGCGCCGCCAGGTTCGCCTCCGTCAGCCACGCAAGGCCCACCACGATGCGCATCTCCTGCTTGACCTCCCGGTGCAAAGCGGTGCGCTTGCCCCAAGCCGACTCCGCGAGCCGGTAGGCGGCTGACAGCGCGGCGTAGCCTGGCCGGGCGAGCATCAACAGAAGAGATTGCGTGCCCCAGCCAGACCTCCATGTGCTCGCCACGCATCTTGCCTCGTGCCAGGAGGGCCCGAGTGGCCAGGTCAAATCTCCAGATGCGAGAAGCTTTGTTGCGGAGGCGCCCGTGCTTGAGGTCAAGCTCGATCCCCGCCGTCAGCCCAGCAGATCATGGGCAGCTCGCACCGGTCGGCCTCCCCTTGGAGAGCCGAGCTGGCCTCGCGAGCCACCTGGAGGATCGGAAGCTGGGCAAAGACGGGCCTTGGATGGCTCCCGCGAGCTTTCTTGGGTAATGCTCTCCCGAGGACCCGAAAGCTCAACTTGGGCTATGCCCGCATGCCATCAATCTAGTACATGCCTGTGCACATGCTTTGCTGGCGAATCGCGCACTGCGCTGATCGCGATAGGTCCTCATGCGGCCAATCGCGTACCATTGCTGTGAATTGTGTTGAGTTGCATGCATTTGCATCAAAATTTCTTACCATCGCCCGATCGCAGCCTGTTGCAATCGTCCTGCGTTGCGTTGCATGGCGTTGCGCACATCATGACCGCGCTCCCGTCATCGAATTAACATACAAATCACACATGCAACACCTATATAACAAAACTTTCGGGGTGCATGGTAGATGCGTCGCATGCCCCGCATCCCAGCGGATTTTCGTCAGCATGGGGTCAGGAGAGCGCTTCGGCTCGAGATGTCCGGGAAATTCTGGCACGACCGCATTCCCACCCCAACAGAACCCGAGGGGTCCAGCGATGGGTCCTCGCTGACAGAACGAGAAGGTTCTGATGCTCCAGAGGACGGCATGTTCCCTGCAAATGCATGTCGTCGCCGTCGCCGTCGTCCTCGCTTCCCTCCTTGTCCTCTTCCTCCTCTTATGACGGTATTGCTGCATGTGCACCCTCTATAGAGGTGGCCCCGGGAGCCCTTGAGGGGCCCTTTCCTGTCGCCACGGCCGCGCGCGCGCTTCGTTAATGACGCAAGCTCGGGCAGCGCGTCATTTCTCTCATGCGCGGCCCCACAGTCAGCGGACGGGGCCGCGCATGCGAGAAATGACGCACTGAGGCACGCAGCGGGCACAGCTGCTCGAGGTGCTTCAGCATGGGTCAAGGTAAAAGCTGTGAGAAAAATGCCTTGGGAATGGGGTCGCCAATGGGGTCGAGAGCTTCCGGAGCCCATGTCACGAGCAAATTTGGTCAGGAGCTTCCGGAGCCCATGCCACCAGCCCTGTAGGCGTGGGTGGTTTAGGGCGTTTCCTCTTCCACCCCTCCTTCTTCCCCTTCGGGGAGGGTTTTACCCCTCCCCCTGCCCTGGACCTGGACAGGGTCCAAAACGGCCTCGGCGAGGAAGCCAAAATCATTGGTTTTACTAGGGTTGTGGCCCCATGTTGGCCTCCTGAGGAGGAGGGCCCTAAGTCAAGCTCCCCATTTTGTTTGATCGATCTCCTCCAAGATGGCCCCAAGAAGCGCCCAGGAGGCCCCAAGAGGTCCCAAGATGGCCCCGAGATGGCCCCAAGAGGCCCCCAAGAGGCCCCCAGGAGGTCCACAAAAGGATCCCAAGCGGCCCAAAGAGGCCCCCCCGAGGCACCCAAGACCCCAAAGAGCCCCCAAGGATCGCCAAGAGACACCCAGGACGTCCCAAGAGGCCACCAAGAATCGCCCAAGAGATACCCCAACAGGCTCCGAGAGGTATCCAAGAGACCTCTGGCCCTTGTGCTTGCCCTCCTCCTCCTCCTCCTCCTCCTCCTCCTCCTGTTCCTCCTTCCTCCTCCTACTCCTTCTCTTCCTCCTCCTCCTCCTCCTCCTCCTCCTCCTCCGCCTCCTCCTCATCCTATTCATCCTCCTTCTTCCCACTCCCTCATCCATCCGTCCATCCACCTCCTCCTTCTCCTCCTCACTCCTTTGCACTTCCCTGATCACCTCAACTCGCCTGGACATCGTTTCTGGATGGGCTAGTGGGGATACGCGAAGCGTCTAAAATTTCGGAAGATTCTGCGTGCTTTGGTGGGGGCGTCGGTTAAGTAACGTGCCCTGGAGGCGTCAAACACTGGGGGGCTCCTCATCTGAAGAGGGCGACGGCGATATCATGGCCGATCCACATTCAAAGTCCTGGCTTCCAGACCGCGGATTCCTTGTTCAAGGTTCCCTAGGCCCCCCCGTCGCCATGCCGCGCCCCGAGCTGGCTCCGAGCAGGGCGCGCGCGCGCCCCTTGCGCCCGACACGCGGGCGCCATCATGGTTGATCAGTGCGCCCGCCTGCTCGACCCCCCCGGCCCCGGCGAGCGAGAGCGGGGAGGAGGAGGAGGATGAGATGATGATGATGAAGATGATGATGATGATGAGGAGGAGGAGGAGGAGGAGGAGGAGGAGATGGAGGAGGCGGAGGAGGAGGAGGAGGAAGAGGAGGGGGAGGAGGAGGGGGAGAGGGAGCGCCAGCGCGAAGAAGGAGAACAACGAGGAGAGGGAGCAGGAAGACCGGGGAGATGGCGGCAGGGGGGGTAGGGGCTAAGAGCGAAGGGTGGACCCAAACAAGTGTGGAGGAGCAAGCACTGAGCAGTTCAGAGTAGGAGGCGAGGTGAGAAGGGGGAGGGGGAATGTGGCACTAGGGAAACCCCTGCATCGGTTGGCAGGCATTCTGGCTTCGAGTTGTTTGTTGTTCATATATGCGGATATGGAAGCACTGATTGATACGCCCACCTGGAAATCATGTAAGTCGAGGCGTGTCGGATGGCGTTCAGATGAAGCAGCTCGCTTGGGACAAGAATTTATGCATCATTTCCCCCTGCTGGCTAAAAACTTGGTGATGTCTGGCAACTACAAAGGAGGTGCACTCGTGAAGGCTCCCAAGAGCGATGCGAATCCATCTATCTCTGAACTTGAGCAGAATGGATCATGCTGTTGCATCTACGCCGCCCCTTAAAAAAAACTGAGGATGCTGAATCGACGGCCCCGACCCCCGCATGAAATTAGGTTTTGTTTTCGAATGGCTGCAACGCGCCTGAAACCTGAATTTCGGGGTGCGGTTTATGTGCACCTCCGCCCCGTCATGAAACTCTACCAATCCAGATTGCCGAGCCCGTATCTCGTCGCCGACGCATTGTTGGAAATGGACAAAGAACTCGGAGGACACTTGCTGAAGATCCCAGGCAAAACACACGAGACTACGACCCGTGGAGAAAAAGTAGACCTCGCTCTCATGGATGCAAAAGAAATCAAACGATTGTGTTCGTACGTCCGTTATCTTGCACGAGGGGGGCCCAACTCCCACTCAGAGAAAGTGAAAGACCTCAAGTCATTCGTGAAATTCGATAGCAGGGACAAAGGGAGCGAGAGTGATACCGATCCTGATTCATTGCCACGGCCAGCCGAGGGGACTGCAAGGCCACGCGTGGCCCCGATGAGCCCGGTCCCCGAGGAGGTCGAGAATGAAGCGCCGCCTCTGGAGCCTGCGGGGGCGCCTGCAGAGCCTGGGCCCATGGGGCCCATCGACGACGCCGAGGGCGAGGTGGTCGTGTGCATCGACGATTCGCCGATCCCCGAGGACCGCTCATTTCCGATCTCTTCCTTGTCCCCTTTGCCTCCTCCATCTTCTCCACCATATCCCTCTCCCCCCGTCCTCGCACCGCCCGCTCGCCCTGCCCCGTTCCCCCTCGTCGGGGGAGGAGCGGGAGAAACCCTGCTCACCTCCGCCTCCCCTCCCTGTCGCCGAGCCCCCTTTTTCTTACCCTGTACGTCACCTCCCGCCCTCTGCTACTCCTTTCCCTTCCCGCCTGCCCTCGTCCATCTCCTCTCGAGCGTCGTTGCTTAAAACTGTCTATCAGGACGTCGAGACGCTGCCGACGGTCGAGTCGCTGCCGACGCCCGCCACCATGCCAGGCGGCCCCGAGGAGGAGCAGGCCGCGCTGTTCGACGTCGGTTGCATCACGGGGCTCGACAAGCTGATGCAGCAGCCCCCGGACTCGTGCCCCGACGACGCGCTGATTGACGAGAGCCAGCTTGATGGCCGCAAGGGGCGCCGCTCCGAGAACGACGAGCAGCAGCAGCAGCAGCAGCAGCAGCAGCAGGAGCAGCCCCTGGACTCGTGCCCCCGCAGCGCGCTGATTGACGAGAGCCAGCCTGATGGCCCCAGGCACCGCTCCGAGAACGACGAGCAGCAGCAGCCCCCGGACTCGTGCCCCGACGACGCGCTGATCGAGGACAGCCACCCTGATGGCCACCTGGGGCACCACCACGACATCAAGCCGATGCAGCAGCCCCCAGACTCGTGCCCCCACGGTGCGCTGATTGACACGAGCCAGCCTGATGGCCGCACTGGGCGCTGCTCCGAGAACGTCGAGCAGCAGCGGCAGCAGCCCCCAGACTCGTGCCCCCGCGACGAGCTGATTGACGAGAGCCAGCCCGATGGCCAACTGGGGCGCCGCTCGGACACGGTCGAGCAGCAGCAGCAGCAGCAGCAGCAGCAGCAGCCCATGGACTCGTGCCCCAGCGACGAGATGATTGACGAGGGCCAGCCTGATGGCCACATGGGGCGCCGCTCGGACACAGTCGAGCAGCAGCAGCAGCAGCAGCAGCAGCAGCAGCAGCAGCAGCAGCAGCAGCCCATGGACTCGTGCCCCCCCGACGAGCTGATTGACGAGAGCCAGCCTGATGCCCACATGGGGCGCCGCGCAGACACAGTCGAGCAGCAGCAGCAGCCCATGGACTCGTGCCCCCCCGACGAGCTGTTCGACGAGAGCCAGCTTGATGGCCACATGGGGCGCCGCTCGGACACAGTCGAGCAGCAGCAGCAGCAGATCTTGGACTCGTGCCCCCGCGACGAGCTGTTCGACGAGGCCCAGCCTGAGCCCGATGAGGCCTTGGGAAGGGAAGTGGGCCGTTGACCCCGTGGGGGGGGGGGGGGCGTCGACACCCCGTGCATGTATAATACCTACCTACCTACCTACCTACCGGCCGACCTACATACATACATACATACATACATACCTACCTACCTACCTACCTACCTACCTACCTACATACATACATACATACATATATACATACATACATACATACATACATGCATGCATACATACATACATACATACATACATACATACATACACACACATGCATGCATGCATGCATACATACATAATTACATACACGCATGCATACATACATACCTACAAACATACATACATACATACATCTATACATACATATATACATACATGAATACATACATACGTACATACATGCATGCATGCACGCATACATACATAAATACATACATACATACATACATACATACGTATATACATGCATACATGCATGCATGTATCCATGCATACATACAAATACAAAACTACACACACCTACATACATACATACACACATACATACATGCATACATACATGCATACATGCATGCATGCATGCATGCATACATACATTAATGCATGTATACATACACATGCATACACATATGCATACATACATACATACATACACGCATAAATGTATCAAAACATACATGCATACACATACATACATACATACCTACCTACATACATACATACATACATACAAACATACATCATTACATACATACATGATATATACATACATATATACATACATACATGCATCCATACATACATACGCACACATGCATGCATATAGACATACCTACAGACAAACAGACAGACTTATAGACATACATACATACATGCATGCATGCATAAGACGTACATGTACACATACACACACGTACATGCATACATACATACATACACACACGCATATACACATATACACATACACATATACACCAATACATACATACACATGTATACACATGCATACGCACATACGCGCATCCATACATACATGCATACACACATGCATACATACATGCATGCATACACACATACACACATACATACACATGCATACAGACAAACACACAGACAGACAGACAGACAGGCATACGCACACATACAAGCATAAACAGACAAAGACATACACATACACATACACACATACATACAGACGTGCGTACAATCATGCATGAGTGAATGCACCTTCACAACTGGTAGATGCAGACAAACATAAAACTGTATATACATGTATAAGGGTAACACGCAGGTACGTGTACGCATACACAAAGAATAGGGTGTGCTTGCATATGCGCACGTGCACCCATATACATGGATGTGCGAGTGTGATTGCGTGGTTGTGTAACTATTGACACACAACATCTTCAAACGCAGTGCACACACGTGTATGTATAGATATGTATGTATGTGAGTATATATATATAGGTGTCATCCCCCATTGGGTCATCGGTCGTGCTTTCGTTCCAGGGGGCAGCCGACTCCGACGTCCAGATCGTCGAGGACGACATGACGCTCGCGATCCAGAAGCTCGACGACCTCGACATGCCGATGGACGATCACACGTACATGAACGACTTCGACGCCGCGCTGAAGGCCAACGAGGACGAGGAGGAGGAGGAGGAGGAGGCACTCCCCGAGGGCGCAGGCATGTCCTTGCAGCAGGCCATGGGGCCCGAGGGGATCGAAGACCATCGGCCCCCTTGGGGGTCGACTGGGACTGGGCGCGGGACCGTCGGCTCTCTGGGGGTCGGCTGGAACTGCGCCCAGTCCCAGCCGACCCGCGCGGGAGCCGACGGTCCCGGGCGAAGTCCCAGCCGACCCCGTCGGCTCTCAGGGGGTCGGCTCCCAGGTCAATCTCCTCCTCCTCCTCCTCCTCCGCCTTTTTTTTACCAGACCTTATGTGTGCACTTGGACGTTCTAAACCTCCTCCTCCTCTTCCTCCTCTTCCTCCTCCCCTTCCTCCTCCTCCTCCTCCTCCTCCTCCTCCTCCTCCTCCTCCAGGCTGCCCTCTCCCCCAGCCCTCCACCATCCCCAAGGGCGGGGAGGGCGCCCAACGACTCGCCCGAGAATGAGGATGGGAAAGTGTGGGGATTGGGGAAGGGGGCTCGCGAACGAATCACTTGTGGACGACTGGGTCGGCCCCCTCCCCCAAGACCCCTTCCCCCATCATCGTCAACGGGCGAGTCGTTCGGCGCTCCTCCTGTTGACGCGGGGGCCGCGGCGTAAGTTATCCCAGAGGCTCTCGGCCAAGAGGGCGCAGACAAGGCTGAAGACGCTCGAGCGCTGCTCGGAGCGGGCCTTCCTCCTCCACCTTCTCCGTCTGTCATCTGCTGTTGGTGCTTCACCCGTATCCCCCCTGCCCTCCTCCCCCCTTTTCTCCACCTCGCTCGCCTTATTCGCCCTTCCTTCTCCAGACTCCCCTTCCTCTTCATCCTGCCCATCCTCCTCCTCCTCCTCCTCCTCCTCCTCGTCCTCCTCCTCCTCCTCCTCCTCCTCCTCCTCCTCCTCCTAGGCTCTTCCGCCTCCGCCACCGTCATTATCCTCGTTGCTTGCGTCGGCCTTCCTTGGTGAAATTCAGCCCAGGAGACCGCGTGTCTGCCGCCCTTTTCCAAGAGGTCATCGATGAGCTCCCGGCTGCGAGTGCCCCGAAACACTTGGCCGCTGTGCTGGACATGATGGCAGACCTGAAACCAGTGAACCTCCGAATGCAGAAACCGAACGCCCTGAAGAAGAAGAAACCCAAGGGCCAGAAGTTGAAGGCCTCGCTGAGACACAAACTGGGGATCACCAAACCCAAGGCCTCGTTCCGGAGGGGCAGGGCCAAGGGCAAGGGCAAGGGGAAGCCCAACACGGGCAAGGGCAAGGGCAAGGGCACGGGCAAGGATAAGGGCGGCTTCGACAAGGGGAAAAGCAAAGCTAAAGCCAAAGCCAACACCAAACCTGCGCCCAAGCGCAAGACACCAGATACGTCCGAGCAGCCGTCGGCGTTGGCCGTGGTCGACCCTGTGAAGCACTACCAGTGCGAGGAGCTCGGGATCCCCGATGAGGCGCTTCCGAGGGCGATCGGCCGCGGCAAGCACTCGTACACCATCTGCGGCACTCGAGGCCAGAGGGTCGACGTGATCATTAGGAACAGGAGCGGGGGGGGGCCCATAAGAAAAAAAAAATCACCCGGGCGGTCCAAATCAAGCCACGCCTGCCTTTCTCCGAGGAGCTTCTTCGTGAAAGACAGCGGGGATGTTTATGATGAGCAGCACAAGGGCCAGAGGAATTTCACCTGGCAGTCGTCGGGCGGCGTGGGGCCCGCGTGGGCCAAACTCAAAGAAGCGTACAAGTTCGAGCGGAAGGATTAGGAGCGTGTGCGAGGCTGCCCGAGAGTACCCCAGATTTCGTAATAAAGGGAGGGGGGTCTCATTTCGGAGGGGGGTCTCTTCCAGGCTATCTTGGAGGGCCTGGGGGGTTTGGGGACGATGTTTTGGAGGGTTCTCCCACGGGGAAGGTCTGAAATTGCTTGTCTTGGAGGGTCTAGACCCCCTCCCTTTCATTACGAAATCTGGAGTATATAGCAGTTGCAGTATCGCTGCGAGTTTCTGGCGGCGTCAGGAGGTGGACAGACGCCTTGAAGGCCGCCTTGCGCTGCAGCGCCCTCTCGTGCCAGATGCATCTCGTGTCAGATACTGTATGATATCGTGGCTTGCCTTTGTCGTGGCTTGCCTTTGTGCATGTCCTGCTCCTGTTCCTCGCCCTCCTCATCCGTCGCTCCGCTTCATCTCGCTCCGTCCTCGCTGCCCAGTCCCTCCCCGCGCTTGCCATCGCTCTTCCTTCTAGACACAGCCGTCGGACTTCATAGGGGCATAGAGGTGGAGGAGGGCGGATTAGACAGACGATGGGATATGTGGTCATTTGAACACTCGCTGACGGCCCAGAGAGGCTCGAGGTGTCATGAGACACATGTGCGAGATAGGTGGCCGTGCTGCGAGATTGGCGGTCATCTGCATGAGTGTTCGTTGTTATTTGAAAACTTGCGTGGACGTCATATGTGAGATCGGCGGCCACTCGAGTGCTCATTGAGAAAAATGCGTGAGATAGGCGTCCATGTCAGCGATCATTGTTCATTGAGAACATCGGCAAAACAAATATGCGAGATCTACGGTCGTTCGAATGTTCACTGAGAACATCTGTGAGATAGGTGGTTATGTGAACGCTCATTGCGTATTGAGCGCTTGTTCTCGCCCTACGCCTTCCTCCCCCTTTTCCTTCCTTCACCTCCTCCCCCTCCTTCCTCGTTACCTTTCCTCCTCCGCCTCCTCCGCCCTCGCTCCCCTTCCTCCCTCTCCTCCTCCTCCCTCGTTCCCCTGCCTCCGCCCCCCCCCCCTCGGCCACAAAGGAGGGGGCCGCCGAACCCCTTGCATAGCGGCTCGGGCGAGGGCGCGGCGACGGCGCCCGCGACGCCAGGCAGCGATGCCGCCCATCACCTTGAACGGGGCTGCAAGACGTGCGCCGCCCAGCCCCGCCGCCCGGTGCACGAGCAGAGCTATATACACATACCGATATACAACTATACATTGAATGTGTAGATAGGTGTGTATATGTATACGCATGGACATACATAGATGCATGTATTCAGGAAGGTAGGTACGTGTATCAAGGTATGTCGGTATACATGTACAAACACTTATGGTATACCATCGTATACACATATATATATAGCCAACCATGCGCATATACAAACATGAATGCAAGCATCCACACATGCGTAAGCGTTCTCTGAGGGCTGACTTGCGCGCATCCCTTGGCGCCCCGATCGGTCAAGCCCTCTGGGCAGTGTCGTGGCCAGGCCCTCTTGGCGTGAACAACTAGCGCATGTTGGACACACACGCAGATATACATATATATATAGATACAGAGAGAGATGCGCACACAAGACTTGAAGCTCGCTGTGCTTCGCGTTGAAGGCTCAAAGAGCTCAGAGGGCTCATGAGGTTCGCGAGGTTCGGAGGGCTCATAGAGCCCTGTAGGGCCCATAGGGCCCACATAGGGCTCATATGGCTCATGTGGGGCTTAAAGGGCCCATAGGGCTCGTAGGGCGAAAAGCGGGCTCATAGGGCTCCTGTGAAGGCTTATCGGGCTCATGGGGCTCATGCGTCTCGCAGGGTTCATAGGGCTATACCATCGGGAGCATAAGCTCGTAAGCCACATCTATAAGGGGTCACAAGGCCGAGAGGGCTCAAGTCTCATAGGGCTCGCAAGGGTAATGAGGCTCTTGGGCTCCTGGGGCTTATAGGACTCATAGTGCCGAGAGGGCTCACAGGGCTCGCGGTGCTCATATGGCCCGTAGGGCTCATAGAGCTCATAGGACTAGATAAAGGTCACGTGGCTCCGGGGGCGTTCAGAAGGCTCATATAGATCGATGGGTTCATAGGGCACACAAGGGCTCGTAAGGATCATAGGGCTCTCAGGGCTTGCTCATAGGGCTCAGGCACGGGCTCCTATAGGACTCATAAGGCTCATGAGGCTTATGGGGCCCAGAGGGCCAATCGGGCTCATAGGGCCCGTTTGGGCTTGGAGGGCTCATATGGCTCATAGGGCCCATGGGGCTCATAGGGCTCATATGGCTCATGGGGCTCAAGGGATAGGACTCACGGGGCTCACAGAGCTCATAGGGCCGAGATGGCTCGCATAGTCATGGGGCTCGTAGGGCTCATAGGGCTCTCATGAGGCTTTCAGGGCTCATGGGGCTCATAGGGCTCATGGGGCTCGTAGGGCCCATGGGTTTAAGATCGGGAATGGGCCAAAGAATGACGCCCGCTTCCTCCCGCAAGTCTCCCCCTCATGTATAGCTGGGCTGCTCAAGCTCTCTGGGAACGGAACCCCATCTTCCTCGCTCATGCTTTCGAGCCTGTGCCAGCAATGGTGAAAAGCAGTGCTTCGCCCCGGGCAAAAACTCGTTCGGAGAAGACGAAGTTGGCCGTGCACCGCAATTTCAAGCCGTTCTCTTCTGGACGCAATGGCGCAGCCAACCGCCGCCACACACAACGTCGTCTGCTGCAGCTGATGAAGATGGCTGGGGCCCCCGTCATGATCATGGCTCTCGTGGCGAAGATTGCGATGTGCCCGTACTTCGACATTTCGGAAAGCGTGGATTGGACAGAATTCTTCAGCCACTGCCTTAAAAACACACTGATCACGGATGGTTGGGGACCCACCAATTAGCAACCTAGGATGTGTGATAAGATCCTGCTCTCCCCCCTTACTCGTCCTCATCCTCCTAGCTCTCTCCCCATCTCCTCGTTGTGCCCCTATCCACTGCAAACTACAATGTGTGGCGTGGCCTCCGGCTGCTCCAACCCTCGCCACCCTTCCTCCTTTTCTCCCTCCTATCTCCTTCCTCCACTTCTATCTCCCATCTCGCCCCAGGCCCTGACCCCGACAAAAAACGGCGGGGGCGGTTGTCGAGGTTCCTGGGAACCACCGCCTGTCCAGTTCTCAGTGTGGATTGGCGTCGCTGGTGGCGTAAATGGTACGACCCCACATCGATCGAACCTTACTTTTTGTTTCGGGCGTGGCCCGAGTGTGCTTCTCGCCAGGCAATCTGATTGCACTGAGCTGAACTGAACTGACTGGTTGCACCCGTTGCGCGACTGTCTTATTCTCGGTCGCCAAGGGCTCAACCGATATGGCGCAACCGATAACACATGGTGTTATGTTTGCTGCCGAACGCGCAACCTTTGGCGCAACCGATAGGTGACGGTTTTATTGTTGGCCGCCAAGCGCAGCACAACCTATGGCGCAACCGATCGGATACGGTCTTATTCTCAACTGCCGAGGACGCAAGCTACGGCGCAACCGATAAGAATTATTGTCCGTTCGATCATGGCGCAATCGATAGGAAGCCGAGCTGGATCGGGAATGAGACCAGAAAGACGATGAGGATGAGGCGAACGAGGAGGAGGAGGAGGAGGAGGAGGAGGAAGACGATGACGATCAGGATGGGGAAGATGACGGGGAGGAATACAAGTAATACGAGGACGAAGTGTTGGAATTCCAATGCACGCGGCGCTACGCCCGATTTATGTTCGCCGTTCGGGCTGGCAATGAGGCCCAAACGGCGAGCTGACGCGTGGTTTCACATCGTGCCGAGGCGGCAAGCAGGCGGTGACAGACAGCATGATCGCCAAGGGGCTGACTGCAGTGCCATACGAGAAGCTCAACGACGCCACATACCAGAACCTCATGCATTACGCTGGCTTCTGTTATGCTTGCCTCCTGCTTGTGAAGAGCCGCGTCGGCAGCGGGTCCAACAGTGCGCCAGTGTGCAGCACGTGGGTGTGGATATCGCGGGGGACGACCAAACGACGACCATGGCAACCTCTCGGAGACCCAACCATTGAGAACGTTGCCAACGCCAACACGATGATCTCCCGGGTGATGATACTATGCTGGATCCTGGTCAGCAAAGGAATGTTACTACGTTCCGTACATTCCGCCGCTCCCCAATAGAAAAATCTCGAATGGTCCCCGACGGGCCCTGGGCCAATTGTTCATATATCCCCTGGGCCCCAAGATGGGCCCCGAAATGCTGCCCCCAAGGCCTCGGTGGGCCCCGCGCGGTGCGAAACCAATATAGCGCCGCGATGTGGGCATGCATGCGCCGCCCAAGCACACATCGATATGCCAATCGTACGAACCAAGGTTCGTGGCGGATCTTCTTCATACTCGAACAACCGAGGGGCTCGCTCATGGAATGGCACCCCAGGTTCCAGGAATTCATCAAGAGCCACAAGTTGTACAGGGTGTGTGTTGAAATGAGGCGGTTCGGGGCACCGACGGCGAAGCCGTCGTGGCTATACTCAGCACACGAGTTCATCCAGGAGCTGCCCAACTACCAAGGTGCGAAGTCATACCAGCCAGGCCAGAACATGTTGGTCGACATGGTCCAGACCTCCGATGGCACCGTCCAAATCAACGGGAACCACCGCCTGAAGGGCAGCCAGGCGTACCCGAAGGCCTTCGGCAAGGCCGTTGCCGATCTCTACATGGCGCATCGGGCGGTCTGGGCTGTGAAATGAGTGGGGAACGCTATTGATGCGTTCAACTTGGTGTCTCCCGGTCTCTTCTCCTCCTTCTCCTCCTCCCCCTCCTCCTCCTCCTCCTCCTCCTCCTCCTCCTCGACCTCCTCCTCCTCGACCTCCTCCTCCTCCTCCTCCTCCTCCTCCTCCTCCTCCTCCTTCCTTGATCTCCACCACCCCCCCGCTGCGGCGGACGGCCGCGCCTCGGGGGACATCCCCGCGGCAACAGTCGGCGTCGGAGCCTTGCGGCGGGCGGAGCGAGGAGCGAAGATGAGGGGTCATGATGACTGGGGAGCACATGGAGGAATGGAAGAAGGAGGAGCACACGGAGGAATGGAGGAAGGATCGAAGATATGGTGGCGTCGATCGGAGTCGGATCGGTCTGACGTCGGCCCCGAGGCCGAGCTCAAGACAGCAGGGCAGGCGCTGATCCAGAAATCGAGCTCTGTGAAGGTGCGCCTCGCGCGTGACATCGCCACGAATACGCTCACGGGCAAGCGCCGCTGGGCGGATGCTGACCTGAAGCCCGTGTTCGGGTACTTAGATCTGTAGGCGGTGGTATCCCCTATTGCCACCTGCGCCTCCATGGGCACCAACGATGTGCATGCGCCCACCCACGCCGCTCCTGGGCCCATGCTCGGCGCGCACATTCTCCTGGCCTGGCCGTGGATGCATGTGCGCTGAGCATGGGGCCAAGAGAAGCTCGGTGAACATGTGCACGCGTCGCTTGTGTCACCCGATGCCCGTGCTGCGCGCTGCTGCGTGAGACGCGCCCTGCACACAACCTCTCCGCCATTATAAGACAAAAATAATACCACTGACGTGTCAGCCCTCCCCCCCCAACCCTCCCCCAAGCAAATCCACACCCGTAGAATGGCCGTGAGACAGCCGTAAAGTGGCGTGTAATGCCGTAAAATGGTTCCCCATCCCTCCCCTTCCCCCGCCAACCCTCCCCGTGACAAAAATCCGCAGCCGTAAAATGGCCGTGAGACAGCCGTAAAGTGGCGTGAAATGCCGTAAGATGGTTTTCTTCCACCCCCCGCCATTGTTCCCCCTGCCCCGTCAGCCCTACCCCAGCCCTCCCCACAACACACACGCCAGCTCGCTGCCTGATCCCCGCCGCCCGCCCAAACCATACTATACTTGGAGCGAATAGTTCATCTTCTTTGGGCTGGGGACCCCTAGAGTTGCCACGAAGCCTCAGTGAGGAACCTTGTATAATTCTGTCTCACAGAAAATCAGACGCGGCCCCGTGTGCATGCGAATGCCCAGATTTCGTGCTCATGCAATTCGTATTCCTCCCCGTCCTCCCCCCCCATCCTGATCGTCGTCCTCCTCCTCCTCCTCGTCCCCCTCCTCGTCCTCCTCCTCGTCCTCCTAGCCATCCTCGTCCTCCTCCTGTCCCAACTCGGTTTCCTATCGGTTGCACTATAGGTTGTGCCCATCGGCGGCTGGTAATAAAACCGTCTCCTATCGGTTGCGGCCTCGGCAGCTGATAGTCCCACCAGCCTTCTGGGCGTCGGTGGTTTAGTGAATGTTTGATCGATCTCCTCCAATATGGCCCCACGAAGCGCCCATGAGGCCCCAAGAGGTCCCAGGATGGCCCCAAGACGGCCCCAAGATGCCCCCAATATGCCCCCAGGAGACCCCCAAAAGGATCCCGAGCGGGCCCAAGACGCCCCCCCCCCCCGAGGCACCCAAGACGCCGACGATCCCCCCACGACCGCCAAGAGACCCCCAAGATGTCCCAAGACGCCCAAGAGGTACCCCAAGAGGCTCCGAGAAGCATCCAAGGGACCTCTGACCCTTTTGCTTGCTCTCCTCCTCCTCCCCCTCCTCCTCCTCCTCCTCCTCCTCCTCCTCCTCCCCCTCCTCCTCCCTTCTCATCATCCTCCTCCCCCTCCGCCTCCTCCTCCTCCTCCTCCTCCTCCTCCTCCTCCTCCTCCTCCTCATTGTATTCATCCTCCTTGTCCCTGCTCCCTCATCCATCCATCCAATTTTCTCCTTCGCCCCCTCTCTCCTTCACACGGCTCGGCCGCCCCCCTCTTTGCTCCAGCACTTCGCCCCTGATCACCTCTCAACTCGCATGGGCATCGTGTCTGGATGGGCTGGTGGGGATCCCTCATCGGCTGATAATGAAACCGTCTGCTATCGGTTGTGCCATAAATTGCGCCCATGGCGGGCGCGAGTAAGACCGTCTCCTTGTGCCATATGTTGCGCCCTCGGCGGCCGAGGATAAACGCGTCTCCTATCTGTTGTGCCATATGTTGCACCCTCGCGGGGAACGGTGATACAACCGTCGCCTATCCGTTGCGCCATGGGTTGCGTCCTTGGGTTTACCTCGCAAGAAACAAATTCGGGCTACGCTTGAACACAGCAGCCTCTGTTCCGTAGCCATTAGTGCTTTAAGGTCGTCGCCCCAAGCTGCTGACGCTGTGGCCCACACCGCACCTCTGGAGGCCATGTCTCAAGTTGCCCCTCCTGATCTGTCCGGCGTGGTGGCGACGAAGGGCGAGGTGATCCGCACCCCGCCGCCAGCACGTGAGAGGAGTACGCCTCGGATGGAGCTGAGCCGCCCTAAGCAGGCGAAGCCGATGGCCTCGAAGTCAGCCCCCGCTTCCAAGCCGAGCCTGGTCCGCCTGGGGGGGAAGACCGACGCGCTGGCGGCGGCCATTCGCATGCCTGGGGTACGCTCGTCCCCAGGCCAGCCTGCGACGTCGGCCGCACATGAGCAGGTGGCGCCAGTCCTCCCGGCGGCACCTGCCAGCGGTGCCACTCAGGTGGAGACACCTGATTACTACGACTGGAGGTCCGAGGCGTACTTGCACCAGCGGTTCCCCTCCGAGTACGTGTCGCAGCTTGTGAAGATGAAGACCAGGCTGAAGCAGTACAACGATGGCATCAATGACGTGCGGCACTACTGGGTCAAGTGCGAGCCCGACGACGACGGTGCTGCCACGCCTTGCGGGGGAACGGCTACCCCAAACGTGGCGGAGATGCTGGAGAAGAACCTGACAGAGATCTGTTCCGAGATCGGCCTGCCCCTGGAGAAGATCGCGTCGGCGTGCGGCTGCGCGTCCCTGTCCGCTCTGATCGCCAAGCTCGCCGAGGGTGCCGAGTTCGAGGACGAGGATGACATGAAGCACGAGCTGGACACGTTGGTCCTTTGGGTGGTGGAGGGGGGCGAGATGGCGTCGAGCGCGGCGCCGAGCCCCTGCGCTGCGTCCGCAACCCCGGCTACGCCCCCGCAACGGCCCGCCGCGGCCGCGCCCGCGAGCGAGCCACAGCCGACGGCTGTGCCGAAGGCTGTGCCCGCGACCCCGACTACGTTCGCGGGTGCGCCGCTGCCTGGATCGCCTGTGCCATGTGCGACACTGTCCTTCAGCGAGTTGGGCCGCCAGCCACGGGCCAAGCAGCTTGCTGCGGCCGTGCCGTTGCCCGTCGTCATGGAGGGGTCCCAGGAGAGCATGCGCAGCGACATGGACGCGGCGCCTGAGTTCCCCGACCTCGATGCCATCGACTCGGCTTTCTGCCCAGAGGAAGCTGGCGCGCCCCCTGACGACGCTGGCTCGGCAGCTGGCGTCGCAAATATGCTGGCCACAGATGAGGAGATGGTTGCGCTGCAAACGAGCTTCTCGTGCATGGAGGCGGGGGGCGGCTCGACGGAAGCCACTGCGCCCGGAGTGCTCGATCCCTCGGGGTGCGCAGCGGCCGCAGCGGATGCCATTCTCGCAGCAGCGCAGGCAGCAGCAACGGCGTCATCCCAGCCGTCGCCGCCGCAGATGCCTCGCTTGCTTCAGCGAGACGCCCCTGGCCAGCAGCAGACTCAGCAACATCAGCCACCCCAGCAGATTCAGCAGCAGCAGCCACCCCAGCAGATTCAGCAGCAGCAGCCACCACAGCAGCAGCAGCAGCCACCCCAGCAGATTCAGCAACATCCAGCACCACAACCACTGCCCGCCGCTTGCCCTGTAAGCGGAGCCCCAGGTACCTACCGCAACTCGGTGACGGACCCAGATCTGTATGCGAAGTTCGGCAGGCAGGTCGCGAACAAAGAGATCTTCCCCGTGGGCCTGAAGACCGAGTTGTCCACCAAGAAGAAGAAGACCGATCTCTTCAACCTTTGGCTCGAGCAGGATCAAGACATGCAGCGCGTAAGTGTGGTCATCCAGAGGCGCCTCGAGAATGAGCAGAAGGGCGAATCTGAGTACTCCTGGCTCAAGGCTCGGCAGATCGTGGCGCTCGGGATCTACACGGAGGACGGCGTGAAGAAGCTCGTCGAGAAAAAGTTGAAGGAGAAACAATACTTGAGAGATGGCGAGTTTCCAGAGAAAGACGACGAGAACTACTACTATGTCCGCACTGCCCTCAAGAATACGAAGACGACCAAGCAGATAGATTCTCTGAGTGTCTCCCACGCGACCGAGACGGACACGCACGGGCTGCAGGCGCTCATCGGTGAGGGCGGGGTCCTGAACGCCGACATGCAGGTCCTCGTCGGGGACGCCAGCAGCGTCGACGCGTTCGACCTCAGCAGCGTGGTGCCCGGCAAGAAGCAGCCGCCCCCGACAGGCGTGGAGCAGTCCACGGCCAACGTTGTGGCGTCGGTGACGCCCTTGCAGAAGTGCCTCGAGATGATGAAGGACATGAGCAAGCAGAGGGACAATGCCGAACGCTTGGCGTTCGAGCTGGGAGCCTTCAAGCTGAGCACCGAGATGGAGAAGCAAATGGGGACCCACGCGTCCCGCATGAAGGTGGGGGGTCGCACCAACGATCCCTATGAGCCAACTCCTGGGGAGAGAACGAGCGAGGAGAGAGGGAGGATGAGGATGAAAGGAGGGGAGAAGGCGGAGGATGGAGATCGGGGGGCGGAGGAAGTACCCACTATGGCGTACCCATCTGTGCCTGAATGAGTCTCCTGAACCTGGCTCCTCAATACTATGGCGTACCCGACCCCATCGTCACTATAGCTTGAATCTGGCTCAATAGGGCACCTCGTGATCAATACTATGATGTACCCGACCCCGTCGTCACTAAGATCTGGCTCCTGAATCTGGCTCCGCAATACTATTGAGTACCCGACCCCATCGTCACTATGGTTTAAATATGGCTCAATATGGGTCCTCATGATCGGTACTATGGTGTACCCGACCTTGTCGTCACTAAGATCTGGCTCATGAGTATGACTCCTCAATATTATGGCGGACCCGGCCCCATCGTCACTATGTCTTGAATATGGCTCCTGGCTCCTGAATATATATATATATATACATACATACATACATACATACATACATGCATACATACGTACGTACGTACGTACGTACATACATACATACATACATACATACATACACATACATACACACATACATACATACATACATACCTACCTACCTACCTACATACATACATACATACATACATACATACATGCATACATATATATGAGAGAGCGTGATCCACCGCCGCTCTACTGTGGAAAATTGCCAACCTTTTCCTCCGGAGCCCGGGGGCCGCCCCCCCCCCCCCTCCGAAAATCCCCCCCCCCCCCTGCTGGAACCACTCCCCCCCCCCCCCCCCCCCCTCACCCGGCAAAACCCCCCCCTCCCCTAACCCCTCCCCCCCCCCCCCCCCCCCTCCCCTCGAAAACCGGGGGGGTCACTACCGGTTCGAACCCCTCCCCCCCCCCCCCCCCCCCTTCGGATCCGGAAAACCGGGGGGGTCACTACCGGTTCGAACCCCCCCCCCCCCCCCCCCCCCCCCCCTCCCCCCTACTCACCGCCAGCAAACGACTCCCGGTCCCCACCACCGTCCGCATCACATCCCCCACTGGTGTTCCCAGCACCACTGTCCTCACCACCGCTGTCCCCACTGGTTCCACCACCGCCCCTACTGTCCCCACCAGTGGCCCCACCACTGTCGCACTGTCCCCGCTGTCCCCAGAACTGTTCCCACCACGGTTCCACTCTCCCCACTGTCTCCACGGCCCCAACCACTGCCCGACTATCCCCACTGTCCCCACTGTCCCACTGACTCCTCCGCTGTCCCACTGAGCTGTCCCACTGTTCCCACCACTGTCCCCACTGTCCCCACCACTGTCCCCACTGTACCTCTGTCCCATTGTCCCACCGCCGTCCTCGCCACCGCCTTCACCACTGTCCCCACCACCATTGTACCCTCCACTGTCCCACTGTTTCCACCTCATTCCCATTGTCCCCACACCACTGTCCCCACCACCACCGTCACCACCACTGTCCACTGTCCCCCCCTGTTCCCACCATTGTCCCCACCACTGTCCCCACCACTACCGTCCCCACCACTGTCCCACTGTCCCACTGTCCCCACCACTGTCCCGCTATCCCCTCACCACTGTCCCACCAACACCGTCCCCACCTCTGTCCGCACCCCCACTGGGTTTTCGAGGGGGGGGGGGGGGGGAGGGGTTCGAACCGGTAGTGACCCCCCCCCCCTTTTCATGATGAGCTGGGGGGGGGGGGGGGGAGGGTTCGAACCGGTAGTGACCCCCCCCGGTTTTCCGGAGGGGGGGGGGGGGGGGGGGGGGAGGGGTTCGAACCGGTAGTGACCCCCCCCGGTTTTCCGCCAGCAGCGGTAGAACACGCTCTTTCATATATATATATATATATATATATATGTAAATGTATATATATATATATATATATATATATATGGCGCACCCAACCCAAGGCCTCTAGCATATTTACTCGTCACTATGTTCTCGGCAGGGGCCCCGGAGTCTATGTTTATAGGCAGCCTGGATGCTCGCCAACAAGCTCGTTGAGGCGGCCCAGACGGCGCCCTTCAACGAGCGCGCCTTTGAGGCGCTAAACCTCAAAGTCATGGGGTGGACGAAGTGGTTCGATGAGAGGCACGACGCGGGCAAGACCATGGTCAACAGAATCCAGAACAAACGCAAGCGGGAGGCAGATCCCACGAAGCAGACGTCCGAGGGTGGCGGTCGCGGCGGCGGTAGGGGCCGCGGCGGCAGCAGAGGCAAGCAGGCCAGAACGTAGGTGCAAGCTGCGCGGGGTGTAGCACTAAGGGTTCGACGTGGTGTCGAGCCTCCCTTTTGAAGGGGGCCCTGGGAGGGTGGGGTAGAAAGACGGAGGATAGGGAACACGATGGGATAGGCAGAAACGTCGAGGAGGGGTGATGTAAGATACACTGTATCTTTCAATTCGTGAACGTGATCGTGCGACATTGCACGATCCGCGGGGCTTCTACTGACGCTCGTGCTGGCGCCAAAATCCGTTACGACCGCTCCTTTTGGTGCGCTCCCCGGCCCTCCGAGACATCTAGGATCCGTGAGTGCTCGCCTGCAGGCCCTTGACAAGCTCACTTGACATCAGGTTCTCTGGTCGGAAAGGGGCGTGGCATAAAGGGGTGTGGTGCCAATCGTGGAAATGTCGATGCTATCTGCAATAACTAACATCACCAGAGTCTCTTTCACATAAAATTAACACCACACCCCTTTATACCAGACCGCTTTCCTATACCAAGGTTTCGGGCCTCAGGGGGCCTTCCCTGCATGAGGGGCCGGGGCCGACGTCCTCCAGCACTTGACTTAGCTCCTCGGCGACGTCGTCCTCCTCCTGCTGTCGCTCCTCCTCCTCCTCCTCCTCCTCCTCCTCCTTTCTTACTCATCCTCCTTCCTAGGCTCCTCCTCCACCTCCTCCTCCTGTTCCTCCTTTTCCCCGTCCACCTCCTCGTCCTTTGCCTCCTTCCCCTTTACTCCCGCTTCCTATCCCCCCCCTCCGCTCCCGTCGCCTCCTCCTTGCCCTCCAAGCGCCCTCGCATCTGCCCATCCCTCTCCGCCCGTCGGCTGCCGCCAGGCACTCGTGACAGATTGGACCGAGCAGCTCATCCAGATGATGCTGCAAGGACGCCCGTTTCGGGCATGCTGCACAGGGTGAGGGGAACAGTGAAGTGGAGGATAGGAGGGAAGGGGTAGGGAGGGTAGGGGGTTGAGAGGAGAAGCGAGGAGGAGGGTCGGGTGTGGGGGACAGGCTGGAGAGATAAGGGCGAGGAGGACGCACAGTGCGGCGCGGGTGAGGGGGGGCAGGAGAAGGACTACAAGGCAGAGATAAAGAGGAGGAAGAAGGATACAGGGCAGAGACACAGAGGAGGAGGAGGAGGAGGAGGTGGAGGAGGAGGAGGAGGAGGAGGAGGAGTAAGAGAAAGAGGTGGTGGAGGAGGAGGAGGAGGAGGAGCAGAAGGGATAGAAGGCAGAGACCAAGATGAAGAGGATGAGACAGAGAGCTCCAAGTACCATACTATCCAATCGTTGCTCGAGTGCTGGTGCTTTCCCTGTGTGCGTGCCCGCGTGCAAATCGAGATCTCCTGTTGAGCAGCGCCACCATATCCAGAGTAAAAACGTATCCCAGGAGGAGCCGTTCTCCCGGAGGCCGTTCTCGTGTTCGGCGCGTTCCTCTCCGGGACTTGCCAGTGAGTCGTACTGTTGAGGAGATGTTGCACGCTGTGGGGACAGGCGCTTCAGCGCCAGAGACCCAAGCCCGTTTGGCAAGGGAGATGGTCGCAGATGGCATCGACACTCCAGCAATCAGATCGTTTGCGAGTCTTGGAACCCATGGTGTGTGCTCCTCGAATATAGAACGTGATTTGTTAACATGGACGCAAGGTTTCTGCAAGTGGGAGCTTGACACATACGATGTCAAATTGCAGCTGCTCATGGAGGACGAATACTTGCCCTCTGAAGCGACAGTGCCCTGTCTTTTACCCCACGAGGCGCCACCGCACACCTCGTGAACCTACCCTTTCAATTGCACACAGTGGGGTAGCAGGTGGTAGAAGTACAGGAGGGATGAGGGGGAGGAGGAGGAGGAGGAGGAGGAAGGTGGGTGGGCAGCGGGAGGGAGGGGAGGGGGATGAGGGGATCGCGAAGAGGTGCTGCATTCCTTGCACGCTGCCGGCCACCAGCAGTTCATCATCTCTTGTACAGGGCCCGATGGCTCCGACGGCCTGGTGGAATATTGGGAATGGGCCACCAGTCAGTCCTGGGGGCGAGGCCATCCTGCTCTCGTCGGCACGGGGCGCGAGGAGTGGAAGCGTTTGTTGCCCATCATGTTGCACCTGGATGGGGCAGAGGTGGGGGCCAGTCTCATGGGGAAACATGGAGTGTTCAGGACGGACCCCTGGCCACGTCTCGGGGTGGTTGCGTTTGTATTTTCCAATTTCAAACAGAAGTTCCAAGAGACTGGCCCCCGCTATAGGTCTACAGAGACTCTGAGTTTTACTTCTTCTCGTTTCGCAGCGCTCTTGCTGAAGGCGCTCCCATTGACATAATATTCCCCTTCATGATGGTTCGGCACTGCCACATGTGGGAGCCGGCGGTCAAGAGACGCCTCTTCAAAGGATGCTCGTTTTGTTTTGTGCCATCATTTCTTGTAGGTCTCGGCAGTGGCCCATGGGCTTCGATTGCGCCCCAGTTCGAATGCGCTCCTGCCCGTTTCTTTCTCCCAGCCTCTCGCATAAAAATTGATCTCCAGATGTGCTGGCAGTGTTCGCTTGGAGCATGGAAATCGCAGAGAAGGGTATTGGTCCAGAGAATGGGTTTTACGGTGAACCCCTGGGCCGCGGAAGTTCGTTGCGCGCCCGCTTGTGCGGTCGACAGTTAGCAGGTGGTAGAGATCTCAACGCCCTTCGCCTCTTCTCTCCTCCCCGGCCCTCCCCATTTCTTGCCCCCCCCCTCCGGGGCGGGCAAGGCAATGGCCCTCGCGCCAACCCCCCATTCTCATTCCGAGGTGGTTTCAGAGCGTGTTATGTGGGGACAAAACACGACACGAAAGCCAAAAAGGAGCTCCACGCAGAAGAGAATTGGTGGGCGACGAGTTGGATGTGCAATGATTGTTTCGCATGTAAACCGAGCAAGAAAACTCCGAGAGGGCTCGAGTATGGAGATTTTCGTGCGACCGCACCGTGGAGGGGTACGGTCTTGTCGGACGAGGCCCATCTCAGACTGTATGGGGCTACCAGCCCGGCGTCCAGAGTGCTCCGCAGTGCCCGCCGCCCCCGCTCGCTTCTAGAATAAAATGCGTCCGTCGCCGCGTGGGATTTCGGGGGTTCGCAGAGGGGGGGTATCCAACATGTGATAATCAAAAGGAACTATCTCGCCCGTGGCTGAACGGCCTGACTTTACCAAATCAGGGGGCACTGCCACTCCATCAATTACTACGACTGGCTCCACGTTGTGCTGCTGGGGGTTTACAGAGATCATTGTGCTACCCACATCTGGTGCTGGCTCATATGTGGCTTGTTCCCGGAGGCGCCCGGACCTGGAAAATGGCAGGTTTGTTCTGGCAGGGGAAGGGGTGGGAGAAACGACAACTCTAAAAATATAAATCATCGCTCTCAGGCGCTAGTGGACAAGGCGGTGGCCTTGAGAACCTTATGGGGGATGTTCTCAGATTGGTGCAAAGCTAATGGCGTGAGCAGACCCTCGGGAGCATTCACCTTGAGCTCGATTGGTAAAGGTAAAGACTCACACGTATCTTTCCCGGAGATGGGCTCTAAGTTTAAAGCATCGGCGATCAGGTTGATAACAATGTGGGTTGGCACCACATCAAATTTGCACGGCTGACGCCGAACTCCCGCGCTGAGAAAAATGAGGAGGAAGGGAGGAGGGTCGGGCGAAGAAGAAGGAGCGGAGACGTGAGAAGAGGAGGGCGGTGGAGGGGCGGGTCAATGGGCAGATTGGCGAGAGGGAACGAGAGAGAGAGAGGGAGCGAGACAGATAGACAGAGAGAGAGAGATAGATAGAGAGAGAGAGGGAGAGAAAAACAAGGAAAAACAAGGTGACACGACGGATGCGAAGCGCAGACAGACAACCCGCCCCTCCCATGGCCAGAATAGGTCAGCGGATTTGATCGAGAGAGACACCCAAGATGGGAAAGTCAGGTCAGTGAATGCTTGGGCAGCCGCCGAGATTCAACATTGTCTCGAATCCTCCAGGTGGCTTTTAACTGCACAGCAACGCGACCGCGTCACACACGCGGCTAACACTTTTTTTCACACGCTGCAGTGGTTGGCCTGCAAAGCTGCGGATGAACCAGCCCCGTTGTGGAAGATCCGCCCAAAGCACCATTACTTGCAACATTGCTTCTTGCGTCTTGCAGTGGATCGGCAGAACCCATGCCGCCAGCTCCAGTGCGCAGGCGAGGAAGCTTACCTCGGCGTGCTGAAACGCATAGGGAAGGCCTGTCACGGCGCAACTGTTTACAATCGTTTGTTCCAGCGCCTTTTTTTGAACTTGCGTATTCGGTGGGAGCGCCGCCGTCGCTCTGGAGCTTGGGCTCTCAGACGGTAGCATCTGCGCTGGAAAGCCAGAGGTGGTGGGAGAGGGAGGGGAAAGGGGGATGCAAAGGCGGACGATAGGGAGATGCCGCGAAGAGGGGCATGGCGCCTGCAGTCGTCGGGCGCCGCCGCCGCGCCCTCGACCAGGACCTGCGGGCGAGGCGGGCCTTCGCCTTGTGGGCCGAGGGGGGGGGAACGCCTTGGGCGGATGTGGAGGCGGATTGTCACACACTCACACACATGTGCACACACGCACACACACATATATCTACACATACATATATATATATACATACAAACACGTGAACATACATACATACATACATACATACATACATACATACATACATACATACATACATACATACATACATACACATTTGTATATATACATACATATACATCTATATAGTTATATATATATATATATACACGTGCACATACCTATGCAAATGCACGCACATGCATATGTTCGTGTACATTGCCACACATGCACATGTAGGAGGAGGAGGAGGAGGAGGAGGAGGAGGAGGAGGAGGAGGAGGAGGAGGAGGAGTGAGAGAACGAGGAGGAAATTCCCCCTCCCGTGGCGGGGGGGCTTCGCGGCGGCCGCCCCCGCCACCCCTGTCGCCCCCCCCCAGGGGGCGGGCTTGCGCCATAGGGTCTTAAGGAAAGGGGCGCGGAGGAGAGGAGAGGTGCCGAACGACCAGACGAGGAGGAGGAGGCGGAAGAGGATGAAGAGGAAGAGCTGGACCTAGACGTCCAGCAAAGCAAAGATCGAAACGAAATCCAGCTAGTAGAACAGGAAACGCCAATCAGACCAGAAATGGAGAAGGCAACCCAGGACAAGAAAGTCAGAGGTGGCCCTCCGACTTGTCCTGGGTCGCCCTCCCCAACTCTGGCCCAGGCGGCGTCTTGGCCTTAGGAAGTCCGCCTGATCCCCATTTGCGCCCCTGCGTCGGTCCCCTGCTCCCTCGGCCTCGCGGACGGATTATGAGGCGTCGCCTCGAGCGCCGACATCGGGCGGGAACAAAGGAGGCTGCGCGAGAAGCTCTGCCCGTGCAGGGGGGAACCTGCCGCGCCAATCCCGCCCCTCCTATCGCGCCCCCTCCCCCCACAAGAAAAAAACATGGAAGGGCAAAAAAGGGGAAAGGAAGGGCGGGCGGGAACGGCGCGGCAGTTTGTGACGCCCCCGCCGCCGAGGGCAAAGGCCCCGAGCTCGTGTTTAAGCTTCGATGGCGAGCTGCACGCGTTTGCGTGGTGCCGTCCCGGCTTGCGCAGGATCAAGCGCATCATGCAAAATAAAAAAAAACACAATAGAAACACACACCTTAAAAAACGAACGCCTGCAGGGAGATGAAGCGGGCCAATCCATCTCGGTCGCCCCCCTGCCCCCCTCGCCTCGTTGAGTGCGGGGGGTGCCGCGCGTTGCGGCGGAGAGAGGCGTGCTGGGGGGTGATCGGGATGGCTCAAATACCCCTTCGTTATCTGCAAGGCGCACGCACACAAGTGCACACACACACACGCACATATATATATATATATATATATGTGTATATACACACATAACATACATACGTAAACCTGTACATAGACATGCATACACTCGCATATATATATATATATATATATATATATATATATGTATACATACGTACATGCATACACGCATGCACGTATGCATACATACATGCATTCATTCATACCTACCCTATGACCCCTACGAACCCTATGAGCCCCATGAGCCCTCTCGGCCCTATGACCGATATGAGCTCGATGAACCTCATGGGCCCTCTATGGAGCCCGAGCCCGATAGACCCTATGAGCCCTATGACCCCTACGAGCCCTCTGAGCCCCATGAACCCTCTCGGCCCTGTGAGGCCCATGGGCCCTCTGAGCGCTGTGGGCCCTCTGAGCCCTCTAAGCCCTCTGGGCCCTCTGAGCCCTCCGAACCCTAATGAACCCTGTGAACCCTATGAGCCCGATGCGCCCTACGCATGAGCCCTATGACGCCTATACGGGCCCTACGATCCCATACATGTATGAGCCTATGAGCCCTCCTATGATCCGAACCCTACAGCCCAGAGGGTGCCGCTAGAGTGCCCTAGCCTGCAGAGTTGGACGAAAGCTTGCTTGTCGTGAGAACGTTTCACGTTTCCCACGCAACATGCAACCTTATATAATGTCAAACAGGTCTTTCCTCTCGAATAGAACCAACATCTTGGATTGACGGAGTCTTACTGTTCCTTACAATCGCTTCAAGAAAACAATGCTTGTTTCGTGAAAAGATTCCACGGCAAAAAACAATGAGACTTTCAAAAATAAGTGGTTAGCCTTAGAGTTCCCTGCAAGGCCAACATCTTGTAATCAGACTGCGGAAACATTTTTTTATCGTACAACATGGTTTGAACGTTCGAAGATGCCACGAAAAAGAGCCATGTTAAGTTCATAATCTAGTTGTTCGCCAAGGGTGCCGCTGGAGTTCTGGCGCCACCATGTTTGTCAAATCAGATCTCTGCGAAAAAAATGTTTTCGAATATATGTTTCGTTCGTGAACAATTCTCACGAACAAAATCTTTTTTGCGTGAAAAGATTTCATTAAACAAAGCCATGTTACTTTCAAAATCTATTTTTTCGCCTAAGGGCTCGGCTTGAGCTTCCAGGGCCAACATGCTGGGTTCTTCAAATCAGAGCTTCACGAAAATATTCCTTTTTCGCGCAGATTTCACACGAAAAAATCCTTTTCGTGAGAAATTTTTACTGAAAAAAAAAACCTTGCTTTCGTGAGACATTTTCACGGAAAAAAAACATTTCTTTCGTGAGAAATGTTCACGAAAAAGCAATGTTAAGTTCAAAATCCAATGTTTTGCCTTAAGGGCGCCGCTCGAGTTTCCAGGGCCAACATGCTGGGTTTTTCAAATCAGATGTTCACGAAAAGATTCCTTTTCGAGATTCCACACGAAAAAATCTTTCGTGCGAAATTTTCACGAAAACATATTTTTTCGTGAAACATTTTCACAAACAAAAGCAATTTTTCGTGAAACATATTCACGAAAAACACATGTTAAGTTCAAAATCAAATGTTTTGCCTTAAGGGCGCCGCTGGAGTTTCCAGGGCCAACATGCTGGGTTTTTCAAATCAGATTTTCACGAAAAGATTCCTTTTCGTGTATACACACAAAAAAAAACCGTTTCGTGAGAAATTTTCACGAAAAAACATTTTTTTCGTGAAACATTTTCACGAGAAAAAAAAAATCGTGAGAAATGTTCACGAAAAAAGCAATGTTAAGTTCAAAATCCAATGTTTTGCCTTAAGGGCGCCGCTGGAGTTTCCAGGGCCAACATGCTGGGTTTTTCAAATCAGATTTTCACGAAAAGATTCCTTTTCGTATAGACTCCACACGAAAAAAAACCTTTCGTGAGAAATTTTCACGAAAAACACTTTTTTCGTGAAGCATTTTCACGAAAAAAAATTTTTTTTTCGTGAGAAATGTTCACGAAAAAGGCATGTTAAGTTCAAAATCCAATGTTTTGCCTTAAGGGCGCCGCTGGAGTTTCCAGGGCCAACATGCTGGGTTTTTAATCAGATTTTCACGAAAAGATTCCTTTTCGTGTAGATTCCACACGAAAGAAACCTTTCGTGAGAAATTTTCACGAAACAGTTTTTTTTTGTGAAACATTTTCAGGAAAAAAACATTTTTTTCTTGAGAAATGTTCACGAAAAAACCATGTAAAATTCAAAATCCAATGTGTTTGCCTTAAAGGCGCCGCTGGAGTTTCCAGGGCCAATATGCTGGGTTTTCCAAATGAGATGTTCACGAAAAGATTCCTTTTCGTGTAGAATTCTCACGAACAAAATATTTCGTGCGAAATTTTCACGAAAACAAAAAAAAACATTTTTTTCGTGAAACCTTTTCACGAGAAAAAAATATTTTTGCTTAAGAATTTTTCACGAAAAAGCAATATTTCAAAATCGTTTTGCGCCAGATATCTTCACGAAGCGAATCTCACACGAAAAATTTTTGTCGTGAGAAATGTTTTCGAAACAAACGCATTTTTTCGTGTGACCTCTTCACAACATAACTTTTATGTTAATTTCAAAAACGATTTTTTGTTTGCTTGCCCGCCGCTGCAGACATTGCTTTTCGTGTAAAATTCGCACGGAAATTTGTTCCGTGAGAAATTCCAGCGGTATTCCGTGAGAAATAATGTTGGCTTGTTTTGCGAAATCGTCTCACCAGACAACATACATAAAACTCAGCATTTCTTTTAAATCTGAGCACCCGCATGCGAAAAAAACAACAGAGTTTGTAACGAACATAACTTTCGTCTTGCAACCTTTATCGCGAAACAATTTTCGTGGGGTGCGACAGCAAGCCGTGCATCCTGGGTGCCGTAACTTCACCGTGGCCACACCGCGCCTCTGCCATTTCTGAGCTGCAGCTCTCCCGAGGCGCTGCAGCTTGGCCCAGCCCAGCTGTCGATCCTCCAGGCAGGGGCGCCGTCTTGCCGACGACCGTGATGTTGTCGACGTAGACGCTCCCCAGCACGTTCGACTCGTTGAGGTCGGGCACCGGATGCCGCTCCTTCACCATGGCCGGCTCGGCCGAGGAGCTAGGCTGGAGAGCTCGACGCGTCATCGAAGAAACTGCCTCTTGGGCAAAATACAAGGCCCACGACCAGCCCATTCACATAGCCCGCATGCAAGGGTAGAGGACAATGTCATCGCCCGCGTGAACCATCTCATTCATGTCCGGGCACCAGAAGGCGCCCGCATTTATGCCGTAGGTGTCCCGGGTCGTGGCGACCGGCAGCGGGTCGTCGAAGCCGAACCACTCCGACAGGCCGTCGATCGCAAAGTTGCAGAAGCAGTCCTCCACGTCGGCCTCGTTCCCGTGGGGGCCCCAGCCGACAACCACCGACGCCGTCGAAAAGGCCGCCCCCAACAAAGAAATCGAGGTCTGCGAGGGCGCCTGCCGACCCATGTCGGGCGGTCGGAGACGCGCGGTGGCAAGCGTTGGCATGCCCGGCGTCCACGATCATCCTGATCTCGCCTGGTTTCTTCTTCTTCGCAAAAAAGAGGGCTGCTCAAGCCCGTAGGCGGCGTCTGGAGGTGATGAGTCCCAGCTCGTACAACACCCTGAACACCCGCCAACGCTCTAGACGACTGGAACGAAGTACAGGATCCCAGTAAGGCTTGATGGGATCTGTTGTCTGGCGCATGAACTCCACCCCCCCCCAATCTTCCTCGATGTACTGAGCTGGTTGGCGGATCATCTCCGCCGCCGAGGGTGGTGAGAAGTTGGCCACAGAGCGCGGCCGCGCACGTCCTTCCGCTACCTTGAGCTTTGTCAGGTCGCACGGTGCGAGGTGCTTCGGCCCCTGGCTGCGCAGGTCCTGGGTGGCAAGCAGCTCGCGCGCGGCCCCCTCGGCCGCAAGGCCTGGCGGGAGAGGCCCCGCTGCATCGACGCGCTCCGCGATGCTATCCAAAACCCATTCCTGGACTGCAGTCGGGGCCTGAGTCGAATGCCGAGCCCGGTGAAACGAGTCCGAATTCGGTTGAGCAGCGGCGAGGTGGTTGTGCGAAGCCCGTGCCAGGTGAACCCGCTGTTGCTGCTCATGACGGCCCCAAAGCTTGTCAAACCTGGTGCCCGAAAATTGCGGCAGAGGGAACGGGTCCCCGCGCCTGCGTCTTGAAGGCCTCCACCGGGTAGAGTGTCCCCGATCGTGATAGACAGCGCCGGGCTGAGCTCGAAGATCAGACTCAGCCCGGGAGGCGCCGTTCACCCCAGCGCCTGCTTGTCGCCTTTGCAGCCGCCGCCGCCGCCGTCTCGACCCCAACCGCGCCATCGGCCACGCCCGCGGCCCCGACCCTTGACATCGGGGTCTTGCGGCCAACGCGAGGCCTGCAGAGCGCGCTGCTCCTCGTTCCAGAGGCGGGTCTGCTTGAAAATGGCGGCCTGGTCCTTGAGGCGGCTCGTTGCCCGCTCCGTGAAGTTGTTGGTGCTGGCCTGGCCCTGCTCGGTCGTCGGGGAGTGCAGCACGATGTCCAGACCCCCATGGTCTGGGTGTCTCGGATTGCGAGACACGGCGGTCTCGTCCTGGCAGATTCTCCACATGATCAGATCGAAACTCAAAGGATTCGTGACGTCGAGCTGGTCGGTCTGAATGGTCCGGCGGACCGCCTCACACAAAGCGCAGTATGTGTGGGCCCCCGCCGAGAACTCACTAATTCCCGAGAGTCGCATCCACTGCCCATTACAAGAAGTCAGGTCGCCAGGGCCGTTCCTGACTGATGTGAGCCACTCCTGGGCAACTCTCGACCCTGGCATGATCCAATCGCCGAACGTCGTCTCGTGTATCCAAGAAACTGCCTCACTCCACGCGAGATGACGGCGTCCTGAAGCATCACAATGATTTTCCAAAACTTGCAGTTCTCCTGTACCAGACTTACAAGAGGCCTTCCACACCTCCAACTGATGCGTCTGAATCCGCTCAACAAAAACCTCCATGCCGTTAAGTAGGGCGACGTCCTTGGACTGATCAAGGGTGGCCTGCCGAACCTCCGGGTCGGAGGGGAAATGGGCGAATATGAGGTGGTCCGTCTTTGCGATCACCCAGGCATTGCTCTCGATCTCCATGTCTTGATCGTCGTCGCCCAAGATAGCAGCCTGCACGGCGGCCTGGCGCTTGAGGGCGAGGAGCTCGGCCTGAGGCACTGAATCAAACCCGTAAGTCTGAGCACGATGAGCCGTTGGGAACATGAAGCTCCTGTCCAAAACTATGTGGCGCTGCTTGAGACATTGGTACCGAACCAGCTCGAACCCCAGTGTGATCGCAATCCACAGCCCGGCCGTGATCTTCTTGGCCAGGACGCGATGATGCAAGATCACTCCTCCGGCATCAACGGGATAATGCACTAGAACTTGGGGTTCAGGGATGTCCAAAGTGTCCATCTCTGATGCTATTCGTTCGCTGGGCAGAAGACGCGGCCGATGCCGTTGGAGTCGGTGCTCCTGGCCTCCCGAGGGCTCGAAGCCCCTGCGTCAAAAATACACGGATGAGCTGGATCACGCCGATGGAAATCCAACCTGCGATCACCTCGATGATGATGCCGATGGTCAGCCAAAAGCCCCAGGCACACTCAGGATCCTTGGAGGAGGTCGGGCGTTTGCCTGTCGGGGCTGGTGCCAAAACTGAGGTAATACCTCCGCACGTACAAGAAGGGCAAGCAGGGCACGCAGGACAGGAGCCGCACGTCACCGAAGGAGTTGTCGGACAAGCGGGCACTGGCAGGCAGGCGGTGCCGCTGGGCACCTGCTGAGGTAGGATAGCAAGCTGTTGGCTGCTAAATCCTGGAGGCGCTGCTGCCAAATCGGCCTTCAAGACTTGAGCGAAACAGCTTACAGATGAGCGGGCCTCAACGAAGCGAGAGATTCAACAATCAAATATCATATATATATATATATAGTTATGGTGCGAGATCTGTCAATTGAGCTGCGCGGTGCAAGGCCTGTGGTGCAGTCTGTGCCGTGCACTTCATGTCTATGTTGCGCAAGCTATCTGGCGCAATCGGTGTGATGTGAACTGGGGGTGGAAGCTATACGGTTTGAGCCATGCCGTGCGGTGCAAGCCGTGTGGTGTAAGCTCGGCGCACGGGCGCGGGGGGCCCACGAGCGCCTGCGAGGCGGCACGGGCGGCAGCGTGGCGCGACCGTGGCGGACCCACCCGGCGCACGGGGCGCCCACGAGCGCCCACGAGGCGGCACGGGCAGCAGCGCAGCAAAACCTCGGCGGACCCACCCAGCGCACCGGGCGCCTACGAACGCCCACGAGGCTGCACGGGCGTCAGCGTGGCGCATCCTCGGCGGACCCACCCAGCGCACGGGGCGTCCATGAGCGCCCACGAGGCGGCACGGCCGACAACGGGCGCAACCTCGGCGGACCCATCCAGCGCACGGGTCGCCCACGAGCGCCAACGAGGCGGCACGGGGCGGCGACGTGGAAAGTTCTTGGCGGGCCCGTCCAATTACAAAAGTAACTGAAATAACCATTATATTCAATCGCGCGCGCTTGGTGCGTGCTCGAATTCTAGCCAGCTCGGAGGGATAACCCATAACGGAGCAGAACACGGGCCAGCAGAGGCAGGCAACCCAATCGGATTTGCCACGATTGCGCAAAGCGTACCTCGTCGTCGTCGTCTGCATCGTCCTCGTCCGTCGTCCGTTTTCCATACATCGTCGACCGTCGCACGTCGGTCATCGTCGTCGTTCTCGCCGCCGCCGCCGTCGTCGTCGTCGCTGTTGTCGTTGCCGATGTTTCACTTTTTCGTTTGTTTTGGTTCGGCGATCTGCTACACCCGATGGGCTGCGCGCCGCGTTTGTTCCTTTCTTCCTTTCTACAAGAGTATCAAGATCTACCCCTTCCCCCCCCGGGGTTAAAGGTACGCATCTTCGTATTGCCATTTACGCGCGATTCTGCCCCATCGTCCACATTCAATCTGAACTCGTACCATTCCAGCCGGGCCGGAGTTTGCCTCCCCCCCCCTTTCATCCTTTGCAGAAAAAACGCTGTGCGCCAGCACTCATCTATCAATTACGCTGCCGAAGAACCCCACATACTTGTTTTATGGTTTTATGCAACGCATGTTCACATACCATGTCACATCCTTTTTCGCCGTCCCCCAATTCGGGGCCGATTCAGATGTCTTCTCTTTCTCCTCCTCCTCCTTCCTCCTTCGTCCCCCCTCGTCCTCGTATTCTTTTCCTGGGGTCCGCGGCAGAGAAAAGAGGGCGACTGGAGAGGATATGGGAACAGAAAAAGAGATTTGTGTTTTTGTGAACGCCTTGTAAGTGATCCTCGGCTCCCGCTGGACGGAAAAGCACAACGAAGCGTGTTCTTCGGCGGAAAGCCTATGATCAGTTCTAAGAGAATCATTCTGTGATGGGGCGCAATCTTCGGCGAAAAGCCTCCGGCAACGTCCAAGAAGGAACAGAGGGACGAGACGCGGTCTTCGGAAGAAAGCCTCCGACCGTGAGGGAATCGCATCAACCCAACTGCAGCGATCGGAACTCCACCGTGCAGTCGGCGGATGTGATCTGGATATTTCCGTTCCAATGGAAATTCGCTGCCGAGCTCTCATCGTGCCTGCGGGAGGCGTTCTCCCCGCACGGCAATGGCAACGTACACCCGTCGATTTCGACAGTCTGTGTGAACGCGCGCACGACATGAACACCCGTGAACGAGATCACCATAATGCGGAAATCCGTAGCAGGGCTGGTCGTGTCGAAGAGCCGCGCCCGGGCGATAGCTTCCACGGGGTTCTGCGCAGTCCGACATAATATCGGCGCCCTGCTAACCCCTGCTAGTGCAACGGTTGAAATGCAAACGCGAGACCTGCCCCCTGCGCACCCCCCTGGGACTGCCACGCCTCGCAACCCTGGGACGGATAGACACCGCGGTGAGAAACCACCCCCTGCGTTGCGTGGAGAAAGTGCCACGCCTGCCACGCCCCGCGACCCTGGGACGGATAGAGACCGCGGTGGGGAACCATACCCTACGCACCCCCTGCGGCGTGGAGGCAATGCCACGCCTGCCACGCCCCGCGACCCTGGGACGGATCGCCACCGCGGTGAGGGACCACCCCTGCGCACCCCCCGTCGCGTGGAGAAATTGCCACGCCTGCCACGCCTCGCGACCCTGGGACGGATAGAGACCGCGGTGAGGGACCACCCCCTGCGCACCCCCCGTGGCGTGGAGAAACTGCCACGCCTGCCACGCCCCGCGACCCTGGGACGGATATAGAGACCGCGGTGAAGGACCACGCCCTGCGTACCCCCCGTGGCGTGGAGAAAATGCCACGTCTGCCACGCCCCGCGACCCCTGGGACGGAGAGAGGCCGCGGTGAGAGACCCCCCCCTGCGCACCCCTGCGGTGTGGAGAACATGCCACGCCTGCGGCGCCCCGCGACCCAAGGACGGATAAAGACCGCGATGAGGGACCACCCCCTGCGCACCTCTGTGGCGCCGAGAAAATGCCACGCCTGCCACGCTCTCCGACCCTGGCACGCATGGAGGCCGCGCTGAGAGACCACCCCGTGCGCACCCCGTCTGGCGCCGAGAAAATGCCACGCCTGCCACGCTCTCCGACCCTGGCACGCATAGAGGCCGCGCTGAGAGACCACCCCGTGCGCACCCCGTCTGGTGTCGAGAAAGTGCCACGCCTGCAACGCTCTCCGACCCTGCACGCCAGGCGTGCACTTGCGTTGTATGGTGTGTGTGTGTGTGTATGCGAGTGTGTGCATGCGAGGGGCTCTATGTACACGCCTGTCTCATGTACATGCCGTGCATGTGTTGCGCGTGGGTGGAGGAAGGGAGGAGGGAAGAGGGAGACGCGGGTGCGACGCGGCAATGAAGAAAACCATACCACCACTAAGGATGTAGGAAACATCCGCAATTTTCAAACATCCCTTGCATCACATGGGGCGAAACGCACACGCGCGCGCGTCGTCGCGCGCATGCCGGCATCCTGCAAAATTTGCAGTGTCGTACGGATTTCCCAAATCGAGGGCCACGTACACATAGAAACCATGGCTTTGCAACACGAGCTTTCATACAAATCCAACGCCCGCGCTTTGGCGAGCTCTTGAGAAAACACGTGGGTGCCAGCAACGTCATTGAATGCTACCAAACGGGCCTCTCGCGCGCGCATGTGGAAATCCCTGCACTGCCCTTGCACGCGTGCGCAATAATCTTTTGGAACAGATGGGGCGACGTGCGCACGCGCGCGTGGTCGCGCGCGCATGCGGGAATCCTTCAACAACCTTCGGTTCCGCAGGGACGTCAAAAACGAACGCCCCGAAAACATGTAACATTCTGGTTTTGCAGCATCAGTTTTCAAAGAAACCACCGCTCGCGATTGTGCGGACTCTTAAGACAACCCGAGACATTTCAACCTTCCATCACATTCTGCCAAGCGGGCCTCTCGCGCCGCATGTCAAACTCATTCGAACGCCTTTGCGCGCGCGCTGGACGCGGAAACGATCCCTGTCGAATAACACCACGCGGGCCACTCTCGCGAGTCGGCCGCGCGCGCATGTCGAACTCCTTCAATAACCTTTCATCGCCGACGCGGGGACATCATCATAATTGCCGGCGGGCGTGATCAACATCGGCGCAATCACTCGCCTTGCCGTCGTCATCGCCACCATCGTCACCATCATCGCTACTCTCATCATCGTGTCTACCGTTGTCGGCGTCGCCATGGTACCGCGCCCGTCCAAGTCACCGACTCGCACTGACGTGCCCGCTGGGAAGTGCCCGCGTTCAGCGCCACCGCGGCCGCGTCGGTTTCTTTGAACTAGCTGGCCGCTGTGTGCGCGAGCATGCGAGGACCAGTGCGGCCGCAGAGACGCACCAGCCAACGCCAAGCACTCATCGCAACCGCCGCCGTATCGGACTTGCAAACCATGGAATTTGTCAACTCGTTTGTAAAAAGGCATCGCGTCCCAATATATTGCACAAGCTTCCAGACTGCACCCCATAGGCTGTATGGCGTCTCGCTGTCAGGACGCGGCGCGC
>CAUYUJ010016185.1:0-17500 GCA_963575745.1 Prorocentrum cordatum | reverse complement strand
GAGAGAGAGAGAGAGAGAGAGAGAGACAGGAGGAGGAGGAGGAGGAGGAGGAGGAGGAGGAGGAGGAGGAGGAGGAGGAGGAGGAGGAGGAGGAGGAGGAGGAGGAGGAGGAAGACTGCACGCACCTACGGAGCGCTCCAGGGGCAGGAGGGCCTCAAAACGGTCCCAAAAGCCTCGACGTGTGCAACGGGAGGGAGGGGCTGGCCGAGCCGCGGGCTCCCACCGCACTCGGCGCGGACTACCGGCCCTCCGCGGTCCAGACCAGGAGCTCCGAGTGCCGAGTCTCGGGGGGGAGCGAGGAAGATCCCTGGAGCATGTTGCTGACCCTTCCCTTCTCCTCCCTCCTCACGCCCCGCTCCTTCCCCTGCTTCACTTCGTCCCCCATCCCGTCATCCCCTTCCTTCTCACCCCCTCTTCTCCCGACGGCCCCTTCTCGCCCCGATCCCGATGCAGCTCGCTGAGGGCACCACGCACAACTTCTGCGGGGTGTTCGGGGGCCGGCACACCGGGATCTTGCCGCCAGACTCGGCCCGGGCACGCTCTCTTCTGGATGCTCGCGAGGAGAGCACGGACGAAAGATAAGGATGCGGAGGAGGAGGAGGAGGAGGAGGAGGAGGAGGAGGAGGAGGAGGAGGGGCGAGGATGAGGATGAGGATGAGGAGGAGGAGAAGCAGGACGACGACGACCAGGAGAAAAACAGCGGGCGCAGAAAGAGAGGGGAGAAAATGGAAGACCAAGGAACATCGGAGGAGCAAGAACATGATGAGGAGGAACGGGTTCAAGCCAAAGCCGCGGGCGCAAAAGCCCGTTGCCGCGCCGCGCCCAGGTCTGGTGTCATCCGCGCGAGCGTCGGTGTGACACACATCCGAAACGAGTGCGCAGAGGCCCGGGTCTCGCCGAAGCTACTTCTCGGATGCGCAGACGAGTGAGGCCTCCAATAGAAGTGGATCCCCCCCCCTCGGGAGCACGTCTCCATTACAGACCTCAGGATGTTCCCAGGGCCATGCAAGAGCGGACAAGCGGACAAGCGGACTGCAATCGAGGCGCCGTAGGGGCCCTGCAGATGGGCGCTGGGGCGCGGCCAATGGCGAAACAGTGTCACAAGAGGGCCACACGTGGTGTTGAATTGCACGAGGTGCTGAGGAGGTACAGACGGGAGAATATTGAAGCCGCGCTGGCCTGTCTTGCTGCAGAACCAGACTCCATGGCGTTTCACAACTCTGCTGTTGACAGTCGTGATAATCCAGCAATGTTCTGCAGTGGGTTCGGGAGGCACTGCTTGGCGTGTAGCAGAAGGTCATCCCGTCATCTTGTTATTGCACGCCCAACCCGTCGTTGCGTCCGTAGATGCTCATCGTATTCAGGCTCCCAATGTAGGATACAGCGTGACCATTCCATTGCACTGTTGGCATCAACTTCCGCACCCGTTTCCACTTACACACTTTGATTGTGGTCGTCCCACCTGGGCTGGCACGGAAACGGAAAGAGCGCCTCAAACACATTAACCGAAGTTACTCACACCACCGTTCGTACTGGGAGGCTTGGCGCTGAGAGCTTGTTACGTCACCCCTCGTTCCTCCTCCTCCTCCTCCTCCTCCTCCTCCTGCTCCTCCTCCTCCTCCTGCTCCTCCTCCTCCTCCTCTTTCCCCTCCCCCTTCTCCTCCTCCTCCTCCTCCTCCGCCTCCTCCTCCTCCTCCTCCGCCTCGGCCTCCGCCTCCTCCTCCTCCTCGCCTCCTCCTCCTCCTCCGCCTCCTCCTCCTCCTTTCCCTCCTCCTCCTCCTCCTCCTCCTCCTCCTCCTCCTCTTCCTCCCCCTCCTCCTTCTACCTCCCTCCTCCTCCCTGGGCCTCGTCCTCGTTCCTCCTCCTCCTCCTTCTCCTCCTCCTCCTCCTCCTCTCCTCTTCCTCCTCCTCCTCCTGCTACTCCTTCCCTCCTCCTCCTCCTCCTCCTCCTCGCTTCCTCCTCGTCTTCCTCCTCGTCCTTCCTCCTCGTCTTCCTCCTCGTCTTCTTCCTCGTCTTCCTCCTCCTCCTCCTCCTCCTCCTCCCTCCTCCTCCTCCTCCTCCTCCTCCTCCTCCTCCTCCTCCCCCTCCCCCCCTCCTTCTCTTCTTCGGGCGCGCTGGGGATCCTATTGGGGCCCCTTTGGGCTCTCTTAGGGCCCTCGGGGCCTTCTTGGCCGTATTGGGGCCGTCTGGGGGCCATCTTGGGCCGTTTGGGGCCCCTTTGGGGCGCCTCTGGGGCCGTCTTGGGATGATATTTGGGGCCTCTTAGGCCGTCTTGGGCCCGTCTGTGGGCCCTCTTGGACCGCGATGGGCCCGTTTGGGGCGCCTCAGGGGCCGTCTTGGGACGATATTTGGGGCCTATGTGCCGTCTTGGGCCCGTCTGGGCAAGAAACGGGCCATGGGACCCACCCGGGAGCCGCTTCACTCGAAGACATACGAAGGAAACGGGCTATTGGACCATCCGTCTGGGCCTCGGGCTTCGCCCCCTACTCAACGTCAATCGCTCGTACCTCGCTCTTTCCGTCATTCCAACAAGCCAATTCAATTAATTCTGGCTGTTAGACTTCTTGCTGTTGCAGAACGGTGTTGCTCCTGCCTTCGCTAGTGCCACGTACTCCAACGGCGACGAGAAATTCTCGCACCACTGCGACCATGTGTGTTCTGCGTCAGCCGACCCGAAAGATGGGCTGTACAGAAACTCGGCAGGCCCCCCATGTGGTGGCCGCCGAGCAGCGCGGTTGGAGCTCCACTTGCTGGACCGCTCCATCTTCCAGTGCGACCGATGAGTCGCAGTCGGCTCGAGTCGTGACGACTTCGGCATGGACTTCTGACGCCGCGTGGATCGTTCAGCCTTCGAAAGCCGGAGACTTTCCGCTCGCCAGATCGTTCCATACTGACAACATTCGGGGCCACTGGCGGCGCTCAACGTGGAACGCCCGCGCGGGGGCCACCGCCACACCCACACGGCACAGACCTGCCGTAACATGCAGCCTTGCTTGTCGTAGCCACGCCACCATCTGAGCATCATGTCTTCTGCTGAGCTCATTCATCAGGTCTAAGAAGCAGGTGGTGAAATTCTGCAAACCTGAACGCGCGCGAGCCCTCTGTGCTCGGAAGGGCCGTTTCACCATCCCGAGCCGTACCTCTTCAGCTCCTGAGTGCCCAGAGGCATGCAGTAATACTACCGCAAAGAGTGCCCAACCAGTTGCTTGTGCGCCACATGGAAGCCCGTTGTTAAAAACCAACAGGGGCCACGACGTATACTGCAGAATGCAATGAAGGGCGCGCAAGGAGAGAGGAACACCATCTATCATCGCCACGAGTACCCTCATGCCATGTACCCATAATCGGCGACGCCTAGATCAAAGCTTGGGACGTCGAGGTGGCTCCTGCGGCAGCACTGGCGCCCGCATTCAGCGCCACCGAAGCGAGGGCGCTTCCTTCCCTCGCCGCCCAGGCTGGAGTGGCAAACTCGCGGGGGGGATCATCATACGAAGCAGCGGCAGCCCCAACTCGTCGCCCCTCGGCGGCCTTCCTCGTCCTAACGCGCCCTCGAGGCCACCCTGGGGTGCCACCGTGCTAATCGGGCGGGTTTCAGCTGGTCGGCCTCTCATTGGAGCCGGCTGGGGACCTGAGGTGGGGCGTCGTTGGTTCCGCCGTTAGGGAAGGGGAGAGGCACCATAATGCACAGGTTTCGTCCCATGTCCCCCACCTCCAGATGGGCATCGAGTGCCGAATTTGCCCCCCCTTTCTCCCTCCTGGCCGATTGTGCTGGTGCTTCTCCAGAGCAGGTCACCCGAGCCGCCTCCAAGCCTTCCTTGCCCGCTCGAGATGGTCGCGCTCTGCCGCGCCACTCGTGGTCGCGCCCGTCGGGGCGGAGAGTCCTGGACACTCTGCTCTCGGGGATGGACAGAACCTCCTTTAGTAAAACGTGGCTTAGTGAGAACGACCTCGGGCCCGAACCTGGCGGGAGGCAAGCCTGGAAAATGGCGGCCGCGGCGCCGTCTCGAGAACCGAAAACGGGCAATGCACGAATCGACGTGTCAGAGTGGGGGTTCTGTCCACCCCCGACACTTATCTTAGCCCCCTGTGGTCGGAGCCTCGCACGTCTTCCCGATGCTCTGCACCAAGTGCGAGAGGAAGCCGACCCGCCTGCGACGGAGCCCCCCCATCATCATCACCTCTCCCCTTCCCGAGTCTCCCCGCCCCCCCTCCTCCTTCTCCTTCTCCTCCTCCTCCTCCTCCTCCTCCTCCTCCTCCTCCTCCTCCTCGCTCCTCCTCCTACTCCTCGCTCCTCGCTCCTTGCTCCTCGTCCTCTCCCCCCCCCTCCTCCTCCTGCTCCTCCTGCTCCTGCTCCTGCTCCTGCTCCTCCTCGTCCTCCTCGTCCTCGTCCTCGTCCTCGTCCTCGTCCTCGTCCTCGTCCTCGTCCTCGTCCTCGTCCTCGTCCTCCTCCTCCTCCTCCTCCTCCTCCTCCTCCTCTCCCCCCCCGTCTTCGAGGCGCTTCTCTCATCGGGAAGGGGCCGGGTGGCAGAGAGGGCGAGCAGACCACTCGTATGAGGCACGAGGGTGCGGTCAGAGTCGTGCCTGTGTGGGGCCTTAAGGCGCACAGCTGGTCAAGCCTGCTTCCCGCGCTGGGCTCGGACTTGCCACCAGGGCCCCGCCTGCATGATGGAGGGGGGGGGGTGCCGACGGCAATGTGTCCTGGCCCCCGTGGCTCTTCTGAGGGCCTCTGCCTCTGTATCCGAGGAGCTTTGCCTCTGCCTCTGCCTCTGCCTCTGCCTCTGTATCCGAGGGAAGACGGAAGAGAGGCGAAACGAGAGGGTGGACCCAGCCTGAATCCAGTGCGGGCGCGCCCGCAGGAAGCCGTCGCAATAAACCCAACCCTGAAAACTCGAGCAAGAAAGAGGTGCAGCCGCGAGGAAGCCCCGAGCACCCTGAACGCAGCAGCTGCTTCCACGGCTGCGGGAAGTCACCGCGCAGCTCGACGAAAAGCACATGGTTTCTTGATGCGCGCCCCCGGGGAGGAGGAGGAGGAGGAGGAGGAGGAAGAAGAAGAAGAGGAGGCTGAGGAGGAGGAGGAGAAGCAAGGAGGAGGGAAGAGGAGGAGGAGCAGGAGGGGGAGGAGGAGGAGGATGAGGAGGAAGAGGAGGAGGTGGAGGAGAATGATCTTCATGTCCGAGCAACATCAAGGAGGAGGAGGTGGAGGAGGAGGAGAGGAAAAATCTTCATGTCCGGGCAGCGTCAAAAAGGATGAGAGAGGAGGGAGGAGAGGAGAAGAGGAAGGAGGAGGAGGCAGGAGGAGGAGGAGGAGGAGGAGGAGGAGAGGAGGAGGAGGAGATAGGATGGGGGAGGAGGGGAGGAGGGAGGAGGAGGAGGAGGGAGGAGGGAGGAGGGAGGGAGGGAGGAGGGAGGAGGGAGGAGGAGGAGGAGGAGGGCAGGAGGAAGGAGGAGAAGGAGGAGGAGGATGAGGAGGAGGAGGAGGCCCTGACGAAAAACGAAAGGCACATGGCTCCTTGATGCGCGCTCCCATTGCAATTTCCTCACGATCCCGGGGCCTGGGAAGGACCCCGAGACGGAGAGGGCGGCCCAAAACACCTAGGGGAACAGCCCCTCTGCCTGGCCGCCGACGGCAAATTGCGCGTCCCCGGGCCGCCGGCCCCCCGGGCGCCGCCCGCGCGCGACTCTGCTCGAGTGGCTTCTATTTTCGCTCGCGCTCTCGTTCTCCCGCCTGTGCGGTCGACGCATCGAGAGACACGGCCTCGCCGAGAGGATCCTTGGTCGCCCTTTTGGCCCAAGCGCCGCCTCCCCCCGGTGGTGCTCCCGTGAACCGCGCCTGCCCTTAAGTCGGGTGTGTCCCTCTACGGGCGGCAAATCCAAAAATAGTCAATCAAAACATAGTCTCGGGACGATCTTTCAACATTTTTAATGTTTTTGTTGTTGTTTGCTTCTTTGTTGTTGTTTGCTTCTCTCCATGTTTGGCATATCCTATGACAACCTCTCCTCCAGGATCTGCCCTGTAGGGGGACCTGCACGACCCGAGCCTGCCCTCGCACCCCGCCGCTGCCTCTCCGGTGCCGCCCGTGTGGCGGAGAGGCCGCCGCCCTCCAGCATGCCGCCCCCGCGCCCGTCGGCCGGCGCGCTCCCCGCCGCCCCAGCGACGACGACGACGGACGACGGACGACGACGGACGACGACGACGACGGACGACAACGACGACGGACGACGACTGCCGCTGCCCCGAGAGGGCCAGGCGGCTCAACGACAACGACAACAACAACACCAACGAAAACAACAACAACAGAAACATGAACAATAACAACAGCAACAACAACAGCAACAACAACAGCAACAACAACAACAACACCAACAACACCACCACCAACAACAACAATCATTCTAATACGGTTCGCTCTTACTTGCCCGCGTGTCATTCAAGACGAGTTCCCCACACCTTCGATACCCGCCCTTTGTCTTCGATCACACCCCCTTTGGTGGGATTATTTCTCTTTGCAGGGGGCGGCGGGCTTAGACTGGCGGGCGAACCTGAACGGGCGGACAATCCTTCGCGGGCGTACATGTGCCCGCCATTGGAATTGGTGTTGGCCCTGCAAAAAGAGGAGGGGGAGAACGAGGGAGAGGGGGAGGAAGGGACGGGGAGGGGCGAAGGAAGATGAAAAACGCCAGGAGAGAAGGAGCGAACAGGGGGGCGGTTGATTAGAGGCAGAGAGAAAGAGAAAGACATATAAGAGAGGTAGAGAGAAAGAGAGGGGAGAGAGAGAGAGAGAGAGAGAGAGAGAGAGAGAGAGAGAGAAAGAGGAAGGGAGGAGGCAGGAGAGGGGAGGGAGAAGGGAGGAGGGAGAGGGGATAGGGCAGAGAGGCATAAGGATGAAGGAATAGAGGAGGGAGAGAGAAGGGAGGAGAGGAGGGAGGAGGGAGGAGGGAGAGGGAGGAGGAGCAGGAAGGTAAGAGCGTGAACGTTCGAGGAAATCCTAGGCGAAAACGCCGTTCCTGAAGGAAGTCTCGGGAATGAGCCCACGACGGGCGGGCGATCCCCTGACGGGCGGGTCGGGCGGGTGGGACATTCAAGCGGGATGCCTGAGTATGGCGAGAGCGCGATTATGAAGTGAACTGTAACGGCGTCCTTGGCGCAGCGTGTTTCCTGAGCGTCGAAAGCGCGATTTCTGATACTTTGCATGGAAGCCACAGGCAACAACAGCAAACACCAACAAGAACACCACCAACAAGAACAACAACAGCACCTACACCAGCAACAACAACAACGAAACAACGAAACACCGAACAACAAACAAACAAACAAACAAACAAACAAACAAACAAACAAACAAACAACAACACCAACAACAGCAACAACAACAACAACACCACCACCAACAACAACAACAACTCAACACAACAAACAACAGCTCCCTTAACTTGCGCAGCCCAGCGTTGGCCCGCCGGGGGCAGCCACCGAACGGCCGTGCGGCGTTCTCCCCCGCCCACGACGCTCCAGCGCGCGCGCGCTTGTGTGCGTGCGTGCGTGCGTGCGTGCGCGTGTGTGTGTGTGTGTGTGTGTGTGTGTGTGTGTGTGTGTGTGTGTGTGTGTGCGTGCGTGCGTATGTTTGTGTGTGTGTGTGTTCGTGAAAGTGTGTGTGTGCGTGTGTGTGTGTGTGCGTGCGTGCGTGCGTGCGTGCGTGCGTGCCTGCGTGTGTGCGTGCGTGCGTGCGTGCGTGTGTGTGTGTGTGTGCGTGCGTGCGTGCGTGCGTGCGTGTGTGTGTGTGTGTAAGTGTAAGTGTAAGTGTAAGTGTAAGTGTAAGTGTAAGTGTAAGTGTAAGTGTGTGTGTGTGTGTGTGTGTGCGGGCGGGGATCGTTGGGTCACACGGGCATCAAAAGCAAGGGGCCAGGACGACGACGCGATCGTCGACCGGGCCGTCAAGGTCGACACCCTGCTGATCGAGACTAGGTACCGCAACGAGGCGGCAATGTCCGCTCAGCATAAGGGTAACCTGCATGCTGACCCTAGGGGGGAGGTATATCATACGCCTGGGGCCTACCTGGACTTGCTCATCCAGACGGGCAAGTACAGAGTCAATAGTATCGGGTAATGGGGATTCAGGGAATCCGGGATCGAGCGATGAGCAACAGCTTCTGGTCAGAGTTCCGATGCTCTGAGACGGGGTGCGGAAAGGTGGGCGCGGCCGCCTGAACGTTGACCCCACCACGGAGTTGCATGTGGCGCCCACGTTGTCGTCGATAGATTCATCTCTACCTGGGCCGCTTCTTTCATAGGCAACACCATCGTCATTGCTCATCGTCGCGCCCATCGTCAACGCCATCGTCATGGAGGGCGCGTGGCTCATCTGGGCTCGATCCTCGTGCTAGAACTCAGGCGCTCGCACCAACATCAACGCCACTGCCACCGAGCCGTCAGTCCTTTCGCGAGCGGGCGGGTGGCGAGAGGAGGGCGCCAGGAATGTGCTCTCCCAACCATCCTGTGGTGTTGGGTCCTTGTATTGAGATAGCAACGCCTCGCGTCACCTCCTCAGCACCTCCTCCCCCTCATCCCTCCTCATCGTCAGCGTCACCCACGTCCTCATCATCCCCATCTTGATCACCGTTACCACCACCATCATGAACATGATCACCAACATCATCGACATCATAATCATTACCACCGTCATCATAAGCGTCAACATCATTGTCCTTCTCATCGTCGTCATCGTCACCATCACCACCCGTCACATGTCGGCACACCCCGCACGTGTTTCGCGGCCTCGCAGGGAGCTTCACCGCAGGCTCCATGTGGCAGAGTCCGCATGGCGGCCCAGCCCCGCGTCGGCAAATCCTTCACGCGTGTCGTGGTCTCACAAGGAGCTCCAAGGCAGGCCCCGTGTGGCAGGGTCCGCGTGGCGGCCCCGCCCCGTGTCGGCACACCCCTCACGCGTGTCGTGGTCTCACAAGGAGCTCCAAGGCAGGCCCCGTGTGGAAGGGTCCGCGTGGCGGCCCCGTCGGCACGCCCCTCGTGCGTCTCGTGGCTCCAGGAGGAGCTACACCGAGGGCACCAGGGCCCTGGGCGGGCGGGAACACCAACCCACAACGGACAAGGGGAGAGGTAAAGGAGCTGCGAGGAGAAGGAGGAGGAGACGAGATGGTTTCGAGGACCAGTTCGAAGGCATTTGTTAGGGGATGCCTCGAGCGAAACGCTGGTGTTCGAACGAACGTGTTGGAAACCCATGGGTTGTTCAATCATTTTGCTTCTAGGGCCATCTGGGAGACCATCCGAGATCGCTCCACGAAACGGCGGCTCACGGGGCTCGCGCTAAACAACACATCCTCCGCGAGCTCATGTCTGATTCCCTCTCCCTCATGCGCGCCGCCGTCCTTGTACTGGCCCCGCTCCTTCCTCTCACCCGTCGCGCGATTCTCGGGGCTGTACATGGTTGGGTCTGTCGCATGTTTTGTTGCCCCATTCCTGCGAGGCCAACAATGTTCCGTTTGGCGCCAAGCTTGGCATAATCACGGAAGCAGCGCGCAGGATGGTGAGAGGAAGGTGAGAGAGTGGAGTGGCAAGGGGGAACAGCAGGGTTTAATGAGGACACCACACAGGGAAGAAGAGGAGGAGGAGGAGGAAGAGCAAGATAAGTATGCTTTCCGTACGTTGTATCCAGGACGGTGAAAGGGAGGAGGAGAGGAGGGTCATGTTGGACTACGGACTAAGGTCACCCTGCCTTGGACCAACGCGCCGCGACCCCCGCCCAGCCCGCCAGCCGGCAGAGTGCATTTCGAAAATGCGTTATTCCTCCTCCTCCTCCTCCTCCTCCTCCTCCTCCTCCTCATTCTTAACGTCCTCCCCTGTTCACGCATACCCCTTCAGAGCGTGTGACGCAACGCTGCGCCGAGGGGGGGGGGGCAGCTCGTAGTAGCAGCACATGTGCAAGAGAAGCCTCGCAACCAACTTAACGACGGGCTGCTGCCAGAGGTTGGAACGAAGCTGGCGGGTCCTGATGGAAGCGGGTCCTGCACCCCCGTGGGGCTTGAAGCCTTAGGCCCCTATGGCCCCAGCAGTGCCCAATACGGATCGAAGAGAGAGCAATATCTTGCGGATGCTTTCGTCGAGGCTTCTCCAGGGAGAGCAGGTCCTCATCGGTTCACGGCCGCGCTACGTCGAGGCCAATTGGCCCAAAAACGAGAAAGTTCTAGGTGCCAGATGCACATGTGCTAGGCTTAGGTCGGGCATGTCCCCCTACAGGCGGATTTTGGACGACAAGTGAAAAAGTATCCAACAAATATTCGAGAATGGTTCAACAAATCAAAAATCGTCCCCTGACTTTTTTTGTTGTTGAAAACTTGTTTTTTTGAATATTCCCCCTGTAGAGGGACGTGTCCGACTTATGCTAGGTGCCACTTGGGGCGGTTTAGGTTTCCTCCCCTGGGACCAGTCCTTCCGCCCCCGGTCGTCCCTTAGACGGCCCCGTGGGGCCCGTGGGGGGCCCCCGCATCCCGGGAGCGGCGCAGGACCTGCAGACCCGCTTTCCCCGAGGCCCGGCGCTGCTTCGCGGCTGCCAGAGGCGGCCCTGGCCCAGAGTGAGGTCTGGCATGTCTCCCTACAGGCCCATTTTGGGCGCAATTTATATATATATATATATATATATATATATATATATATATCTCCAAACATACCCCCAAACAGCCAAAACATAATCGAAAAATCGTCCCCGGACTATTTTTTTGACTGCTTGTGAGTGTTCCTCCTGTAGAGAGACATGGCCGACTTGAGCCCAGAGGTGGCCCCGACCTGTCCCCGGCTGCGGCCCAGAGGGCCCCCAGGATCATGTTGTTCCCATCGTGCTTGAGGACCACATCCCAGAAATGATGTCGAGCAGGGCAGGCGCGGCTGGGTCAAAAAACGCCTGGCGAGTCCTGGACACAGGGAACACCTGCCGTCTCCGAGTGCACGAGGTGGAGGCCGCGGCGATCTTCCAGACCGACAGCATCGAGGCTCGGAGGTACAGGAGGAGGGATGACCCAGAGGAGGAGTATCGAAGCAGGGTCTGCCTGGCACGCTAGCGAAGGGTCAGACACGAGAAAACCTCCCACTTGTGGTACTTTCCTGTTGCCCGAAATTCTTCCTTGTGATCCAGGCTAAAGTAGGTCGGAACATCACAACTCCAGGAGTACCCCTCACAGGGCAGGGCACAGGGCCCTCAGGGCCCCAGGGGGGGCGCGAAAAGGAGCTGGGGGCACGTCGGGGCCAGAAGCACCCCTGCCAGCCTCGGATCCCTGCCTCTCCGTCTCCCTGCCTCTCTCTGGAGGTCAAACACATGGACCCCAACTTCGACGAAGCCTGGACCGGAACAACATCGGACAGGTGAAAGTCGTGCATCTCTGAGGCTGTTCCAGAGCGCTCCAGAACGATTGACTCATCCCAGTCCCGTGCCTGCACGCTCCTGGTTTCTTCCCTGGAGGTCAACACACATTGGCCCCCCCAGACCTGTCCTGGAGTGCGCTCCGACCAGAATCTCGAGGCGGGATCCAGCCGTGGCGGCCAGGAGACCCCCGGCGGCCCCCGAAACGCCAAAACGTTGAATGAACTCGGCACGACCCCAAGCAGGGGAAAACTTCCTGTTGCATGGGCGCGCTGCTGGGCATTGCTCTGTGCACTGCTTGGCATGGCATGCCGCTGCTTGGCGTGGCGTGGCGAGACAGCAGCAAGAAGCCAAGGAACCGAGGAGCCAGGACCAAAGAGCCCAGGCCGAGGAAGCGAGGAGCCGAGAACCCAAGGAACCAAGGCACCGACAACAAGGAACCGACGAACCAAGGCCCAGGAGCCAAGGAACCAAGACCAAGGACCCCAACAATCAGCATCAAGGAGCCGAGGAACCAGGACCGAGGAACCAGGACCAAGGAACCAAGGACCCAAGACGAAGGAGCCAAGACACCATCACGAATTAACTGGGTAGTCACCAAGATCAAGGACCAAGGATCCCAGACCAAAGATCCAAGGAACCAAGACCCGCTCACACGGGCAAGGCCTTACGAGGTCAAGACCGAGGAATACCGGGGAAATCCCATGTAAGGAAACAAGATTAAATAACCCCGGGGAAGGCTGACGCCAACTGGGGATCGCACCCGCCGGTTCTAAACAGGCAAAGCCGAATCTGGGAAACATCTTGCGCCTCGATCGTCGAGCTGGGAGCACCTCGGGCCAGGGTCACTTCTGGCAGCCTTCGACTTTCAGCCCCGCGACGCACCGTAGGCGCGGCACTCGATGGACGCGTCGCATGTGGACGCCTCCGTGGAACCGAAGATGGTCACGTTGTGCATGTAAACGCGGTGCTCGTTGTCATCGCGTGACCGGGTGAAGTGCAGGGCAGTACCGACGCGGCAACAAGAACAAGGAGGAGGAGGAGAAGGAGGAGGGGGATGATGATGATGATGATGATGATGATGATGATGATGATGATGATGATGATGATGATGATGATGAAAGTGATGATGATGATGATGAGGAGGAGGAGGAGGAGGAGGAGGAGGAGGAGGACGAGCGGGAGGAGGAGCGCACGTCCCTCTGCGGATGCGATTCCTCATCTGGGCGCCGACGCGCCGCCGTGCAGGCGCGGGCCCAGCCTCGGCGCGGCGCGGGCGGCCTGGAAGAGGTTCAGGTTCTGCTCGTAGCAGCTGATGTTGATGCGGTAGGTGCCCACGGGCACGGGGTCGACGCCAAGTACGCCGACCAGATGGCTCTGTACCGTGGCGCAGTCGTACTTCAAGCGGCCGCTTTTCGTGCAGTGGGTCTGGCACAGCACAGCGAGGCGCGTGACCGAGTTGAGGATGTCGTTCGCGTCCGACATGCCGTAGTCGTGCGCTCCCAAGTCCATGCGCGTGAGCAGGTCGGGCGCCAGCATGCCGCGAGGCAGCGCGACGTGGCGCCAGGCCCGGCGGCAGCATGCCGCGAGGCAGCGCGACGTGGCGCCAGGCCCGGCGGCAGACCACGTAGTGGGCCTGGTCTTCGGGATCCGCGGGGGGGCCAAATCTGCAAAGGCGCTCCAGCGGTTGCACCTGCATCCTGAAGGTAGTTCGCCATCCTCCGGCGCACGCTTACATGATTGGCCAGAGTCGCGATGGCGGCATCTTGGCAACCTTGGAGCGTGCCTTGGCCCATATGTTGTGGATCGCGGGCGGCAGCTGGAGCGTGGACACGTGGTCATTCTGTTGCTCATCGTTCCACCAGCGGTTGCCGTCGTTCGGAGGAGTAGCGTCGCTGTCATCGTTGATCTCGCCGGGGAGTCAGACCAGTTGGCGTCGGGCAAAATGTCCTGCTCTCGCGTCGTCCAGCAGTTGACGAACGTCTGCTGGAATGCGAGGCTGTTGGAAAAACTGGGCCCGCCGTTGCCTGGCGCTGTCGCCGCCGTGCCAGACGCCTCGACAGGTGCGGCGAGCCATGTCTGTGAAAAAGAAACCGCCCCCGCCCTTGTACAAGATGCTACATGACGGTCGTTTGAGCACTCGAAGTGTGTGTGCTTCGCACCACTCCGTTCAGTCGTGGCGTCGGTCCAGCAGCTGGTCCTTCAGGTGCACGCCAGGGATCCAGTCGTCGGCCCAGTGGGCCAGCACCTCCCCCATAGCTCGACAGGAGTCGTTGGTGGAGTGCTCAGGCGTGGGAGCGTCTGGAGCCAGAGGTGGGAGGTCGAGGACATTGGTGGCGCGGCTGGCCGTCGGGCACCATGCTTGGAGGCGCTGCAGGATGGTGGCGCCGAGTGTGTCGGAGTAGAGGCCGCGCTGGAGTTCGGACATGGATGCGGCCTGTCGCGCTTTCGGCTTGCGCAGGGGCTGTCGATCGTCATCGCGTCGCGGGTGGAGATCCGGCTCGTTGTCTCTGCGGTTGTTTGGCTAGGATGACCCGCCTGCTTGTCCAGAGGCTGCTGCTTTGCCCTGCGCGCTGGCTTTACGCTGGGCAATCGTGGGATGGCGGGCTGCGCTTTGGCCGTTTCCCCGAAGTCGGTGGTGGTGCTTGTAGGGGGAGCCCTTGCCCGTGGGATAGGAAGCAGTGGCCAGAGGGGAGCCCAGCATTCGGTGCGCCAATGCCCGTCGGTGACTTTGACCCGGGGTAGGTATTCGTCTGCAGCGTGTTATAGCGAGCGATGCGCCGACTCCCAACCACGAATAATGTAGGTGGATGTTCTCCGCGTGGTGCCCGCGAGCATGAAACCGAGCCCCGTTGGGATTTCTGCGCCCCTCCAGGTTCGCATGGCCAAGATGTCCGTCTTCGTGAACGCAGGAGGGGGCCATCCTGCGGACCGCCTGGATCTCCTCGGGGAGGAACATGGCGATCGGGGGGGGGGACTGGCCGGCGTAGGGCAGGCTCGTGATGGTCGAGATGCTGCAGAGCTGCATGCAGAGCTGTAGTTGGTGTTAGAAGACCCCATCATCTGGAGTCGGGACCTCAATCTGGCCGCAGGTGCCTGCCATTGACGATGGTGAACAGCGCGTGGCGGATGATGTCGATCAGGTCTTCGTTAAGGGCGGTCCACAATGGTGCCGGGGCGCATTTCTTGGGCCGAAGGCGTAGGTCTGCGAATCGACGGCAGCGCGTGTGCGAGGCCACAGGTGAAGCAGATCACGCAGGGCTCGGAGTGCACAGCCAATGTCATCAGCGCAGGCGTTGGTAGTGCTACCACCGCGCTGCGGGTGGAGACCCGAGTTGTTGTCCCCGCGGGGGATATATAGACTTGAGCGCAGTGTCGATGCCGAGAAGAATCGGCTCAAACGCGAGCGCCCATATCGACCCACTAAGAGGACACCCTTCTCAAACTCCGCTGTCATCGAAGCGGGGTGGGCGAGGCGCGTTGTCCAGGGAAGGAAGGTGGGCGGGTTGTGGTAGCGGGCGTTCAGTAGCTGCAGGAACGAGCCGTGGATGCCCCAGCCTCGGACTACTTCCGAAAGCCACGCATGCAGGAGACTAGAAGACGCCGCAGCGAAGTCCATGCTCCGGAAACAGGGCTGCAACTCTGCTGCGTCAGAGAGGATGCTGAGTTCGCAGCAGCCCGCGTCAACGTTGACTATGTTGGCGAGGAACTGCCGAACAAGTCCACGCTGCACGTCGCTGGTGGAGGGGGCGAGGGGGTGGAGCTTCCTGTTGCAGGCAGATGGGATGATCTCGATGTCGCTGTTTTTCGTGGATAGCGGGCGGGACGCGCCAGGACCACGCAGAACAGCGCGCTTGTCGTCGGTTGCTTCTCCTTTTAAGAGCATCGCCATCAACGAGAAGCTCGAATCTCAAGGTACTCGACCACCGCGTGCCAGGTAGGGCACGAGCTCCGCCAAGATAGAGAAACCGAGAGGCGTCGCCAGCCATGCGCGATAGGGTAGCTGGCCAGGGCCAGGAGTGGAGTCTGTTGCATGCTTGGCCGCAGCTTCGAGGTCGTGATCGTAGGGGATGGCAATGCCGATCGTCGCCATCATGGGGGATACCCTGTCTTTGTGCAGTATTATGTCCTGCTTGATGATCTCCTTCTCCACGAATGTCGGGGCATCGGGTCGGTCTCGATATGGGAAATGCCACCGGTGCTGATCTTCACGCCACTGAGGATCAGCCGCCTCGCGCAGGGCTGCCGCGGCTCTCCGCGCCGTCGTGCGCGGGTGGCCCGCTGTCGCCAGCGATCGCCATCGCGAGGACGATGAGCAGCATGTGCTGGTCGCGCTTGGGCAGCTGCTCGCGCGCGTCGCTCGTCGGCCGCATCGGCGCGGGCCACGGCAGCTGCGGCGCGGAAATTCGGTAGGTCGCGGATGCTAATCTTCGGGGTGCAGTTCGCGCTCGGCGCGTCGTCGTGGATCTCCAAGTGTTTGGCGCCCAAGTTCTCAATGAACACTCTAGCAAACGGGGCATTTGCATACCAAACAGCCCTCGCGTCATGGAGTCCGCCAACTTGGCGATGTCCCCATGGTTGGCTTTCAGGGCGTCAGGGTGGCGCTTCAGTGGCGCCGTTCGCGGGCGCCGCGCGGCGGCTGGCGCGTTTTTTCTTGAGCGCCCTCCATGTGGCCACTGCGTCGAGGGGGGAGACATCAGTCATGTCGTTGAGCTTGGTGACGCACTGTTGGTGGGCGGGGTCGCTTAATCAACGGGCGGCGCGGTCGCGCCGAAGTCGCGCTTGGGTTTTGCTGCGTCCGCGTGGCGGTCGCAGTAGTCAGCGCTGACGGGGGCCGGGGGGTGCCGCGCCACCAGCGGCCTGGTTGTCATCGACACCTGGGTGGTGCGCTGCATGCTGGTGCGTCGCGCTGTCCGTCAGGTCGAGCATGCCGCTGTTGCCGTGGGCCCCCAGGGGCAATGTCGAGCTGCGCTGGTGGAAGTAATTGGCAATCATGCGACGCTCTACATCGCGACAAGTGGGTGGGGTGCCGCAGATGGCCTGGGAGCTCCTGCAGACCAAGTTGGCGTCGCCCTTGCTGTTGCCGTCGTGCCGTGGCGCCATCTTATTGTCAAAACCACGACGCTTCAGCCTGTGGGTTCGCGAAGTAGGCGGCGAACTCGCCCGCGAACTCTTGCTGAGCAGCGGGGGCGATGCCGGGGCCGACAGCCGCGTCGGACCATTGCGTTGCGTCCGTGGGCTTCGCGCCGATGTGCAGGCGGACGGTGGGCGCGTTGCTGTCGACGGGAAGGTGGCCGTTGGCGCGGTGGGCCCTGGGCGAAATATCGTTGAACTTGCTGGTGATGATCTTGGAGAGCTTCTCGAGCTGCACCTCCTGTCGCACCAGCTTCGGGCTCTTGTCGGCAGTGACGTAAAAGGGGAGGCTCTGGTCGCCCGGGCGGATTGAGAACTGGCGCCAATCGCGACCAACACGGCGATGATGATGAAAGGGCTTGCCACGCGGGATGACCACCGCGTCGCCCCCAAGGGCCGTGACGGAGACTCGCTCGCTGGGCGAGCTGCTGTTGAAGCGGGCGCAGTTGATGTCCACCTAGGACGCGTTGAAACATGACTGGGGGGCCTCGCGGAGCTCGGCTTTGAAGATGTCATGCGTGCAGCCGCACCAGAACGTGACGATGTGACCAGGTCTGTCCCAGTCGTCGATCGCGGCGAGGTCGACCGATGGGACCTAGGCCTCGGCATGCGCGATGGGCTGCTGGGGGCTCGTGACCGCGGCGCGGAAGTCGGCGGTGCTCTTCTGGGTGACAGCGAAGCGCTTCTTGACTTCAGCTTGCTCGGGCTCCGTGTGCTCCTGCCCCTTGCTGACGGAGGCCGTGACTTTCTGTGCGTGCGCCATGACCTGGCTCTGCGCAGCCATCGTGGCCTCCTTGGCCGTCTTCTCGAATTGCTTGGTGGCTTGGTACATCTGCTCTTTGAAGATGGTTTCCAACTCGCTTCGGATGTATTCGATATTGCCTTTGTTGAGCTTGGCGGCCGAGTAGTGTCATGGATCGCGCGTTTGATCACGAGCTGCTTACGGTTGTTGACAAGGTGAGCGCTCTCGACTGCCACGCGCTCGGTCACGTTCAGCATGGCG
>CAUYUJ010016184.1:221715-291547 GCA_963575745.1 Prorocentrum cordatum | reverse complement strand
AGGTGCAGGGGCGAGGAGGCGGAGGAGGCGGAGGAGGCGGAGGAGCGTCGAGATGGTGCGGTCGATCCCTGTCGGCCCACGGCGCGCGCTCCCCGCACGGCGCCCAACGGGCCACTGGAGGAACGAGGGAGGATTAGTGAGGAGAGGGGCTCCAGAGCAGCAGTGGGAAAACACATGTGACCGCGGCCACCACAACGCCCTGGAACACGGCCTCCACGTCCAAAGCCTCACCCCACCTGCGGAATCTCCTCCATGCGTGGCTGCACCTCGAAGAGCGTAGGCATCGCGGGGCAGTCGCGCTCGATCGGCCAGCCAGCTCGAATCGCCCAGCAAAGTGCAGGGAGGCTCGGGACAAGGAGGATACAGGAGAGGATGGTCATGATGAGGAAGCGAGGAAAGATGAGGGCCCCAGCGAAATGGGAAGAGGGAGGAGAAGAGGGGGAGGTGGAGGAGGAGGGGAAATGAGAGTGGCAGGAGGCTACGACGGGTGCAACGGGAGGGCGTTTGCTCCTCCACCTCCTCCTCATCATCGTCCCCGCCTCTTCTTCTCTCTCTCTCTCTTGCTCTATTCCTTCCTCCGCCTTCTCTTCCTCTTGCCGTTCCCCTTCGTCGTTGGAGGACCCTGGGGTTTATCGGAAGCCCTAGAAGTGGCCAAGCCATCCAACACATCGGCCTGGCCAGAGGTCCAACCCCATGCGGCTGCGTGTAAAGCAAGGCATGTCCCTCCCCTCGTACCTGCCAACCCACCCGTCATATGTAACGACGCTCTTTCCTGGGGGTACAGCCTCCGGTGTTTCGTTCGCCCCGCGTCGGATGCGCGATCCAGTCACTCTTATGTTTGTCAGCGGGGGCCCCACACAGTGCGTTCTACCTGGTGAGGTACATTCGGTGTGAGTTATGCTGAAGGCGCGTTGCAGTGCACGATGCGGGGTGCAACCGCATGCGGCTGCGGCCCCAAGCAGGTGAGTTAAAGGTGCAATCTATTTGGTGCAATCTATTGGGGTGCAGCCTATATGGTCAATTTCTGGGGTGCGCCCTACGCGCTGAAAGATAAAGAGTGCAATCTGTGTGGTTATTTCTGTTCGCACTGAGTTGTCCACTCCACTGCTCGGGCAAACATCCCACCCACCCACCCTCAACTTGGTTTGCAAAACCCATGCGGCGGCGATTGCGATGAGTGCTTGGTGTTGGCTGGTACATCTCTGCGGCCGCGCTAGCCCGCGCATGCTCGCGCGCGCAGCGGCCAGCTAGTGTGACGCGACCGACGCGGACGCGGTGGCGTTGACGGCTCGGCACGTCCCAGCGGGCACTTCAGTGCGAGTCGGCGACTCGGGCGGGCGTGGTATCATGGCCACGTCGACAACGGTAGACACGAAGATGATAGTAGCGATGCTGGTGACGATGCTGGCAGCGACGACGGGGCAGCCAATGGCGGCGCCGATGCTGATCACGCCGGCGACGATGACGGCGTCGTCGCGTCGGTGATGAAGGTTTTGGAAGGAGTTCGAAATGCGCGCGCGGCAGACGCGGGAGAGTGGCCCCAATGATGTTATTTAACACGGATCGTGCCCCCCAGACGCGCGCAAGGTTTTTGTTGAAATTCAGTGTTGCGAAACCCTGTGTGTTTTGTGGTTTTGTGTGTGTGCGTGTGCTTTTGGACACTCGATTTTGAAATCCTTCCGAAGCCTAAGGTCTTTGAAGGATTTCGGCATGCGCGCGCGACGACGCGCGCGTGCGCACTTCGTCCCACTTGTTGCAAGGGACTATTGACAACTTATGATGTTTGATAAATGAATGCGCGCATCGTATTTTTCGAAAGGGGAACGAGGGGGAACCGATACCGGCCTGGCTGGGATAGTAGTATGAATTCGCAGTTCAAATTGCAATACGAAAAAGGAAGTTTTTAACGCCAGGGGGCAGAGGGTGGTAGAATCAAGTTTTTTGTTGAAAAAAGAAAGGAAAATCTACGGGATGCAAGTCAACCGCCGCGCAGCATCCACGACTGACCGCGTCTCGTGCTCGTTCGAACATCCTACCCGCCCACCCGCAACTTCTCGGCACAACTCATATGGAAATGATCTGAATGAGCTCATGGACGCGCGGAACTCACCATCGCAGCCGAGTGCATCGTCCAGGGCTCGGAATGCTGGTGGCGACGACAGGCACGGCAACAACGACGATGGCCATCATAGTGGTGATCACGCTGATGCCGATGGCGATGCCAGTTGAAATTTGGGCGACACGATGTCTAAGATGATGATGGTGGTGGTGATCATGTTGATGGTGATGGGGATGACTCTGGCATCCCTGACGCTATCAATGTTGATGGTGTTTGTTCTGGTTCTGGCGGTGGAAAAAAACCCGCGCGCAGAAATTTGATGAAGGCTGGTGGCGATGATCTCGACGATAGTGATGATGATGCCGATGGCAATGCTGATGCTAACGGTGATGATGACGACTGTCCTGATGAGGAAAGATGAGGAAGTACTCGCCCGCTGAAATCCAGACACCGTGACATGTTCGCAATTGGAAATCATTCGGGTTTCATGTGCTTTGAGAGACTCGGCCGTGCAATCGTGAGGACACCACCTGTCTTGTACGGGTTTCGACACACGCGCGCAGACGAGCAAGCGTGTGTCAGCCTTTCTTAATTGCCAAAACTGATGGGCACGCCATGACGGTTGAGCGTTTCCGACATACGAGCACACGTGGCCCGCGTGTTCGGATTTGTCAGAACGGCTGAACGCCGACGGCTGCCAAGCAGCTTTCAGCGAGAGCGCGCGCGCAGAGATCTGGTAACAGCTTCGTTGGAGAGCCAGTGGGCTCTGACGGTTGTTGGCTAGCCGCGCTCTGTCGATGGATCTCGACGTGCGCTCGCGGCGGCGCGCGCAGGTGTCCCGTCGCGCGCCTGTTGCGTGCGAGCCCGTGCGGCCACACGTGTCTCTTAGATCAGCACCAACGAACCGCAGCGTATCTTTTGCAGGGTGCAGTCGGCCTTGGTTGGACAGGACACGCGAGAGGACACAAGACCCTTCCGAGGGCCACATCGCCATAGGGGTGTAAGAAGGGACGCCTCGCGAGGCACAGGACACAAGGGTACCCTTGATCTGGCAGGGTCGACCCAATAATTCGGGCCGACTGTGTGGCGGGGGTGTCGACGCCGGGCAGGCTGGTCTGATATTGTTTGGTACTTGCGTGAACGATCGCGCAAAAGAAACAGGGGAAACATGCACGGAAGGGGATGGCCCCAGCCTCAACGGGGGGTCGAGCCCAGTTCTGTTGACCAGGGAGAACCAATCACTTGCAAATCGTGTCTACGGGAGGCAAGCTAGGTAGTGCACTGGACATGGTGCAGTTCATGTCATGCAAATCGACGCGCGTCCCCTGAAGCGCGAGTCAGCGTGAGAAGCGGGCGCAAGGCCATTCCAATTCGTTCAACGGTTACAATTCTCCAGCTCTTTTATAAGTTCCTCTGCCCATATCACTGCCCGAACTGGCTTAGTTGTTCTGGCGGCTGAAAATACCACAACTCTTCTAATAGGCGGACTCCTCCAGACGACACTTCGAATAGTTATTCCATCATCACGAACGGTCATTCATTGTCCCTGGGCGCGTGGCTGAAAGAGCTCCTGCGGTGCGGATTGTTGTTGCTGTGGTTGTTGTTCCCAACCATCCTGTGGTGTTGGGTCCTCGTTTTGAAGAGACGTCGCCCCGCGTTCCTCTTTCCTCCTCCTTCCTCCTCCTCCCCTTCCTCCCCCCTCCTCCCCCTCCCACACCCATTCTGGCACACCCCTCACACGTTTCGTGGCCCCATAGGGGGCTCCACCGAAGGCCCCAGAGGCTGCGCCCGCATGCGGCGCATGCGGTTCCACCCCCCATTCTGGCACACCCCTCACACGTTTCGTGGCCCCAGAGGGAGCTCCACCGAAGGCCCCAGTGGCTGCGCCCGCATGCGGTTCCACCCCCCATTCTGGCACACCCCTCACACGTTTCGTGGCCCCATAGGGAGCTCCACCGAAGGCCCCAGTGGCTGCGCCCGCAGGCGGTTCCACCCCCCATTCTGGCACACCCCTCACACGTTTCGTGGCCCCATAGGGAGCTCCACCGAAGGCCCCAGTGGCTGCGCCCGCATGCGCTTCCACCCCCCATTCTGGCACACCCCTCACACGTTTCGTGGCCCCATAGGGAGCTCCACCGAAGGCCCCAGTGGCTGCGCCCGCATGCGGTTCCACCCCCCATTCTGGCACACCCCTCACACGTTTCGTGGCCCCATAGGGAGCTCCACCGAAGGCCCCAATGGCTGCGCCCGCATGCGGTTCCACCCCCCATTCTGGCACACCCCTCACACGTTTCGTGGCCCCATAGGGAGCTCCACCGAAGGCCCCAGTGGCTGCCCCCGCATGCGGTTCCACCCCCCATTCTGGCACACCCCTCACACGTTTCGTGGCCCCATAGGGAGCTCCACCGAACGCCCAGTGGCTTGCGCCCATCGCATGCGTTCAACCCCCCATTGCTGGCACAAAACCCCTCGCACGTTTCGTGGCCCTAAAAAAACAAACATAGGATCTCCACCGAACCCCATGGCTGCGCCCGCATGCGGTCCCACCCCCCATTCTGGCACACCCCTCACACGATTCGTGGCCCCATAGGGAGCTCCACCGAAGGCCCCAGTGGCTGCGCCCGCATGCGGTTCCACCCCCCCATTCTGGCACACCCCTCACACGTTTCGTGGCCCCATAGGGAGCTCCACCGAAGGCCCCAGTGGCTGCGCCCGCATGCGGTTCCACCCCCCATACAGGCACACCCCTCACACGTTTCGTGGCCCCATAGGGAGCTCCACCGAAGGCCCCAGTGGCTGCGCCCGCATGCGGTTCCACCCCCCATTCTGGCACACCCCTCACACGTCTCGTGGCCCCATAGGGAGCTCCACCGAACGCTCCAGTGGCTGCGCTCGCATGCGGTTCCACCACCCAGTTCGGCACACCCCTCACACGCTTCGTGGGTGGCTCCATGGGGAGCTCCACCGAACGCCCCAGTGGCTGCGCCCGCATGCGGTTCCACCCCTGATTTCGGCAAACCCCTCACACGTCTCGTGGCCCCATAGGGAGCTCCACCGAAGGCCCCAGTGGCTGCGCTCGCATGCGGTTCCGCTCCCTTTTTTTCGGCACACCCCTCACACGTCTCGTGGCCCCATAGGGAGCTCCACCGAAGGCCCCAGTGGCTGCGCTCGCATGCGGTTCCACCCCCCATTTCGGCACACCCCTCACACGTTTCGTGGCTCCATAGGGAGCTCCACCGTAGGCCCCAGTGACTGCGCTGGCATGCGGTTCCACACCCCATTCTGGCACACACCTCGCACGCTTCGTGGCCCCATAAGGGGGCTCCACCAAAGGTCCCAGTGGCACTGCCCGCTTGCGTCCGCCACCACCCAGCACAGCCCTTGTTCCCTGCGCTTCACCCACCAAGAACAGCGCTTCGTAGCCCTATAGGGAGCTCCACCAAAGGTCTCAGCGGCACCGCCCGCATGCGTCCGCCACCACCCTGCGCAGCCCTTGCTCCCTGCTTGCGTTTCACCCACCCAGTACAGCGTTTCGTGGCCCCATAGGGAACTCCACCGAAGGTCCCAGTGGCACCGCTCGCATGCGTCCGCCACCACGCAGCACAGTCCTTGCTGACCGCGTCTCACCCACCCAGTACAGCGTTTCGTGGCCCCATAGGAAGCTCCACCGAAGGTCCCAGTGGCACCGCCCGCATGCGTCCGCCACCACCCAGCACAATTGCGGCATTCACAACTGCATATGGTTGGGTCCTTCGCCAAACTAATTGTTGATGACTTTCCATGTTGAGTTCCCATTCTTGTTGATACCCCTCTCCGGTAACCACTGCATGTCTTAATTGTGGTGCTTCTCCTGGGGCTAGCACCCTGTTTCAAATTCAAAAAAAGCTGCGTCACGAAACTATGCTGTTAGGCCCCCTGTTTGCTACAACAGCGGCTTCCGCCTGATACTTCCCCGCAAAGTATTCCCAAATCGCGCTCTCGCGCAGGACACCTTCACAGCTTATACAATAATCCAATTCTCGCGTGAGACTTTCAAACAATGTATTCAGACGCAGCGCCCTCGACACCCAGGAATGACGCTCTCGTTTGGGATTTCCTCACGATTTAATTCGGAATCGCGCTATCGCTCGAGACTCCCTCGCGATTCATGCAGGACGCACGCGTCAGCAACCTGGCTGCCCCTTGTCCCGTTCTTCCATCTGTCCTCTCTTCCGCTGCCTTAAAGGCTGCACGAAATACATGTTGCAAATGAGAAAGATATTCCCGCAATGGGGGCACAATCGAAAACGAAGACGGCAGAGATCGATGGTTTGGGATTTACGTGTTGAATAGTACGCGGGCAGATAAGAGCGAGCAGTCTCAAGATGATTGTTGTTGTGGTGGTGGTGGTGGTTGTTGTTGTTGTTGCTGTTGTTGTTGAATCTCGTTTCTACAGAATACTACTTGTGTCTGGTGCCCCCCAGTAGCAATTGCATGTTGCAGTTGACATGGTTTTCCCAGGGCTCGCATCTGGTTTTTTCCCAACCATCCTGTGGTGTTGGGTCCTCGTTTTGAAGAGACGGTGCCCCGCGTTCCCGCATCCTTCCTCCCTCCCTCCTCCCCCCTCCTCCCCCTCCCACACCCATTCTGGCACACCCCTCACACGCTTCGTGGCCCCATAGGGAGCTCCACCGAAGGCCCCAGTGGCTGCGCCCGCATGCGGTTCCACCCCCATTTTGGCACACCCCTCAACGTTTCGTGGCCCCATAGGGAGCTCCACCGAAGGCCCCAGTGGCTGCGCCCGCATGCGGTCCACCCCCCATTCTGGCACACCCCTCACACGTTTCGTGGCCCCATAGGGAGCTCCACCGAAGGCCCCAGTGGCTGCGCCCGCATGCGGTTCCACCCCCCTTCATAGGGAGCTCCACCGACGGCCCCAGTGGCTGCGCCCGCATGCAGTTCCACCCCCCATTTTGGCACACCCCTCACACGTTTCGTGGCCCCATAGGGAGCTCCACCGAAGGCCCCAGTGGCTGCGCCCGCATGCGGTTCCACCCCCATTTTGGCACACCCCTCACACGCTTCGTGGCCCCATAGGGAGCTCCACCGAAGGCCCCAGTGGCTGCGCCCGCATGCGGTTCCACCCCCATTCTGGCACACCCCTCACACGATCGTGGCCCCATAGGGAGCTCCACCGAAGGCCCCAGTGGCTGCGCCCGCATGCGGTTCCACCCCCCATTCTGGCACACCCCTCACACGTTTCGTGGCCCCATAGGGAGCTCCACCGAAGGCCCCAGTGGCTGCGCCCGCATGCGGTTCCACCCCCCATTCTGGCACACCCCTCACACGCTTCGTGGCCCCATAGGGAGCTCCACCGAAGGCCCCAGTGGCTGCGCCCGCATGCGGTTCCACCCCCCATTCTGGCACACCCCTCACACGTTTCGTGGCCCCATAGGGAGCTCCACCGAAGGCCCCAGTGGCTGCGCTCGCATGCGGTTCCCCCCCCCCATTTCGGCACACCCCTCACACGCTTCGTGGGTGGCTCCATGGGGAGCTCCACCGAAGGCCCCAGTGGCTGCGCTCGCATGTGGTTCCCCCCCCCCATTTCGGCACACCTCTCACACGGTTCGTGGCCCCATAGAGAGCTCCACCGACGGCCCCTGTGGCTGCGCCCGCATGCGGTTCCACCCCCCATTCGGCACACCCCTCACACGTTTCGTGGCCCCATAGGGAGCTCCACCGAACGGCCTCAGTGGCTGCGCTCGCATGCGGTTCCACCCCCCATTTCGGCACACTCCTCAAACGTTTCGTGGCTCCATAGGGAGCTCCACCGAAGGCCCCAGTGGCTGCGCTTGCATGCGGTTCCACACCCCATTCTGGCACACCCCTCGCACGTTTCGTGGCCCCATGGGGGCTCCACCAAAGGTCCCAGTGGCACTGCCCGCTTGCGTCCGCCACCACCCAGCACAGCCCTTGTTCCCTGCGCTTCACCCACCCAGACACCAAAGGTCCCAGCGGCACCGCCCGCATGCGTCCGCCACCGCCCTGCACAGCCCTTGCTCCCTGCCTGCGTTTCACCCACCCAGTACAGCGTTTCGTGGCCCCATAGGGAGCTCCACCGAAGGTCCCATGGCACCGCTCGCATGCGTCCGCCACCACGCAGCACAGCCCTTGCTGACCGCGTCTCACCCACCCAGTACAGCGCTTCGTGGCCCCATAGGGAGCTCCACCGAAGGTCCCAGTGGCACCGCCCGCATGCGGTCGCCACCACCCAGCACAATTGCGGCATTCACAACTGCATATGGTTGGGTCCTTCGCCAGGCTAATTTTCACAAAATTATCCCGGCAAAGCAACCTAACAGCGATGTGTAGGAGCATATCTGGAAGCATTCCCCTTAAGATTCAGATGAGAATCCAGTATAGAATTCTGCTGTTCTCGCAGTCGTAGTCGCATTCGCGATGACAGTCGCAGTGGCAACGGCAGTCACAGTCACAGCCTCAGCCTCAGCCTGCCTCAGCCTCAGCCTCAGCTTGCCTCAGCCTCAGCCTGCCTCAGCCTCAGCCTCAGCCTGCTTCAGCCTCAGCCTCAGTCTGCCTTCAGCCTCGGCCTCAGCCTCAGGCTGCCTCAGCCTCAGCCTGCATCAGCCTCAGCCTCAGCCTCAGCCTGCCTCAGCATCAGCCTGCCTCAGCCTCAGCCTCAGCCTGCCTCAGCCTCAGCCTCAGCCTGCTTCAGCCTCAGCCTCAGTCTGCCTTCAGCCTCGGCCTCAGCCTCAGCCTGCCTCATCCTCAGCCTGCCTCAGCTTCAGCATCAGCCTGCCTCAGCATTCAAAATGTGACCCGAGAATGGAGTTCTGGGAACTCGAAGAACGCGAAGTGGCCTACAGTTGGCTCCGGGCATTCAAAATCATGCCCAGGAATGGACTTCTGGGAACTCGAAGACCACGAAGTGGCCTACAGTTGGCTCCGGGCATCCAAAATGTGGCCCGGGAGTGGAGTTCTGGGAAGTCGAAGACCACGAAGTGGCCTACAGTTGGCTCCGGGCATTCAAAAGGTGGCCCGGGAGTGGAGTTCTGGGAGCGCCAAGAGCGATTTTGCGAGGATGTCCAAAGCGATTTCGGCTTCGGCGGCGGGACCCGACCCCCCTGAGGAGTCATGATGCTCTTCTCTTTTGACACCACTGGAAACCTATCAGTTTTCGCTGTTAAGTAAACAACGGTGTGACACCAAACTGGACCCCTGGCTCCCGGTTTACAGCAACAGCGGCTCCCGCCTGACACTTCCTCACAATGTATTCCCAAATCGCGCTCTCGCGCGGCACGTTTTCACAATTTTGCAGAAATCGCGCTTTCAGCTGGGCCTGTTAAGCAATTTATACAAACTCCGCGCACTCGACACTCAGGAATCACGCTCTCGCTTTGGAATGCCTCACCATTTATGTCGGAATCGCGCTGTCGCTCAAGACTTCGTCGCGATTCATGCAGGACGCACGCTTCAGCAACCCGCCTGCTCGACCTGGCCGCCTTGGCTCGCCTTCCCGACACGCCAGTTAGGGTCTACCCGCCGATCTGCCCGTCTGGTTCTCCACGTGTTTTCTGCTCCTAGCCCACTCCTCCTATTCTTTCTCGTGCTCCATCCTCCTCCCTCCCCCTTGTCCCTTCCTTTCATCCGTCCTGACTTCCCGTGCCTCCAGGGCTGCACGAAATACACGTTGCAGGTAGGAAAGATATACTCCAAAGGGGGGGCGATAGAAGACGAAGAGGGCGGGTATCGAGGGTTTGGGATATACGTGTTAAATGGCCCGCGATCAGATAATAACGAAACATGCTAACATGTTTATTCTCCATATCCAAAAGATGGGGTTCTTGTTATGCTCCGACCGCGACGGACCACCCATACCATGATGATGACCATGGTATGGTGAGATTATGATGTGAATACGGTGATGATGGTGACTGATGGGTGAGTCTGATGATGATGGTGATGATGAGGATGATGTTGATGATGATGCAGATAATGATGATGGTGATGATGATGATGATGATGATGATGATGATGATGATGACGATGAGCAGATGAGGAGGATGTCTCGAGCGGCTTGCTGGTTTTAGCACTCCTGAAGGGAAGCCGCCAGGGGTATTGCACGGCCTCCGTTCGCGCCCAAATGGCGGGGATGTCTCAAGCGGTGTGCCTGTGTTGGTGCCCGACATCCTCCGCTTTCGGAGCAGATTGTGAGGATGTCTCGTGCGAGGCGCATCCTGAGGGGGGGCCGCCAGGGGTACTGCACGGCCTCCGTTCGCGCCAAACTGGCGGAGACGTCTCGAGCGGTTTGCCTGTTTGGGTGCCCGACATCCTCCGCTCGTCGGCACAGATTCTCCCCAGAATGCCACAGGAGGCTCCAACAGGCTCCAGGAGGCCTCAGGAGGCCACATGAGGTCCCAGGAGGCATCAGGAGGCCACAGAAAGACTCAAGAGGCCACAGGATGTCCCAAGAGGCTCCAGGAGGCTCCAGGAGGCTCCAGGAAGCTCCAGGAGGCCCCAGGAGGCCCCAGGAGGCCACAGGAAGCGCCACGAGGCCTCGGAAGGCAACCGGAGGCCCCGAGAGGCCCCAGGAGCAGGAGGCCTCAGAAGGCAACAGGAGTGGCGCCAATCCCATGTGTTTTACATATGCTCCTATATATTGGGCCTCACCTGGAGCACGAATCCTTGATGTTATACGTACGTAGCACCCCGCAATTGCGGATAAGAGTGAGGGGGCGGGCGCGGGCGACGCGGGCGTTGTCGAGCCGGCGGACCTCGTGGCCCCCACCTTCCTTGTCGATGGCGCTCTCCTCCTCCTCCTCCTCCTCTTCATCCTCCTCCTCCTCCTCTTCCTCGTCCTCGTCCTTATCGTCATCGTCATCCTCCTCCCCCACCTCGTCCTCCTCCTCCTCTTCTTCCTCGTCCTCCCTCTCCACCCCTCGTCCTTTCATCATCGTCCTCCCATTGTCGTCCTCCCCCTCATCGGCCTCCATCATCGTCCTCCCATTGTCGTCCATCATCATCATCCTCTTCCTCCTCCCCCTCCTCGTCCTCCTCCTCCCCCTCCTCCCCCTCCTCGTCCTCCTGCTCCTCCTCCTTTTATTTTTTCCACAGTCTCCTTACATCCTCTCTTCTTCCGCGTTCTCCTCGTCCTCTGTTTACTCCTCCTGCCTCCCCCTCTTTTCCCAAGAGAACTGCAACGCAATATTTTGTTCCACTTTATGCTCCCCGCCTTCTCTGATCAAGGCAACTCGCCAGTGCAAAGTTGCTGGACGGGCTGGTGTGGATGCGCGGGGCTTGAAGAGGTCCTTGCGGGCTCAGACGGCATGCGAAAATCCGCCGCCGCGCTTGTGCGGCATTGGTTTGTTCAGTGAACGTGGTTTAGGTCGCGGGTGGGTCGCGGGCTCTCCACCTCCACCTGGAAGGAATGCAAAAGCAGCCCGCCGCAGGCGCCAACAAAATTGTTTGTACACTGAACGTGGTTTGGGTCGCGGGTGGGCCGCGGGTTCTCCACCGGGAACGAATGCAAAAGATGCCCGCCGCAGGCGCCGAAAAATGTGGTTTGTACCCTGAACGTGGTCGCGGGTGGGCCGCGGGCTCTCCACCTGAAACGAATGCAGAAGATGCCCGCCGCAGGCGCCGAAAAATGCGGTTTGTACCCTGAACGTGGTTTGGGTCGCGGGTTGGTCGCGAGTTGGTCACGGGGTGGGTCGCGGGCTCTCCACCTGGAAGGAATGCAAAAAAGCCCGCCGCAGGCGCCGAAAATGGTGGTTTGTACCTTGAACGTGGTTTGGGTCGAAGGTGGGTCGCGGGTGGGTCGCGGGGTGGGTCGCGGGTCGCGGGTGGGTCGCGGGTGGGTCGCGGGTGGGTCGCGGGTGGGTCGCGGGGTGGGCCGCGGGCGGGTCGCGGGGTGGGTCGCGGGGTGGGTCGCGGGGTGGGTCGCGGGGTGGGTCGCGGGGTGGGTCGCGGGGTGGGTCGCGGGTGGGTCGCGGGTGGGTCGCGGGTGGGTCGCGGGGTGGGTCGCGTTGGGTGCGGGGGTCGCGGGGCGGGTTGCGGGTGGAACGACGACACAACAACAAACAACAACAACAACAACAACAACAACAACAACAACAACAACAACAACAACAATTACTAGCACGTGGGGACACACCGTTCTCACCAGTGCCAGGGTTTTCATAGGAGGCGGGCAATACCCCCACTTTGTGGGGGGGCCGGTTCAAGCTCTACCAAATTTCCAAACGACTCTTCGCCACCACCCACACCCAGCTTCCCGCCCTATGACGTTCGGACACTTCACTTCGTGGCATGCGGACGACCGTGGCTACTATTCAGGGCCCCGCGGCCGACGACGACGGCGTGCGCGCGCGAAGAAAAAACGAATGTGTCCCGCATGGTATTATTTGACAGGGATGATGGCCCTGGCAGGTGCGCAACCGTTGTTGCAGAAGTTCGAAAAAGTTGCTCGCAAAAGCCCGTTTGACAGAAATGTTTAAAAAGTGTTGGGTTTCCTACGAATCCGCAAGAGCGCGCGGGATGAATTTTGACATTTTTTTGTTGAAAAACCATTGGTTTTTTGATGTTTTTATGTTAAAATCGCTACGAACACTAAGGTTTTGGAAGGATTTCGTCTTGCGCGCGCGAATGTCCACTTTACCTTATTTTTTGCAAGGGATTCTTGAAGTTTGGTTATGTTAGAACAAGAAATGTCCACTTTAGCTTATTTTTTGCAAGGGAAAACCGATCGTAACAACACAACCGGATCCGGACCAACCCGTTTTGCCTGAGACTTCCTCACGAAAATGATGAAAATGAGGCTGCGGCCTAGGCGCGGCGGGGGGGTCGCGCACCAGGGGCCCCAACAATAATTATTCTTTAGAAGTAATAATGTTCAACAACAACAACAACAACAACAATCATTTTACCCGAACGCGTGGTGTTCTCCCCAGTGCCAGGGTTTTCATACGACACCAGGCAATACCCCCACTTCGTGGGGGGGCATTACAAGCTCTACCAAATATCCAAACGACTCTTCGCGACCACCCAAACCCAGCTTCCCGCCCTATGACGTTGGGACACTTCACTTCGTGGCGTGCGGACGACCGTGGCTACTACACTGGCGTGGGGTACACACCCACAGAACTTGGTCACTTATTCGGGGCGCGCATGTGCCCAGCATGGTGCAATTGTGCCATACAATACATAATACAGAGAGACAGAGAGAGAGACAGAGAGCAGACAGAGAGAGAGACAGAGAGAGCGGAGTTGGTCACATTTTTGGGTCAAGTTCCTGGGATGATGGGAATACACAACTCTGTTACATTTGATAGTGTGCACGACACACATGAGATGATACGTACTCGCAAGATAGTTGGTCACATTTGTGGAATTCCTGGGCGCATGTGTCCCGCATGGTATTATTTGACAGGGATGATGGCCCTGGCAGGTGCGCAACCGTTGTCGCAGAAGTTCGAAAAAGTTGCTCGCAAAAGCCCGTTTGACAGAAATGTTTAAAAAGTGTTGGGTTTCCTACGAATCCGCAAGAGCGCGCGGGATGAGATTTTGACATTTTTTTGTTGAAAAACCATTGGTTTTTTGATGTTTTTATGTTAAAATCGCTCCGAACACTAAGCTTTTGGAAGGATTTCGTCTTGCGCGCGCGAATGTCCACTTTACCTTATTTTTTGCAAGGGATTCTTGAAATTTGATTATATTAGAACAAGAAATGTCATTTTATAGTGTTTTTTGCAAGGGAAAACGGATTACAACAAAACAACCGGATCTTGATGACATCGTATTACCTGAGGCTTCCTCACGAAAATGATGAAAATGTAGCTGCGGCCTAGGCGGCGCAGGGGGGCCGTGCACCAGGGGCCCCAACAATAATTATTCTTTAGAATTAATAATGTTCAACAACAAACAACAACAACAACAACAACAACAAGGCATAAACACACACTGGCGCACTGGGAGCCAGTGTGCCAGCTCCCGGTTTCGGCTCCGGTGGCGAAAACCCTCACTGGTGCACTGTTGCCGACCCCCCCCCAGCAACACGGCAACAGAACAACACACCCCGACAAACAAAAAAAAAGGTTCAACCCTTACGGTCGTCGCAGTGTTCCCAACAGGTACATCCAAAGACGTTCCGTGGAGCCGAGCTTCCGCAGCGATCTTCGCTTATACCTGTTCGGAATACTGCGACAACCGTAAGGATGATATTCTCGAAGTAGGAGTCCCCGTTACAGTCCTACTAGGAGTCCTCGTAGGAGTCCTACTAGTCCTACTAGGAATCCTCATAGGAATCCTACTAGTCCTACTAGGAATCCTCGTAGAAGTCCTACTAGTCCTACTAGGGATCCTCATAGGAGTCCTACTGGTCCTACTAAGAATCCTCATAAGAGTCCTAATAGTCCTACTAGGAATCCTCATAAGTCCTACTAAGAATCCTCGTAGGAGTCCTACTAGTCCTACTAAGAATCTTCATAGGAGTCCTAGTAGTCCTACTAAGAATCCTCGTAGGAATCCTACTAGTCCTACTAAGAATCCTCATAGGAGTCCTAGTAGTCCTACTGAGAATCCTCGTAGGAGTCCTAGTAGTCCTGCTAAGAATCCTCGTAGGAGACCTAGTAGTCCTACTAAGAATCCTCGTAGGAGTCCTAGTAGTCCTACCAGGAATCCTCGTAGGAGTCCTAGTAGTGCTACCAGGAATCCTCGTAGGAGTCCTAGTAGTCCTACTAGGAATCCTCGTAGGAGTCGTAGGAGTCCGAGTAGTCCTACTAGGAATCCTCGTAGGAGTCCTAGTAGTCCTACTAGGGATCCTCGTAGGAGTCCTAGTAGTCCTACTAAGAGTCCTCGTAGGAGTCCGAGTAGTCCTACTAAGAATCCTCGTAGGACTCCCAGTAGTCCAACTAGGAATCCTCGTAGGAATCCTTGTAGGAGTCCTCGTAGGAGTCCTACCAAGAGATCTCCGAACTGCCTCAAACACGCCGCCGACAGACATCCCACGATACCCCAACGGTCATCATCATCATCACCACCATCATCATCATCGTCATCGTCGTCGTCATCGTCATCGTCATCATCATCATCACCATTCGCATCATCATCATCAGCATCTTCCTCATCATCGTCATCATCGTCGTCATCATCCTCGCCATCATCTTCCTCATCATCGTCATCCTCGACATCATCATCAACGCCATCGTCATCGTCATCATCGTCCTCACCACCATCACCGTCATCATCATCATCACCATCACCATCACCATCATCGTCATCATCATCACCATCCTCACCATCTTCCTCACCGTCCTCATCATCATCACCATCCTCATCATCCTCAGCGGGGCAGGCCGCAGGCAGCTGGATAAACCTCTACTCACCCTCCTCCTCCTCCTCCTACTACTCTCGTCCCCTCTCCTCCTCCTCATGATCGTCATCATCATCCGCATCTTTGTCCACATCATCATCATCGTCACCATCATCGTCACCATCATCGTCATCATCATCCACACCCACGTCATCCTCCTCATCATCATCCTTATCATGATCATCATCCTCATCATCATCATCATCGTCATCATCATCACCATCCTCGTCCACCCCATCAACATCGTCATCATCATCACCAGCCACATCCACGTCGCCATCATCATCATCGTCATCATCACCACCATCATCATCATCATCAGCGTCATCGTCGTCGTCATCGTCATCATCATCACCATTATCCTCATTATAGGCATCGTCATCGTCATCGTCATCACCCTCATCATCATCACCATCGGCATCGTCACCGTCATCGCCGTCATCATCAGCATCACCACCACCACCATCGTCATCATCATCATCATCGTCATCGTCATCGCCATCGCCATCGTCGTCGTCATCATCATCATCATCATCATCATCCTGATCATCATCATCATCATCGTCATCATCATCATTATCATGTTGCGCACCCCTCGCGAGTACGGCCTCCTTTGCCCCCTCGAACGAGCGGTGCCCAGCATCATGGCCTGGCACGGTGGCGGGACTTGCCGCAGGCAGCTGGTATTAACAAGCGCCCCCTCCCACAAGCTCCTTATTAATAAGCACCCCCATCCCAGGCGACCAGCGAAGAGGGGGGGCGCGAATCGACAATCCGAGCCTTCCGCCCGAAGAGGCCCCCAGGAGGCACCAAGAGGCCTGCAAGAAGCCCCAAGAGGCCCCCAGGAGACCCCTAAAGAGGCCCCTAGACGGCTACCAAGAGACCTCCGGACTGCCTCAAACACGCCGCCGACAGACATCCCACGATATCCCAACGGTCATCATCATCATCACCACCATCATCATCATCGTCATCATCGTCCTCACCACCATCACCATCATCATCACCATTCGCATCATCATCATCAGCATCTTCCTCATCATCGTCATCATCGTCGTCGTCATCATCCTCGCCATCATCACCATCATCAGCATCTTCCTCATCATCGTCATCCTCGACATCATCATCATCATCATCATCGTCATCGTCATCGTCATCGTCATCATCGTCCTCACCACCATCACCATCATCATCATCATCATCATCATCACCATCACCATGATCGTCGTCGTCGTCGTCATCATCATCATCATCATCATCATCATCATCATCATCATCATCATCATCATTATCGTCGTCGGCGGCCTCGTCCTCATCCTCCTCCGCCACGCGTCCCGCCAATGTCCCTCTACCTCCCTGCCCCTCCCACCGGGCGGGCACGCCAGGCGGCGCGCGGGGGTGGAGCGACGACACCGATGACGACGACGACGACGACGGCGGCGACGACGACGACGGCCATCCTCGCCCCAAGCCTCAGCCACCCTGTCCTCGTCCTCCACATCATCGTCCTCCGCATCGTCGTCTTCGTCATCCTCGTCCTCCTCAACCGCATCGTCATCCTCCTCCTCCTCGTCAGGAGGCCCAAGACGCGCTCCAGGAGGCCCAAAACGCTCGCCAGGAAGCCCAAGACGCTCTCCAGGAGGCCCCAGAGGCTCCCCAGGAGGCCTCAGAGGCGCTCCAGGAGGCGCCAGAGGCGTTCCAGGAAGCCCAAAACGCTTTCCAGGAGGCCCCAGAGTCGCTCCAGGAGGCCCAAGACGCGCTCCAGGAGGCCACAGAGGCGCTCCAGAAGGCCCAAGACGCGCTCAAGGAGGCCCAAGACGCTCTCCATGAAGCCCGAGACACTCGCCAGGAGGTCCCACAGGCTCCCCAGGAGGCCCTAGAGGCGCTCCAGGAGGCGGTAGAGGCCCTCCAGGAAGCCCAAAACGCTCTCGAGGTTCTCCTGTGTTGCTCTGTTGCTGTTGCTGGGGGGGGGGGGTCGGCCGGGCGCCAGTGAGTGTTTTCGTCAACAACCAACAACAGCAACAACACCACCACCACCACCACCACCACCACCACCACCACCAACAACAACAACAACAACACCAACACCAACAACAACAACAACAACAACAACAACAAACAACAACCAACAACAACGAGAATCCGCACCGCGGAATTCCACTTCAGCCACGCACCCAGGGACAATGAATGACCGTTCGGCCCCCCTCACTCTGATATCTCTATAGATTGTCCGTCTCCTGTGTACACAATCCTCAATGTTTTACTCATGTTCCTGTGTATTGGGCCTCTCCTGGGGCACGAGTCCTTGGTGTTTTACGTGTGCTCATATATATTGCTCTTCTCCTGTGGCTCCAATCCGCAATGTTTTATGTACGTCTGTTGCTATATATTGGGCCTCTCCTGGGGCACGAATCCTCCCCAGGAGGTCCCAGGAGGCCTCAGGAGGCCCCAAGAGGCTCCTGGAGGCCCCAGGGAACCACATAGGTTTGAGGAGGCCTCGGGGGGCCCAAGACTCATGCGCAGAGACGCGCTCGTACTACTGAGGCTCATTCACACTCCAATTCATTCGCAATGAGAATCATGACCAGACCGTCACAACTCAAGCCCGTGTACATTCGAAAACGTTTGCGCCTAGACATTCACGGCGGACAGGTCCATGCGAATAGATGCACAGATGGGGAGCTCCACGAAGTGAATCATTGTTGTTGCTGCTGTTGGTGGTGGTAGTGTTGATGCTGTTCGTGGTGGTAGTTGCTTGTTCCCCATATCCAGAGGATGGGGTTCTCGTTATTCCCCAACCGCGCCAGACCACGAGAACCCCTCCCCTCCTCCCTCTCTGCACTAGACAATGATGATGAGTGCCATGATGATGACCAAGGTTTGGTGAGAGCATGGTGTGAGTATGACGGTGATGGTGAATGATGGATGAGTATGGGTACGAGTATGAGTATGAGTACGAGCATGAGTATGAGTATGATGATGATGAGGATGATGATGATGAGGCTGCTGCTGATGATGATGACGATGATGATGATGATGATGATGATGATGACGATGAGCAGATGATGAGCAGATGATGAGGACGTCTCGAGCGGCTTGCTGGTTGTAGCACTCCTCAGGGGGGGGCCGCCAGGGGTATTGCACGCGGCCTCCGTTGGCGCCCAAATGGTGGGGATGTCTCAAGCGGTTTGCCTGTTTTGGTGCTCCACATCCTCCGCTTTCGGAGCAGATTCTGAGGATGTCTCAGGCGAGGCGCTGGTTTTCGCACCCCAGGGGGGCCAGATTTCGAGGATGTCTCAAACGGTTTGCGTGTTTTGGTGGTCAGACTCGTCTGCTGTCAAAGCAGATTCTGAGGATGTCTATGGCGACGCGCCGATTTCTGCACTCCCAGAGGGCCCAGATTGCGAGGATGTCCTAGACTCACTTATGCTCAAATTCACAGATGCTCAGGCTAACTCATACTCAGAGTCGCACTCATCATACTCATACTCAGACTCACTCACATTCAGACTTACGCTCACTCAGACTCACTCACACTTCGACCCACCCACCCTCAGACTCATTCGTAGTCAGACTCACTCGTACTCAGACCCATTCAGGGCCAGTTTCATATCCATCATACTCATACTCAGACGCACTCACATTCAGATTTACTCACGCTCAGAATCACTCACACTCAGACCCACCCACCCTCAGATTCACTCGTAGTCAAAATCACTCGTACTCAGACCCATTCAGACTTAGACTCGTACTCACTATACTCATACTCAGACTCATTGGCTTTCGCACCCCAGGGGGGGCAGATTGCGAGGATGTCCCAGACTCACTTGTGCTCAGACTCGTACTCATCATATTCATACTGAGACTCACTCACATCCGGTCCATGCAAATAGATGCACGTATGGGGAGCTCCACACGGTGAATGATTGTTTGTTGTTTGTTGTTTGTCGTTTGTTGTCGTCGTCCCCCCGGCGACCCGGCCCGCGACCCACCCGCGACCAACCCCGCGACCCACCCGCGACCCACCCCGCGACCCACCCCGCGACCCACCCGCGACCCACCCGCGACCCAGCCCGCGACCCACCCGCGACCCACCCGCGACTCACCCACGACCCAGCCCGCGACCCACCAGCGACCCACCCGCGACCTGGCCCGCGACCCACCCGCGACTCAGCCCGCGACCCACCCGCGGCCCACCCCGCGACCTACCCACATTGCTTTAACGAAAAAATCGGCGCCTGCGGGCAGCCCGTTGTATATTTGTAAGAATGAATGCCCGCGGCGGGATTCTTTATTGCCTCGCCGGCTGCCGACGTCCCCGCCGCCCCCTCACTCTTATCCGCAACTGCGGGGTGCTACGTACCTCGTGCGGGGTGTGCGGCACTCAACAACACAGTAGGGCTGGAGGGCTGGAGGGAAAAGGAAGAGGGAGAGGAGGCGAAGAATGAGGACGAGGAGGAGGCAGAGGTGGAGGACCAGTGTAGACACAAGACCCATCAACGATGACGCAGTGAATTCTCCCTCCAAATTCCCTTCTCACCCCCCCTGCAGAATTTACTCTTGATGCGGGGAGTGCCCCGTTGGAAGACAACCGTCTCAGAATCCGCAATCGTGCCCAACCGCGCATCAACGTGATTGTCGCGTCCTGCCAGTCCTCAGCCGTGTCAAAACACCATTCCTGGAACTTCAACCAACACCGCGAATCAGCGTGGCTATTGCTCTCTGACGGCCCTGATTCGAGCCAGAACACCATTCGCAGGACTTCATCAATACGAGCCCTTGAACCTGTTGCAAATGTTTGAAACGAATGTGCGCGGCGCTGAGGCGGGAGCACTTTGACAAGGAACCGCCCTCCGTCTTTGAAGTTGTTGTACACTTTTAAGACGAATGTGCGCGGCGCTGAAACGAGAACCGCATTTGGAAAACGGGCCGCCCTCCCATCCTTGAAACCGTTGCTAACTTTTAAAACGAACGTGCGCGACAATAACGCGAGAGCCGCACTTGGAAGACGGGGCGCCCTACCATCCTTGAAGCTGGTGTGGTGCAAACTTGTAAGACAAATGTGCGCGGCCCTGAAGCGAGACCCGCATTTGGAAAACGGACCGCCCTTCCACCCTTGCAGCTGCTGCGAACTTTTAAGACGAATGTGCGCGGCGCTATGGCGAGAGCAACATTTTGAAAACGGACCACCCTCCATCAGTGGAACCGTTGCTCATGTCAAGCTTCAAAACCATACATGGTGAAGAATTTTGAGGCGGAACGCCCAGCCCACCCTACCGACACGTCTGGGGGTGCGACAAGGAGTCATGCATAGAGCAACGGAATGGATGAGGAGAAGGAGGAGAAGGGAGTGGAGGCGAGGAGGAGGAGGGTAGGCGGATGATGACAAGGTGGGCACGCGCAGCGTTCGGGATCGACAATGAGGAAGCCAACAACACAGAAGGGCCGGGGCCCGCATCCTCGATCACCGAAACTCGCCGTTCCCCCCCTCGGATTCGCCAGGAGCCGAATCTTGTCTTTCCCCCCCCTTGGATTCACCGAATCTCGCCCTTCCCCCTGGAGAGTCCTGCGCTGAAAGGAGATCGACGGGGACAAGTCGGGGATCTCTGAAATCCCGCGGGTTTGGAAGACGTGTCGGGCGCCGCGGCCGCTTCGGAGCGCTCTAGAATTAGGTCGGGCCGAAAATCCCCCTACAGGTAGATTTTGGACGAACAATAAAGAATAACGAAAAACATGTAAACATCATGCGCAAAAATACTGAACAAAATAGTCCCCATATTATCTTTTGACAATCTTTGAATAGTCCCCCTGTAGAGGGACAGGCCCGACTTAACTCTAGAACGCTCTGAGAGCGCTCTCCGAGACGCTCTGGACACTCATCTTCTGGTCCCAGCCTCGCCCGATGAGCCTTGACGGCGCGCAGGGGGGGGTAGGGAGAGGGGGGAATGGTTCCTAGAAGGAAGCTGCTCCTTAGAAGGCGCCGGCCTTACATGCATCGAGAAGCCCAGCGCCTCCTAAGAAGCGGGGGTTCTTCTAAGAAGCCTTCCCCCCTTCCCCTATACACCTCTGCGCGTGGCTGCTTAGCCCGCCCGATGAGCTCCTTTGGAACCTCCTTCGCCTCCTCCTGCCTTCAGACCCTCTGCAAAATCAGCGGGCACCGAATCGGGAAACCGGGTCGAATCGGGACGTGCGTCGGATCGGGCTACACCGCCACTGAGCCGAGATCGAAACGCATCGGCTGTGACAAGATGCGCAACAGCACCAGGCAAGCAACGGGCCCCGTCGGATCGATGGCACATCCCAAAGCCACCGCGGCCGGCGAAAGAACACTCGGCTCTCGGGCCATGGCTACGGTCTCCCGCGGCCGTTCGGAGCAATTCTGGCACCCTGGGACGCTGTCGGCGAGGCGCAGCTGCTGGAACGCGTCCTCAGGCAGGAACACCTGCAGGAACCAACAAACATAGATGACAATTTAGAATTCGATTGAGTTGGTTGGGATTGGTATCGAATCGGTGTCAGATCGGATGGACATTTGCACGTGCTCTGAGAAAACCCTCCGAGGGCCTGGTCGTGGACGACCGACAGCGCCACGAAGAAGCCTGCGCGCGCTCGCTGGCCCGGGCGGCGGGGGCTTCCGAGCCGATCGGGGGGGGAGGTAGCATCGCTGCCCCTTCTGTCCGATCCGCCCCTCCTCTCCGCGAATGCGCGCCACTCAGGAACAAGGAAAAGCGACGCCACCACCACCACCATCACCACCACCACCACCACCGCCACCACCACCTGTGACCCCTAGGGGGAGGAGCCAGGGGTGGTCCCCCTAGTGGTGTGGTCCCCACCTCTCGCTCGAGACACCCCCTCTCCCCAGCTCGGGGAGGCGTCGTGGACCTCCTCGCTGGACGTTTCCCCCCCAGTGGCGATGTCGCTTCTCCTTACCCCGTCCACTGGACACTCCTGTGCTTGCGTCGCAGGCCCGTCCAGCGAGCGTGCGCCGCCACCTTCAAATGGGATCCCGCCGAGTTGCGAGAGGTACTCGTTGGGAGAACATGACTGCTCAGCCGAGCCGGTGCTCGAGAACAGGTCGCCAGCGCCAGCGTCGCAGTGGGAAGCCCTGATGAAGAAGCCGTGCGTGACCCCTCCTCTCCACCGCTGAATGCTTCCTCGAGACATCCACGTGCGAACCCCGCTGCTACAGGACAGATTTCTGGAACGCCGGGTGAGGCTGAGAATTCGAACGATGTCTGCAGCCAGGTGAACCCGAGCGGGGGTGTGCGATTCCCCAGCGTCGATTGGACCCGCAGGGGTAAGGTTCGACATTGGTCGCAGGTTATCTTGTTCCCCCAGACGAACAAACAACAACATACACAGAAACTTTCTGAGGTCTGCGCGGACTTCTTGCACCGGCTCTGGACACCCCTGGCAGAGCGGAGTGGTATAATGCGAATGCCGTCTGGAAGGGTTCCTTGTTCTCCAAGGCTCCATCTCATGTCACCGTCCAGACGCGTGCAACCCTCCTCCCGAGGCGTCCCAGACGTCCTAACGCCGCCCAGACATTCTCCAACGCTTCGAGGCGGCCAAAGGACGCTACCAGCGCCGCCAAGATGGCCCACGATTGTTCAACTAAGGTCGCAGGAGCCCCCAGACCGCCCCCAGACGACCGCCAGTCCCTTCGCGACGAGTTGCAAGATACCTGAAAATGCCTCCCAAACTCCCTCGATTCGGCCCCAAGGAAGCCCCAGGTGGCCCAAAGAGATCGCCATGCCGGTGCAGGGACCCCTCGAGAAAGGCCCACAGGGGGCTGGAGGCCGCCCTCAAGGCGGCTCCAAGACGGCCCTAGGCCGGCCCTGGGCGACCACGACCACAAGACGGCCCCAAAACCACTCCGACAACTCCAGACGACCAGAAGACCTTCAAGCACAACCCGAAAACTGCCACTGGCTCCGAACCCGAACCGTAAAGCTCTGAAATCGAAATGCGGTACCCTCGACGAGGAACAGTGCGCCATTGCCGAGTCTGTATATGCACGAGCTTTCTTACATGGGTCCGTGGCCTCCGTCTGGCCTGCATACGAAGAAAGGAAATACCGGTTCGTACTCTACTCTTGTTCCTTTCCCCAAAAACTCAACAACCACTTATATACATATTTGTGCAACGCCACGTGGCAACTTATGGATCGAATCTCTGAATGATTGCGGCCCTTCTGAGACCTGAGGGAATCAACCGCCACATGAAGCGGCCTTATCTCAAATACGGGTGCGAGTTGTTACATGGTATGGCCCAGGGGGTCCAGAGAGAAGAAATCACTCATGTTGCGGCTCTCTGGGCCCTCAGGAAGACGGCTATTACGGGTTACCGTCGTCTCGAGCCTGCGGGAGATACTGCTCTCTGGAGCCTGAGGACACGATGTGCCCAATGTTACAGACTTGTGGGTGGCTAACGAAATGCCACCGAGCAAAATGCTGCGCTGTCGTGATGACGGAGCTGGGCGCAAACACCTGGCTATACGCCAATGGGGATGTGGTGTCTTCTACGCCGAGGGTCTGTCGGAATAGTAGCACGTTTCACGCTGTGCCCCAAACTGGTTCAGACGGCCATCGTCGGTATACGCCGTTGTCTCGGGCACTCCCGGCCAAAACAAATTCCAGGGTATTCAGCAGAAGGGCGTGTGCTGCACTGGTGTGATCGCGGCGACCATGTACGGTGAACACATCGCCAAATAACGTCATCAATCCGTGTTGGCGGGCAAAGATGCAGCCATAAATCCAAAGTGTAAACCCTGCTCTGTCGCAATGTCGTCATGCTGGCAATTGGGCAGAATGAGTGTGGGCAAATTCGCCGACCCTTCGGCGTGTGTGAGACGCCGTCGTCCTTTTCGTCGTCGTCGTCATCGTCGACGTCATCGCCAGTCCCAAGGAAATTGAGGAACAAGCAAAAAAGATAAACGTTGTAGTTAGGTGGATTCACTTCCCTTTCCCTTCCCTGACGGGTGGGGTGGGGGGTATGGGCGGGGGTACGGGGGAGTGTCCCAGGTCAGATTGCCTCCCCCTCCACCTGTCCCTCTGTGGACAAAGGGAAACAGGTCCTGTGGGGGGTCCTGGATCAGATTGCCGCCCCCCTCTCCAAGTCCTCCCTGTGGACAGGGGGGACAGGGGGTGCTGCCCCCACCTCCCCTCCCCCCGGTCCCTCCTGTGGACCCTGTGGACAAAGGGACAGGACCCGGGGGGGGGTCCCAGGTCGGACTTCCGCCCCCCAAGCTCAGTCCCCCCTGTGGACAGGGGGGCAAGGGGTAGCCCCCCCTGTAGACAAGGGGGAACTCAATGCACCCCCCCTCCCCTTCCTGGTGCCCCCTGTGGACAGGGGTGACCAAAGGTGATCCCTCCTGTGGACATGGGGAAATCCTTTGGGGGGAGGTCCCGGGTCAGATTGCCGGCCCCGTGGACAAGGGGGGACATGGTCCTCCCTGTAGATACAGGGGAAGGGTCCCGGTCCTGGGGGAGGGGGTCTCAGGTCAGATTGCCTCACACCCCCTCCCCTCGGCTCCCCCCTGTGGACAGGGGGAGACCAGGAGTGGTCCTCCCTGTAGATGGGGCAACTCAGCCCCCGTCCCCTCCCTGGTCCCCCCTGTGGACAAGGGGGGCAATGTGAGGGCACCTTCCTGTGGGCAAGGGGAACTCAAGACCCGTTCCCCTCACCACCCCTTCCCCCAATCCACCCCCAGTACGCGAGGAGGACAGGGGGGTGGTCCCCGTGAAGACTGTGGGAGCTCAAGACCCTTCCTCCCGCCTTCCCCCCTGTGGACACGGGGACAAGGGGACCACCCCCTGCGGGGGGGGGTCGCCACCGGGGGTCCCGGGGGAGATCTTGCCTTCAGGGTCGGCGGCACCAGCCGTGAGGCCTTCACGAAATACGCGTTCACCGCACACCCTGAATCCACTGAGATGACACGGCCTCAATGAAAACGTTGCCACCAACGGGCCACATTAGAAATCTATAGGGGGGCCCCATGCGCCGTGCATTGGCCCGATCCCAACAGCAGCTGCGAGTCATCCAATGCGCCTCTGACCCGAGACCTCTGCACAGTGGCACAACGGCAGGATACACTTGAGGAACTTTGGTAATTAGGGCATGCTTTGTCACCGCTTCTCCCGCGAACGAACCTCACGCGACAGAGCATGGAAACAACCTTTTTTTGATCTGCGGCCCAAAGGACGGTTCCAGAGGGCGGGTCAATCAGGCTGTCTGGGGCACAAAGCCAGATAATCTGCGAATCCAGCCGTCGCTATCGACAGCCGACCGCACCTGCAAGCATGCCGAACGGAATTCAAGGAGACGCACCTTGGCGTCGACAGGTGGGAACGGGCGCGGGAAGAGTGCGGGGGGTCGCCGAAACGGCGCCAGCCCAACACGACGGAGCAAGCAGGAGAAATGCCCGAGCATGGAAACAACCGCAACCCACCATCCTCTCAGCCCCCGCGAACACGCAAGCCAGTACCAACGATGCTGCAATATGGGCCCGAGGACTGAGCGCAGCTCCGGGCGGTATTCGAGGCAGCCGTGTGCGACCGTGGGCGCATGCTCGCACAACAGAGAGAAAGAGCAGAGCAGGGAGCCTGCGGCCACGTGCGCGTAGAGGCAATAACCTGCGGAGGTCAAGGTGAATCGCTTCCATGTTTGAAGGGGTCCAGAGACACACACACACAAATGAATACACATAAATCCCAGGATTCCCTATATGTTTCAATAGTTGTTTGATTTTTGTCGTCCCCCCCACTTCCCAAAGTTTCAGATCTTTTCTGGGGGATCGGCAACTACTTGTGTCTGTGTGTATTTTTCCCTGCTGAATGTTGCCCTCCACTACTTCGCCTCACTGATCTTCCACCTGCAGACTCTCAGAGTCCACTTCGCGTCCCTATCCTGAGCGCAGCTCCTCCCTGCAGGCCTGCCTGCCAGCCGAGGAGAGCTGCAACAGACTATGACCACACGGTCGATGACGAGAGGCGGACGGAGTGTCATCGCCGCGGGATGGGCGGAGGCAACGAAGCAACGGAAGCAGGTGCGGCCAAGAACTTTGCCATGACTCAGGGGCGAGCAGAAGGGCCAGTCTGGAGGAACCACGAGTGGCACGAACAGAACATTCTCGGCGTTCCCCTACGAATCTCTTGGATCGGCACCGGGCTCCCCTCCCTGGCGCGCGGACCGCACCGGCAGGGGTGCCCGCGCCGGTCCAAGAGCTCCGCGCGCAGCTCAGAGGAATCGTGGTTACAGAGGCCAGTCCACAAGACACCCTCCACAAGAAGCCCAACCCTGAGACCCCAGGGCGTCCCTGGATGCTCGGTGCGGGAAGACGTCGCGCTCTCCATCGCAAGACCATGGACACCCAAGAAGTCCAGGGCACCCTGAAGGCAAGCAGGGTGTTTCTTGGCATGGGCCTCCACTGTATGCCGCTGTCTGTCCTTCGAACCTAGACATGCGACGTCCTGATTGTTTCAGGACGGCGAGGGCCCCCAAGGACCGAAAATAGTGAAAAACTTGCAGTCCTGATTTTTTACGACGCTATCATATCCTTCGACTGACTCTGGGCTGAGCGTGCGGGCAAGTCGGGAAAGTGCCGCGAGAAGACGGGCGCACCAGGCAGGGACGGTGCTCCCCCGCGGCGGGCGCGCCTCCCGCGGCGGACGCGACCCTGCCCGGCCCCCCTTCGCCTGGGCACCTGCTTACAGGGGGGCCGATGGAGGAGGAGGAGGAGGAGGAGGAGGAGGAGGAGGAGGAGGAGGAGGAGGAGGAGGCAGGGGGGTGGCGAAGAGAGGGGAGGAAAAGGAGGAAGGAGGAGGGAGGAGGAGGAGGAGGAGGACGAGGAGGAGTAGGGAGGAGGAGGAGGAGGAGGATGGCAAACGCCACAGCGTCACGCCCTGGTCGGTCGAACGAAAAAAGGAGGAGGAGGAGGGGGGGGGGAGGAGGAGGTGAAGGGGGAGGAGGAGGAGGAGGAGGAGGAGGAGGAGGGAGGAGGAGGAGGAGGAGGATGAGGATGGAGGAGGAGGAGGGGGGTGAAGAGGAGGAGGAGGAGGAGGAGGAGGAGGAGGAGGAGTACGGAGGAGGATGGAGGAAGAAGGAGGAGGAGGATGGAGGAGGAGGAGGCCGGGACAATGCTCCCCGCATCTCTCCACCACCAGTCCGACGCAGGCCGCCCACACTGCGACCCCTGGCGTGGCGCGACTCGCGCCGGGGATGGCGGGCCCCCCCGCAGAGTCGACCGAGCCACAGCCGAGCAACCCATGAGCGGCACGAGGCCGAGACAGCCCTCCGGAGACAGATCGAAGCCACTCAGCGCCCCGGGGCGTTTGCGGGGGGTGGGTGGGCGCCGCGCGCGTGCGAGCATTCGGGCGTTCGGTCCTCCATGGAGGGGGAGGAAAACGAGGACCATGACCAAGATTGAACGCGGGACGTCGGTGTCGCTCTTGGTCACCGTCCATCTTGGTCAGCGTCAATTCGTGGACCATCCACACGGATCGACGACGGCCGGCATGGACCATGAGCAAGATTGGCGTCGACAAGATCCCGCGACAACGTAGTCATGGTCCCCGTGTTTCTTCCCTCCACTCCAGGGCCCTCGTCCCGAGAAGCCGACGGACCTAGGCATGAAACAAACGGCTCCTGAGGGAAGAAGGTCCTGGTCTCAGGTCGGACACGTCCCCCTACAGGCAGATTTGGAGGAAATGCAACAAATACCTAACACACATTTAAACATATGCAACAAAACAGTCAATAAATCTTCCCCTTGCTATGTTTAAACTGTTTTTGAATACACCTCCTGTAGAGGGACGCGCCCGACTTAAAGCTGGTCCCTGGGGCCTTCCCTGGACCAGTTCCGACAGTCCCGGGGTCAAGAAAGGGATCCCCGAGAGCTCGCATCAGGTCGGGCATATCCCCCTACAGGCGGATTTTGGGCGAAATTTGAAAAATAGCCCAACTACTCGAACATAGTCAAAAAATCGTCGAAAAATCGTCCCCATATTATTTTTTACTATTTCTGAATATTCCCCCTGTAGAGGGAATAGGCCCGACTCAAAGCTCGCAGACGGTGGAACACCTCAGGACCCGAGCCCCTCAGGACACGTTTTCTTCAAGGCGAGGAGCCGAACGACCTTGAGATCCGACGTGGCGCGAAATCGCGACACAGTAAAAAATCACGACCGTAGCCCCGAAGCCCATCTGTCCGCTGCATAACCAGAGCCGGATCGATCTGTGATTGCTTCAGGGCCTGGAACCGACCAAAACGACCCGTTGTGAACCACATGCAACGCCAGGATCTCAGTGGAGGCAGAAACATCACCCCCGACCTGGGCTACACGCAAGAGTGATCCTGGGCAAGAGTGACCTCTGGTGCGCGGTGTTAGGGGGGCGCGGGTGGGGCAAACCCAAGCGCGCAAGCCGCTGCTGTCGCATTGCATTCAGCGGTCGCAGGACCCCATGCCACTACGGCGAAGGGCAGGAGAGCCCAGGATCGAATCGAGAGGTCGGATCGGCGACCGAAACCAGTCGGATCGGCGGAGATCGGCAGCCAAGCCGCGAGAAGACGAATCGACGGAAATTGGCAGGCTCGAGATGCCTCCACTGGGATACCGGAAGCCAAATCGGAATCCGAAGTCGAATCGAGTCGAGACCGGGGATCGATCGAAATCGAACCGTGCCGAGTCGGGGCAATCGAAAGGAGCCCTGGAAGGGTCACTCTCCCGCAAAGCCGAGACCCTCCGAAGGCAGATCTATATGAACCGCGCGGCGCGCCCGGGGCTCCGGGGCGCACCGGCCCGGGCCAGGGCAAGCCCGGGTCCGTCGAGCTCTGCAGGGCCCGCCAAAGCCCTGCGGGATCCAGCAAGAGCCTGCGCGCGGGCCAGGGTCAACGCACCCCTGGCTCCAGGCCTCGGAACAAATTAGCGAACCCTCATGCCACATTCAGCTGTCAACGCCTCCCCCTCCCCCCCATGTTCAAAGTTGGCGGTGGGTCTGATGGGATGCAGTTCGACCGCAGTCTCCCCCGCGCGTGCCAACGTTGAGTTTGGGGGTGAGGGGGAGTGTTCAGTAATTGTTTCCCTCTACCGTCTGCAGGATCCTGCAGGAACCGCCGCTCTGGCTGACCACCGCTCGCATGAGCCCCTGCCTCTACTGGCACGGGGAGAAGCGGGCCCTGAGGGAATCGGGTCCTGGACCTTCAGGCCTGCCCCCAGGGCGAGATCTTCATCCTGAATCGTTTTCTCCCTGTCCCAGGGTCCGTGGAGGGGCCCGAGGGCCCGAAAACGGCGCAAAACCTGAGGGCCCTTCTTTTCCCTCGGGCAAGGCGAAGCCAGGGCAAGGATAGCACAGGGTGAGGATATGATGAACCGGGGATCTCTGAGATCCTGCGGCCCTGACGTCTCGGGCGCCGCGGCCTTCTCGGAGCGTTCCGGAGCGCTCTGGGAGCGTTCCAGAACGCACGCTCTGGAACGGCTTCCTCGTCGCCCTGGCCCCGTCCGATCAGGACCCGCTTCCCCCCTGGCGGCTCGAACCAGCGCCCCTCTCACGGGGACTCCGCTGACGGGCACTTTTTGGCCGGGCACCGGGCGAACGAACACCTTCCCCCGACGTGGGCAATACGCTGCAGCGCCAGCAGGAGGCCCCAAAGGTGGCAATCTTCGGCAACTTTCCAGAGTATACCCGTGAGTGAGTATCCGTTACGTTCCCAGACATGCGACGTCCTGATTTGTTCAGGACGGAAAGTCTCCCCAGGCCGTCCACCGCAGGAACAGCAAGCGAAGGCAAACGCCTGCTGCTGGGCCGGGCGCCTGGGAGCACTACTGCGCCAGACCCAGCGGACAGCCTGAAATGCTGCGCAAAGCAGCTGGGTGGGTGGGAGTGGAACAACGCGCGTTGCACGTGTGCTGCTCGCGGATACCAAACAGCAGTCAAGGCGCGGGTGAGCCCGCTGTGCCTGGCGCCCTCCTGGCGTCGACTGCCCACGACAACCATTGCACAGGAGAAGCAGAAGACAAAACAAGACCGACTGACGAGACAGACAGGACAGACAAGACGGACACACGACAGACGCGAGGACGCAGACGACACCGCGGCCCCCGACGGAGGCGCTATAGCGAATGAGAGCGGGGACGCAAGCTCCCGCAGGAGTGCAACAGAAAAACAAAGCGCCGAACAGTATGCGCGTTTGCCACGGCGCGCACCGCGCAATGCCCGCGGCGACAGCGGTGGCTTTGGCCATCTTCGTCCATTTTCCCGACCGTAAAAATAACAAAATATTTAAGGGCTGAGAACATCTCCTCAGGCATCAGGCTGTCCACCGCAGGAACAGCGGGCGAAGGCAAGCGCTTGCTGCTGGGCCGGGCGCCTGGGAACACGATTGCGCCCATCGCACCCAGAGACCAGACCAGCAGCTGCTGAGGAAGCTTTGTCGAAACCTATCGCGCCCGTTGCAGCGACAGAGCTGTTTCAGACAGCTGCCTCAAGGATCCGTTGGGGCGCGCCCAACTCCTGGCGCGCGCGCCGTTGCTCCTTTCTTCGGCGCGGCTCGAGTTTCGCATGGCCGCGCGAGCCCCCGCTCTTCGCGCGCTTGTGCGCGAGCTGTGGCGTTTCTGTACAATTCTCGAGCAATGCGCGCGCGTCTGCGCGTGGAGACAGGCCCCAGTGCGTCCAGAGCGCCCTGGTGCCTACGTGATGTGCTCCTTGCCTCGGCGCGCATGTGCGCGCGCCTGTGCGCTTCGCTTGTGACCTGAATACGCATTGTGCGACATTCTTCCTGCTTGCCTCTGCGCGACTGTGCGCGCTTCCGCGCTCCCTGCGTGGGCCACTGCGCGCGTTCCTGCGCGTGCACGCTTGCGCGCTTTGTGACTCTGCGCGCGTCTGGCCTGCCCCTGCGCGCCCAGCGCGCCGGGGTGGCGCGCCGCTGTCTGCGCGCATCGGCGCTGCTGTGCGCGCCGCCGCGCGCCTGTATGGGTCTGCGCGCTTCCGCGCGCCTGTGCGCGCCAGCTCGCCTTTGCGCGCTTCTGCGCGTCTCTTGCGCGTGTCTGCGCGCTTCTGCGCACCTCTGAGCGTGCGCGCCCTTCTGCCCCCAGACGCGTCGCGCCTGCGCGGCGCTGGGGCGAGCTTCAGCGCCGCTGTGCAAAGCGTGGGCGTGGGCGTGCTTCTGCACCTGAGCTCCTGTGCGCTCGCGCGTGCCTGCGCGATTCTGCGCGCCTCGAGGCGGGCCCGTGCCCTTCTGGGTTCGCGTGCGCGGCTCTGCGTTCGGCACCGCGCTTCTCCTATGCGCATTGTGGCGCGCATGCGCCATAATGCGCGAAATCGCGCCACTTGCGATTTTGAATCCTGGGCGCACCTCCGCCAGAGTACGCGAAATCGAGCTCCACTTGAATTTCTGAGAGCCCGCGCCAGAACGCACGCAATTGTACCAGTTGTTGCTTCAAACGCGCAAAAGCGCTCCAATCGAACGCCCGGGCCAAAATGAACAGCATCGAGCTACTAGCGCAATCTATGGCGCTTCGGAACACGCGCGGACTCGCGTTCCATTTGCATTTCTGCGCATGTCTGCGCGTGAGCGCGCTCTGACTGCCATTCTGGCCACGCTCGCATGAAAACGCGCGAATCGGCGCCCCAATGCAACCCAGGGCAATATCGCGCCCCAAATGCAATTCGGGGCGCGACGCTGATCAGCTGCCAGGCACAGGGAGCAAGAGAACGTCACAGACAGGCACCAGCACCGCCTAACAGCCTGGGCGTTGCTGACCTTCAGCCGAGACACCACTGGCACACGCCTCTGGCCAGCCAGGGCACTGGCGACCTTGCCACCCCGCCGCCGCCTGGACGGAGCCATGGCAGACTTGCGACTAGGAAGGCGCTGGCAACCAAGCGTTTGGCCTCCAGCGCTGACCTCAGGCGAAGTGGGCCGGACATGTTGGCAGCGATCCAGGGCCCCTGCACTTGGGCGGCGATGTGCGCCCGCAAACCAGTGGCGACGAGAAGTGGCGGCAGACCTGCCGCGACGGAGTCGCAGGCAGGGCGCGGCAGCCCCCGCGCACGGGTGCACGGCACCGGCAGCAAAGGCACAGGCTAGGGTTGGACCTGGCGGCAGCAAGGGGCAGAAGCAGGTGGCGACGAGGGGGGCGCCGGCAGATCGCCGGCGACGAGGGGCGCCAGCAGACCAGCGGCGACAAGGAGCGCAGTGGCGACGAGGGGCACCCACACACCTGCCACGAGGAAAGGCGCTGGCCAGCAAGGGCACGGGCCTGGGGTTTGGCTTGCGCAAGGGACCACCAGTGCAAGGCACTGGCCTGCAATGGCACGGGTCGGGGCTTGCCAGGGACCCCTGCACATTGGCAACGAAAAGCGCAGGAGCACGTGGCGACGAGGAGCACCGGCGGACGCGGCGACCAGGGACGCCAGCTTGCGACCAGGAGGCGCTGGCCAGCAAGGGCACGGGCCTTGGGTTTGGCTTGCGCCAGGGACCCACCGGTGCAAGGCACTGGCCAGCAAGGGCGCGGGCCAGGGTATGGCTTACGCCAGGGACCCCTGCACTGGCGACGACGAATGCAAGCGCCAGCCTGCGACGAGAGAGGTGCTGGCCAGCAAGGGCACGGGCCTGGGGTCTGGCAGCAAGGCCAAGGACCCAAGCTGCGCACCCAGGGGCCTTCGGCAGAGCCTATTTGGCTGCCTCGCCCTTGGCATAAGCGAGGATCACAGGCAGAGCCTAATGGTTGCCTCACCTGCGCTTTGCCGCGAACCCGCACTGCGCAGACCGCCACGTGGAAAAGAGAACCCAGGAGCGGCACTGGCCACGGGAACCCAGACGAGGAGCGGCAAACGGCCCAGACAGCAGTCAAGGCGCGAGTGAGCCCGCTGTGCCTGGCGCTCTCCTGGCGTCGACTGCCCACGACAACCATTGCCCAGGAGAAGCAGAAGACAAAACAAGACCGACTGACAAGACAGACAGGACAGACAAGACGGACACACGACAGACGCGAGGACGCAGACGACACCGCGGCCCCCGACGGAGGCGCCATAGCGAATGAGAGCGGGGACGCAAGCTCCCGCAGGAGTGCAACAGAAAAACACAGCGCCGAACAGAATGCGCATTTGCCACGGCGCGCACCGCGCAAAGCCCGAGGCGACAGCGGTAGCCTGTTGGCCATCTTCGTCCATTTTCCCGCCCAGAAAATAACAAGTGATTTAAGGGCTGAGCGTCCCCGGAAGTCCCGACCCTTTCCCTGGGACCGGTCTTCCGTTCGGAGCCGTCTTTTGACGGTCCCGGGGCCCGGCGAGGGCCCCCAAGGGCCGAGAGTGGTGAAAAGCTTGCCGTCCCGATTTTGTTTTACGACGCGATCATGTCTGGGGCTGATCTGACCGCTCCAGGGTTGTGGATGCCATGACAATGGACACTCTCACAACCCTACCATTGAATCAAACATGTGTGTAAAATGTGTAAACGCAAGTTCTAAGCGTGTTTCAAACCTGCTTGTACATAGTTAATGCATGCTTGACACATGTCTTAGACATCTGGAAATTACTTGGCAGCATGCTTCCTCTCCATCAATCGATCAATCCTTTCCATCAATCCATCATCCTCTCCTCCATAATCGTTGATTCCTCGGGTAAGGGAAACAACAAGTATACACCACACCACCCCCACGTCGTCCCCGACCCTCGAAAAGTCCTTAGATGGAAAAGCAGCTCGCCACTGGTACCGTATATGTTCCAGTTTCCGATCAATGAGGTCGCTTCAGGGGTCGAAGGCAAATCCATGATGGCGCACTGCTGAAAAGATGCGGTCAGGAACTTGTGCCCAGCCTGCCGCGGCGAGGGTCCGGCGACACGCTGTGCCCTGCAAGCGGATAGCGTGTCGCTCCGCTCCGTGGGGCGGGTGGCCGGGAGCAGGGACCGACCGTCCCGGCATTCCTACAGTCCTACCACGGAACTCGCCATCGCTTGGACGTCCATTCCCTGTGTTTTTTTTCGGTTTCGTGCGTGGTTGTTTCGCCAAATTGTCAAGGATGCTCCTCAATGGTCCTCGCCGAGGAAAAGACGCACACGTCCGAGCGATGCCAAGGAAATCGCAAACTGGAACATCGACATTACCAGTGGCGGGGCGGGGCGTCCGCGCGGGGCGCGCCGTGCGGGCGGGCCTTCGGCCTCGGCGCCCTCGGTGGCCTCCCGGGCGCCCGCCAGCAAGCGCGCGGTGCGCAGCGTGCCGGCCGCGCTGGGGCTCTGCTGTCCTGGCTCGGCGGCGAGCCGGGGCGTCCCGCGGCCGCCGCCCCCAAGAAGCCTCCTCCTCCTCCTTCTGCTGCTCCTCCTCCTGCTGCTGCTCCTCCTCCTTCTCCTCCTCCTCCTCCTCCTCCTCCTCCTCCTCCATCCTCCTCCTCCTCCTCCTCCTCCTCCTCCTCCTCCTCCTCCTCCTCCTCCTCCCTCCTCCTCCTCCTCCTCCTCCCTCCTCATCCTCGTCCTCCTCCTCCTCCTCCTCCTCCTCCTCGTCCTCCTCCTCCTCCTCCTCATCCTCTTCATCCTCTTCATCCTCCTTGTGTTCCTCCTCCTCCTCCTCCTCGTCCTCTCCTCTCCTCGTCCTCCTCCTCCTCCCTCCTGCTCCTGCTCCTCCTCCCCTCCTCCTCCTCCTCCTCCTCCTCCTCCTCCCACTACGACGACGGCAACGTTGCGGAGAGCGCGAGGCCGACGCGCACTTCCGCCGCGCGCTTCCGCCGCGCCCGAGGCAGAAGCGCGGCGGCAGGGCTGCGCCCGCCGCCGCCCTACAGTGGAGGCGAGTCCACAAGAAACCTTCCACAATAAAAACTGTTTGCCATGGCACAGGGGTGAGCACGAGGGCCCCTCTAGAGGAGCCAAAATGAGAAATAGCCGACAAGCATTCATGATTTAAAAGGAAAATCCTGCCGGACCGCGCCTTGAGCAACGCTAGTGGTCGGCGCCCCCGCGCCACCGTTGGGCACGTGGGACAAGAGGCGCCGCCAGGCTGGCCCAATCAGGAAATTCTCCAATGGCCCCTGGCAGGGACGCCGACGCAAACCCGCGCGCAGCGCGACAGGGAGGACGAGGGCGGGCAACGCGAGGCAAGCGCGAGCCGCCTCAACCCCGCACACGTGGCAACGAGAGCACCGGCAGCACGCAGAGTGGCGACGAGGGCACCGCCGACACCCAGCTGCAACTGCCGACCCACGCAGCGGCCGGCGCCGAGGCGTGTGAGCGGTGGCCGGCGCTGTGGCGAGAGGAGCGCAGCACCTGCCGCAGGAGCTACCCGAGCACGCGGGCCAGCCCCGCGGGCCAGCAGGCCTGCCAACCAAGCAGCCAACCAACCGCCAACACAGAAGCGGAGGACAGAGCGGATGGAGGCAGGGCGTGGCATCCCCACGCCGAATCCGCCCGCCGGCGGCCACCGACTGCGAGAGGGGTCCGCCGCGCCGTCGAGGCACTGCCAAGCAGTGAGAGCACCAGCGAAGGCTGCAGAAGCCCCGAGGGGAAGAGGCCACCCAGGGGCCCGCTCCCAGGATGTTCCTGCCCCTCGAGTCGCTACGAGATTCCGGAGCGATGAAAATCGTCCCCAGACTATCTTTGGTCTATCTTGACTGTTCTTCCTGCAGAGGGACAGGCCCGACTCACCACAAGTGGCATGCACACAGCGTTCTCGGAGCTCCGCGCGAACTTTCTTCTCGGATCGGCACCGGGCTCCCCTCCCTGGCGCGCGGGCCGCGCCGGCAGGGGGGCCGCGCGCCGGTCTGCGAGATCCGCGCGCAGCTCAGAGAGATCGCGTTTGCAGCGGCGGCCTGTCCACGAAGAGCCCTCCGCAAGAAGCCCAACCCTGAGACCCCCAGGGCGTCCGTGGCTTCGTGGTGTGGGGGGCACGCCGCGCCCTCCACAGCAAGAGCGTGGACGCCCAAGAAAACCGCGGCACCCTGGAGGCAAGGAGGGCGTTTCTTGGCATGGGCCCCCGCTGTACCCAAGAGATTCGAGGAAATGCTGTGTTTTCAGTCCGGTGGTTTCTGCTGGATTTCGGCCTCTGGGGGCCCATTATCGGGCACGGGAACGATATCAAGAAGGGATCCAGGACGGAAAACCATCCCCGCGAAAGGGGTCGGGACCTCGGCCTCCTCCGCTTCCTCCTCCTCCTCCCCTGCTCCTCCTCCTCCTCCTCCTCCTCCTCCCTTCTTTCCCCCTCCTCCCTCCTCATCCCTCCTCCGCCCTCCTCCACCCTCCTCCTCCTCCTCCTCCTCCTCCTCCTCCTCCTCCTCCCTCCTCCTCCCTCCTCCCTCCTTCTCCTCCCTCCTCCGCCGTCCGCCTCCCTCCTCCTCCCTCCTCCTCCTCCTCCTCCTCCTCCTCCTCCTCCTTTTTTTCTTCTTCTTCTTCTTCTTCTCCGTCTCCTCCTCCTCCTCCTGAGTTACCAAATTCAGCATGTCGCATCCAGGGCAGTTTGAGGCGACCCCGTCGCCACATATAGTGGTTTGCGGCAACACGTGCCTCGACAGCATCCGCCCGAGACCGACCCGCAGAGCCTGGCCGGTTCTTCGGGCTGCGCCCGTGGAGGCGAGAGTGGGGGCCTCCCGGAGACCCCGCCCGCAGCCAAGCAAGACTCCCAGCCAAGCAGAGCTGCGCTCCTTCCCCGAGGAGCGGCTCTTCGTCCCGATTCTTTCTGCGGACAGGCCCCGGGGCCCCGCGGGGGCCTCCAGGAGCTGAAAGCTGCCAGAGACCTGCGTCGCGACCTTTCCACGGCGAGAGGGGGGCCGGGGAGGAAGCAACCACTGTGCACTCCCGGACAGTCCCCTGTGGTGCGTTCCGACGAGACCTTCCGCGCGGATCCAGCCGTGGCGACGAGAGGTCTCCCAGAGGAACAGGCATGGGGCCAAGAGAACCCCCAATCAGCTATACCTGTGACATCGTCATCGTCGTCGTCGTCGCGAGCCTCGAACGCAAGCCTCCGACGTCATGATTGTTTCACGACCTGCCGCCGCGCCGCTTGTTCTGAGCGCGCCCAAGTGGGCGGACGCCGATATCCACGGCAAACCCACGGCAAACCCTGCGCCCCGCGTCCCAAGCAGACGACGCCGGCACCGCGGCAAACCCACGGCGAACCCACCGCGTCCGAGGCGGCGTTTGCCCCGGTGCTCGCGGCGCCCTCCCCAAGACGTAAGGACGACCGTCGGAACAAACGGCGCGGCGACAAATAAGCTATGTATACATACATATATATATGTATATATATATATATATGTGAACTTTTGACCCTCGAAGACAAGCCTCTCACGTCATGATTGTTTCGCGACATGGTCCGCAGAATTCTGGGCCCTTCTAGCATGGGGGAAACGAGTCCTGAGAGAAACGGGTCCTGGACCCTGGTGCCTTCCCCCAGTTTTTCATCCTGATGCGTTTTCGAACGGCTACGGGGCCCGTGGAGGGCACCGAGAGCCCGAAAACAACAAACAACTCAAGACGCGCTTCCCTCGGGACCCGCTCTCCCACGGCGAGCTCTCCCCAAGGACCAGCCTTCAATCCCGGGCAAGGCGACAGCGGCCCCACAGAGCCAGAGACAGGTATAGAAGACTTTCCGACGTGGTTCCTTCATGGCCCGAGGGGGACATCATGCTGCTTCGCAGGAGCTTGATACCAATGGAAGGGAGCTTAATTGGATCCGTCCTTGGATCAGTCTTGGGTGCCGACGTACAGGCAACCCGCATAACAAGGGCGCACGGTCAGGATGCAAGGGCCATGGAAGGCCATGTCGACGCTTTGTGGGCGGGGCGCGGCCAGCGGAAGCTGCCAATGATGGGCCGAAAGGGAAGGATGCAAGGATGAGCTTGGAGAAATGCTCATCCTTTCTATGCGTATTGACTGTGCTCTGCATGGAGTTGATGCCACTGAAAAGGGAACTTCATTGGATCCGTAATTTGATCAATTATGTCTTTTGCACTGACGTAGATCCTGTGATGCATCTTTTTGATTGTGGGGCAGCTTACGAGGCCAACACACTCCCACCCCGTCGATCCTCGAATCTCGAATCCCGAAGCCGTCAGAAAGGCCCCCCGACGACGGCAACGACGACGACCACGACGAGTCGAACCTCGAACCTGGGAGCCTCCAGACCCACGATGAGTCGAGCCTCGACCTTCGCAGCCCTGAGGGAGGCCCTCGAACCTCGAAGGATCGAAGGATCGACGCAGCGAGGGATCCGAGGATCCAGGGCTCGGGCCCTCCCCCGATCCCCGGACCCTTCGAGGTCCGGGGCCTCCCTCCTCCGATCCTTGAGACGAGGCCCTCGGGGGGGGGGGCGGGGGCGGCGCGGGACGAGCCTCGCAGCCCCTCTGTGGGGGGCGGGGGCGGCGCGGGGGGCCTTGCCGTCGCTCGGACGTCCATTCCCTGTGTTTTGTTTTCCAGTTTCGTGTGTGGCCTCTTTCGCCAAATGAGCAAGGATGTTCCTCGATGGTCCTCGCCGAAAGAAAAAAGTGCACACGTCCGAGCGATGCCAAGCGAGGGGCGCGGGCGGCGGCCCCCGTCCCGCGCCCAGGTGCGCCCACTGCGCCCACAGCCCGCGCGCCGCCGCGCCGAGCTCGCCGCCGCCCGCGCCGCCGAAGCCCCTCCTGGAAGGCCGCCCTCGCCGTCGTGAGCCGCGGCGGCTCGCGAGGGCGACGACGGCGGCGCCGGCGCCGCCGAGGGCGGCGACGAGGACGCCGCCGACGCCGCCGACGGCGAAGGCGACGAGGGCGACGGCGACGGGCGGCGGCTGCGGCGGCGAAGACGACGACGACGCCGTCCGACGTCGGCGACGACGACGGCAACGACGGCAACCACGACCACGACGACGGCGACGACGATGACGACGGCGGCAACGACCGCAGCGGCGGCGACGCTGCCGCCGCCACCCTCGTCGTCGTCTACGTCGTCGTCATTTTCGTGCTCCTCGTCGCGAGTCGCCGTCGCTGCAGACGCCGTCGTCGTCGTGGTGGCCGCGGTCGTCGCCATCGTCATCCCCGTCGTGAGTCAGCGTCGCCTTCGGCGGACAAAAAAAAATATAGGCTTCTAGACGCTTCTGGCCCGCCTCTAGGGCGCCCGCCTCGAAGTCTGGGTCAGAATGCGCTCCATTTTGTTTGAAGGGGTTCGTCGTCGTTGTCGCCGTCGTCGCCCTCGCCGCCGGTGTCGCCGCCTACGTCATCGTCCTCGTCGTTGCCCTTGCACTCGTTCTCGCCCTTGTCGTCGTGAGTCTCGTGCGTCGCCGCCCCCCGCCGCCGTCAACCTCCTCTCGTGCCGAGAAGATGCGTCACGCGTCCGCTGGGGCCGCAACGGGAACTCCCAGCGGGTCACGACCCGTGCAACGGGTGTGCTTAAACGAGCTGTGGCGGCGCTGTGCATGCGTACGCGTTGGGGCCTCAGATGGGGCTTCCTCCGGGCATGACTGATGGGAGAGGGACGCTCCGAGGCAGAAAGGTCGGCAGCAGCCACGGCAGAGAAGCAGCAGTACGCAGCAGCGTGCAGCAGCATGCATCAGACAGCGTGGCAGCAGCAGCAGCAGGAAGGAGTGGGGCAGATGGAAGTGAATGAAGTGGGAGACGCGCGGCGCTGAGAAAAGAAGAAGTTGGCCTAGGCACACACGATGGTTTGGAACAAAATCAAGACCAGAAAGCAACACTAAACGGTCAGGCGTCCGATAGTGATCCCGTGATGTGCTGCAAAAACAAACATACAATTGCTGCCGTGGTGTCCAGTCTCGTTGTGATGTGTGGTGCCCATCAAGATAGAGCTTCTGCCATAACGTAAGGCCCAAATTCGAAATTAGCTAAACGATGCAACTAAATCAACATGGCTAACCCCATGCCCACGATAATAATGTACCCCCCCTTAAGTAGTTAGAGTTTTTTTTATATCGTCGGCCAATAAGAGTTTGGTCGGGGGCGCGGGGGCGCGGAGGCCGAACTTCATTATCACGGGAAAAGTTTGCCATCGAGGTTACTCCCTTCTCATGTTGAGATAACAACATCAAGCGAAGCGAACACGTGTGCTCTCTCTCTCTCTTTTTCTTTGTGTTGCTTTCTGTTTCTCTCTCTCTCTGTCTCTCTCTCTCTCTGCCTTTCTTTCTCCTCCTCCCTCTGGCGCCCTGAACTTGTTTATCGCTGGGGTTGATTATCCTGGGAAAACTAAGCACATGAGCTACCCTACACGAGCAGATGAAACTTTGAATTTTCATTAAGCGTTTACACATTGAATCTAATACGTTTTCAACTTTGGATGTTTGCTTCTACCTCCTGCTCTGCTTCTCCTGCTCTTCCTCCTTCTCATCCTTCTCCTCTTCCCTTTCTTCTTTCTTTATATTTCTCTTTCTATGTCTTATTATTCTTGTCTCCCTGGCCCCCTGAACTTGTTTATCGCTGGGGTTGATTATCCTGGGAAAACTAAGCGCGTGAGCTACCCCTACACAAACAGATGAAAATTTCAATTTTCATTAAGCGCTTATAACTTAAATCTACTAAGTTTTGAACTTTGGATGATTGCTTCCTCGTTCTTCTCTCCTCCTCTTGCTCTTTCTCCTCCTTCTCATCCTCTTCCTCCTCTTCCTCCTCTACCTCCCCTTCCTCTTCTTCTCTTTTTGATGAAGATGATGTCTCAAGCGAAACAAGCAATTCGTTGAGGATGTCTCAACCGAGACAAATCATTGTTGAGGATGTCTCATAGAGGACCAAAGACCAAGGATCCTCAAGATATCTTTGGCTTTTTCCTCTTGGTATCTCTGTATGCTGGCTCTGGCGGGCAACTTTTATTATCCCCCCGAAAACCCGAACTTTATTATCCCTTAGGGTTTATTATCTGCAGCATTGGGTTAGTTAACCCAATACACAGCGCAATCGGTTTCAGCTAAAATGTAACATGTGTGCTAATCTGGGCCTCACACGTTGAGCTTGTGATGGACTGTGAATGTGCAAGCTACGTGGGAAACAATGTGGCGGAAACGGTGTGGCGAAAACAAGGTTGCACATTCAACGTGGTGCAAGCTACGTGTTGGAAACAGTGTGGTGCGAGCTACCCGGAAGAAACAAGGAAGTGCAATGTGTGGGGGGGAATATGCGGTGCAAACAACGTGATGCAAACCATGTGGCGTCGCACGAAACGGCGACGCGATAACAACGAGGCGGCCAAAACGCGGCGACCAGGCGGAAACCCGGGATCGCCAGCCATCGCACGAGGCGGCGACGAAGCCGCGACGAAGCGGCGAGGAAGCGGCCACCCATCGTCGGCGACCAGGCGCAAACCCAGAACCGCCATCCATCAATACTGAGAAACCAAGTAGGACCCCCTCGATGCAAGCACTGACTGGGGAGTAAAGCCAACGGAGACAGTCGAACCAAGAACAGAAGAACACCCTGCAAGAACACGAGACCCTCCGCCGGCCAAAACACCCCCAAATTAGGGCGCAAGCGAACCTACCTCGCTTTTGACCGCGCTCGCTTCCAAGGGCTACCAAGCGACGCCAGACTACGGCCTGCGCTGGTCATGTTGGGGGGCGGAAAGATACGGATACGTGTTGTCCCCGGACCTCTCTTGGGGTGCGTTCTGACCAGAATTTCGGGGCGAATCCAGCGGTGACAACGAGGATCCCCCAGGAGGACCAGGAAAGGCCGAAAACGAAGGGGGACGACACGTGTCCGTATCTTTTTCTCCACGGGGTACCGAACTCGGTGACCATGAGATCTGCAAGCACACGACCACCGACGGCACCCTCGCGCTGCGTCGCGCGACCTCCGCCGCCTGGCCTGATCGGGGGAGCCGTGGGGGGGGGGGGCGCGCCCACCTCCGCCCTTGAGGAAGGGGGAAGGGGCCCCAGGACACACACAGATAAACACACACACACACACGCACACACACACACAAAAAAAAATAACATGATTCCCCATATTTTCCTATATATATATATATATATATTCGTGGGGTTTTCGTCTTCCACCCCCCCCCACTTCCCATATTTTCCCATACTTTCGGGGGGATCGACGATTCATCGTGTCGGTGTTTTTTTTTCCCCCCTTCCTGACTTGAGGCCTGTGGCCGCTCTCAAGCCCTCGGGCGCGCAGCCTGGCCGCCCGCAGCCCTGCCTACCCCCCCCGCAGCCCCGAGCCGTGCGAGGGGTCGGGGCGCGGCCGCGAGAGCCCCGTGGCCTCGTCGGCCCTCGCGGCGGGCCGAGAAGCAGGCGGAGGGCCCTCGCCCGAGGGGCATGCGGAGGTCGGGGAGGAGGAGGAGGAGGAGGAGGAGGAGGAGGAGAAGGAGGAGGAGGAAAAGGAGGAGGAGGAGGAGGAGGAGGAGGAGAGGAGGGGGATGAGGGGGAGAGGAGGTCGAGGAGGCGGAGGAGGAGGAGGCGGAGGAGGAGGAGGGACCCCGTTGGCCTCGGCGCTGCGGCCCAAAGCTCGCCCGCACAGCCTGCCTCGACCGTTGCCCCGGCCCGGGAGGCCGCGCGGCGCGGCCTCCTCCGCCTGCCCTGGCCCCGACCCTGCAGCCGCGCAGCCGAGGCCGCGCAAGCGGAAGCCCGCCAACCCCAACCACTCCCCCTTGCCGTCGCTCGGACGTCCATTCCTTGTGCGTTTTTCGGTTTCGTGCGTGGCTTCTTCGCCAAATGATCAAGGATGCTCCTCGATTGTCCTCGCCGAAAGAAAAATGCACACGTCCGAGCGATGCCAGGCTCCCCCCCAAGGAGCATGCGAGGGCGACTGCCGTCGCATCGCCACCATCCACGAGCTGCGCCGCTGCTGCAGGCCGCACCCCGGCATCGGAAGCGAAGCACGCGGAATGGGCCCCCGCCCGGGCCGCGGACGCACGAGCATCGCGGCCGACCGCACGGGCCCACGCCGATCTCCCCCCCAAAAGAACATACGAGAGTGATCACCTCCGCGCCGCCATCATCCACGAGAGCGCGAGTGCCCAAAGACGCACCTCGACATTGGAACCAAAGCACGCGGAAGGGCCCCCGTCCGACTCCGCGGACGCACGTTGCGGAATCATGACCCCCGAACCCCAGCCTCACCAAAACGAGCGAACAAAAGCGCGAAACTGAAAAACGTTAGAGGTAACACTCCACCAGGATGCACAAGAACATCCAACAAGCACACTGAACATGAGGGTACCCTCCCCAAACCGACCTCGATCTTATACCTTGGCCCAGCTGAGTCCAACGAATGCGCGCGCGAATAGCAGAACATAATGAGCCACACGTCTGATTCATCACCCCAAGCATTCATCTCGGCGAGCGGCGGACATAGGAATTTAATGTACTCCCCAAGCGTGGCTTGTACTGAAAAGATCGACCTGCAGTCTTCAGACTTTGTTCCGAATGTTAGGCTTCACGCTTGTCCATCGGATCCTGGCGGTGGAAACATGGCCTGCAAACTTGGCTCGGCACTGACGGCTCCCGGCCATCAGTAACTGGTTATGATGTCCTGGTAGGCGTGCGCATATATCCCGAAATATGAATGCGGTTAGAGGGAGATGCACAGAGACAGAGAGAGAGAGAGAGACAGAGAGAGTGAGAGAGAGAGAGAGAACAACAAATCTGGGGGAGGAAAACATTGAAAGACAAAGGAAGATATACACATATATATGTGTAAAACAGAAACACAACGACAACAACAACAAGAATCGCTTTGAACATGTTCGCTCTTATCTGCTCGCGTGCCATTCAACACGTATGCCCCAAACCCTCAGTACCCGTCCTCTTCGTCTTCGAGCGTACCCCCTGTGGTCCAATTTACTTACCTGCCACGTGTAGTTGGCGCAGACCCTGAAGCACGGGAAGGGAGGAGGGAAGGGACAGGGGGGAACGCGAAGATTGGAGCCCGACAAAGATGAGCAGGAGGAGGGGATAGGCTTAGGTCGGGCATGTCCTCTTACAGGCGGATTGTGGGCGAACATCCCCCAAATAGCCAAAACAATGCTCAATAACATGGTCGACCACAATCGAAAGTTCGTCCCCACACCATTTTCTTCAAAACTGGTTTTGACTATTCCTCTTGTAGGGGGACGTGCCCGACGTAAGGTTAGGCGCAGAAAGACAAGCGCCAGAACCAGACGGGCGGCTAGGGCAGGGCGGAGCGGGCGGGCGGGCCCGGACGGCGGGGTCGGGCGGGCGGCTCGCTCAGGCGCCACTTCCTGCAGGAATCGCGAGGAAGTCTCTGGCGGCAACACGATTCCAGAGTAAGCCGTGCAGAAGTCCCAAGCGAGAGCGTCATTGTTCAGGTCTCGCTGACCTTGTAATGATGGTTTTAGGTCGGGCCTGTCCCCCATTCAGGCAGATTGTGGAGGAAAACTTAAAAGTGCTCCAACAAGAAAACATACAGTACTAAACGAATGATCGAACAATCGTCACCAGACTATTTGTCGACTATTTTCGACTATTCCTCCTGTCGAGGGACATGCCCGACTTCATGTTTGTTTGCAAAGGCGGTCCACCCGAAGGTGGAGCAACTCACAAGCTCCCGCGGCTCAAATCCTGCGGCCCTGCAGTCGGAAGCAGCCCAATCAGACGCGCAAGACTTTCCATTTTAACAAACAGTGCGCGAGCCCTCAGAGGAGCACTGCAATTGAAAAACACAACGGGCACCGAGTGGGGTCGATCAACAACGATTGTTTTAGACATGGGAAGACAACAACAACCTCATAGAGCGGTATTGAGGCAGGGACGGACGGAGACAGAGAGAGGGAGAGAGAGAAAGAGTGGCGAATACACGCGTATACGTATATGTCCACGTAGTCACAGAGAGAGGTGATACAACACAAACAACCTAGCGTATACATTCATGCAGAAATATGGAAGGACAGGGAGAGAGGTAGAGAGAGAGAGAGAGAGAGAGAACGATAAAGAAATATAGAAAGAGAGCTAGTATAGGGAGACAGAGAGAGAGAGAGAGAGAAAGAGGGAGAGAGAAAGAGAGAGAGAGAGAGAGCGAACGAGAGGGACAGAAAGGTGGTCCTGATGCTTGATTCTACGCGTGCCAACACAGTAGGAACACACCCAGACCTCCGAGGCCGTGTTCCGTTCCGGTCCCTGCGGGGCCCCACAGAGCCTCTGGATGCCCCCTTCCCCCTGGTGCCGAATCTTGCGCCGGGAGCAGCTTTCCATCGCCCCGAGGCTCAGAAGCGGCCTGCAGCCGACGAAATCGTGAGTAAACGATCCTTCGCAAACACGCCGACATCGCAAAAGCCGCATCCTCCTGAAACGTATTACTGTTGTGTCTTTGGTTGTGTGAGACACAAAAAGGATCCGCCGGCCCCCTTGTGGAGCCACCAGGCTGTAGGCTGAGGGTGTGCTGTTCCCTGCACCAGTTCCAGTTTCCAGTTTCCACTGTTACAGTTCTGCTTCTTGTTGCTTACTGTTCCTTGATGTAGCCCGCGAGGGGGGGAGCCGAAAACCGCCCTGGTTAGCACCTCCCGGGAGGGGTATTAGAATTTCTTGGGCGGTCGAAATTGAACCCCCTCACGCAGATCGGCGGGGTCAGGGTCCAAAGACACATGGGATTTGCCACATTTCTAAAAACTCGGTGGCACCCCTCACGCAGATCGGCGGGGTCAGGGTCCAAAAACCAATGGGATTTGCCACATGTTTGAAAATTCGGCGGCACCCCTCATGCAGATCGGCGGAGTCAGGGTCGAAAAACCCATGGGATTTGCCACATTTCTGAAATTCGGCGGCGCCCCTCATGCAGATCGGCGGCGCAGGGTCGAAAAACCCATGGGATTTGCCACATTTCTGCAATTCGGCGGCGCCCCTCATGCAGATCGGCGGAGTCAGGGTCGAAAAACTATGGGATTTGCCACATTTCTGAAATTTGGCGGCACCCCTCATGCAGATCGGCGGAGTCAGGGTCGAAACACCAATGGGATTTGCCACATTTCTGAAATTCGGCGGCACCCCTGACGCAGATCGGCAGAGTCAGGGTCGAAACACCAATGGGATTTGCCACATTTCTGCAATTTGGCGGCACCCCTCACGCAGGTCGGCAGGTTCAAAATGTAACACTGAGTTCAACAATATCATCATAATCTCAATTCTCCTGCCGATGCTGCTTCACGGCGGCGCCGAGGCCTTATGATTTAGCTCTTCGTAGACCATTATCCGAGAGAGGGGGCCGGCGGCAGGGGGCGACGCCCTTACGGATACAACAAGTATATGTCGCCACGCCACTTGTTCTCGACGCGCCCAAATGGACGATGCCGACGACACGGCAAATCCTTGGCAAACCCTGCGCCTCGCGCCCCAGGTAGACGAAGCCAGCGCCGCGGCAAACCTCACGGCAAATCCACCGCGCCCGAAGTGGCCTTTGCCCTGGTGGCCGCGGCGCCCTCCCCGAAACGCACGGCCGCGAGTCGGAACAAACGGCGCGGCGACATATGCTCACAGGACGGAAAAAAAGCCCGTCGTCGGAGGTGTACAACGCACGCCTGCTAAAATCCGCGCGTTGCACCACTCGCAAAGTGGCCACTCGCACATGGCTCGAGGCAAACAGGCACGTTGCATCGAACAGCGCTGCGTCGAGGCAAACAGGCTCCGTTGCATCGAACAGCGCTTGCTTTCGATGACGTTCGCGAGTGGGCACTCTGCGAGCGAGCAGCGGTAACGCGCTTGGTTAGATGGAGAACAAAAACACATAAACACAAACTTTCTGGCGCTCCGCGCGGATTTCATGGATCCGCGCTGGGCCCCCATACTTGGCGCGCGGAGCGCGCCAAGGGCAGACGCCGGAGCCGCCGCCGGGGGGCCCCAGCGCGGATGCGAGAAATCTGTGCGGAGCGCCAGAAAGTTTATGTTTATGTGTGTTTTCTCTTTGTCGATCCACTGCATCGAACAACGCTCGTTTTTAATGACGTTCGCGAGCAGGCACTGTGCGAGCAGCGGTAACATGCTCGGTGGCTCCTGTCGGGCGTTGGCAGAACTGGGTATAATGTGACCTGATTTAATGATGTGTCCTGGGGGGCGCCCCCCCCGCCCTGTTCCACGAACCGGAACTCACCAGTTGCGCAGACCTGGTTTAGTGATTCTGGAGAGGCTCTGGGGCCTACTACTAACAGGGTCCCCTTACCTGGGGTCCTGGCTATACCGGGCCCCAGACATGCGACGTAGTCCCGACCCTTTCCCCAGGACCGGTTTTTTGTCCTGAGTCGTTTTTTGACGGTCCCGAGGCCCGGCGAGACCCCCCAAGGCCCGAAAATAGTAAAAAACTCGGCGCCCTGATGTTTTTACGACGCGATCATGTCTAGGACGCTGCCGCGCTCGGTGGCTCCTGGCGCTCTCCGCGGCCAGGCCCCGCAGCAGCCTCGCCTCGGCGCTGCCGGTGCACTCCAGCGCGTCGCGCGCGGCGGCGGCGGCGCGGGGCCCGCCGCCTGCCACCTCCGCCCAGAGGGCGCCCCCGCGTCAGCAGCTCGAGGGGGCGAGGGAAATTACAGCCAAGGCGTGTAGAGTCGAGGAGGAGGAGGAGGAGGAGGAGGAAGAGGAGGGGGGGGGAGGGGAGGAGGAGGAGGAGGAGGAGGAGGAGGAGGAGGAGGAGGAGGAGGAGGAGGAGGAGGAGGAGGAGGAGGAGGAGGCGAAGGAGGAGGAGGAGGAGGTGGAGGAGGAGGCGTGTAAGTAAGCACGGGGTGGTGACGCAGGGGCCCTCGGGGGCGCGCGCGTCCTCGCTGGGCGCGTGGACTGCGGGGGGGGGGCGACGAATGGCATGAGATACGCTGTTCCGCCAGCGGGGACGCCTGCCCCATGGCGGGCGAAAAACTTTTACCCCGACGTGTCACTGTAGGGGTAGAAACTTTCCTGCCGCCCCGGGGCAGGCGTCCCCGACGGCGGACAAGTTTATTGCGTAGCACCCCGCAGATGCGGATAAGAGTGAGGGGGCGGTGGGGACGTCGGCAGCTTGCGAGACTCTGGAGAAGCCCGCCGCAGAGGCCAACATTCCACAAATTATACAACGAGCCCGCCGCAGGCGCCGATTTCTTCGTTAAACCAATGTCGGTAGGTCGCGGGTGGGTCGCAAATTGATTGTGGGTGGGTCGCGTGTGGGTCGTTGTTGGGTGGCGGGTGGGTCGCGGGTGTAAAGGGCAGAAGATCCACCCCATAATAATCACCCCTGCAAGCGAAGCCGTTTAGTAAACGCACAAGGAATGAATCGAACAAGGCAAGGCTGTTTAATAAACGTCAATTGTCGGGTCCGGGTGGCTTCTCCTCTCTTGAGGGTGGGTCGCGGGGTGGGTCGCGGGGTGGGTCGCGGGTGGGTCGCGGATGGGTCGCGGATGGGTCGCCGGGTGGGTCGCGGTTAGGTCGCGGGGTGGGTCGCGGTCGGGTCGCGGGTGGGTCGCGGGTGGGTCGCGGGGTGGGTCGCGGCGTGGGTCGCGGGTGGATCGCGGGTTGGGTCGCGGGTGGGTCGCGGGGTGGGTCGTGGAGTGGGACGACGACAACCAACAGCAACAGCAACAACAACAACAGCAACAACAACAACAGCAACAACAACAGCAACAACAACACCACCACCAAAAAACAACAACCACAACAACAGGAACAACAACAAAACAAACAACTACAACACCAATAACAACAACACCACCAATAACACCAATCATTCTAAGATTGTTCGCTCTTATTTGCCCGTGTGTCATTCAAAACGAGTTCCCCACACCCTCGATACCCGCCCTTTTTGTCTTCGATCACACCCCCTTTGGGCGGATTCTTTCTCTTTGCGGGGGATGGCGGGCTTAGGCATGCGGGCAAGCCTGAACGGGCGGACAATCCTTCGTGGGCGTACATGTGCCCGCCATTGGAATTGGTGTGGGCCCTGCAGAAAGAGGAGGGGGATAACGCGGGAGAGTGGGAGGAAGGGAGGCGGAGGGACGAAGGAAGACTGAAAACGCCAGGAAAGAAGGAGCGAGCAGGGGGGCGGTTGATTAGAGGCACAGCGAGGGAGCAAGAGAGAGAGAGAGAGAGAGAAAGAAAGAGAGAGAGAGAGAGAGAAAGACAGATACGAGAGGTAGAGAAAGAGAGAGACAGAGAGAGAGTGAGAGAGAGGGGGGAAAAAGAGAGCGAGAAAGAAAGAGGGAGGGAGGAGGCAGGAGAGGGGAGGGAGAAGGGAGGAGGGAGAGGAGGGAGAGGGGATAGGGCAGAGAGGCATCAGGATGAGGGAAGAGAGGAGGGAGAGAGAAGGGAGGAGAGGAGGGAGCAGGAAGGTACGAGCGTGAACGTTCGAGGAAGTCCTAGGCGAAAGCGCCGTTCCTGAAGGAAGTCTCGGGCGGGAGCCCACGACGGGCGGGCGATCCCCTGACGGGCGGGTCGGGCGGGTGGGATATTCAAGCGGGATGCCTGAGTATGGCGAGAGCGCGATTAGTAAGTAAATTGTAACGGCGTCCCTGGCGCAGCGTGTTTCCTGAGCGTCGAAAGCGCGATTTCTGAATAAGTTGCATTGAAGTCACAGGCGAGAGCGCAATTCCTGAATAAAATGTGAGGGGTTCTCTGGCGGGAGCGGGGGTCTTGATTCAATTGCGAGGAAGTCTTGACTCAATTGCGAGGAAGTCTCAAGCGGGAGCGCCGTTCCTGAGTAAAGTGTGAGGAATTCTCAGATGGGAGCGGGGGGGTATTGCCTACATTACGAGGGAGTCATAAGCGGGAGCACCGATCTGGAGTAAATTGTGAGGATCTCAGGAACGGGGGTCCTGAGTAAATTTGGAGGAAACTCAGGCGGGAGCCGTTGTTGTTGTCTTCCAGGGGGGCCAGGGGCCCCGTTTGAGCACGCAGACTTTCCCTGTCAAAAAACAAGGTGCGAGCGTCAAAGGGCACACTTTGATTGAGAACGAACAATTTGCACCGGTGAGGGGGGAACAGCAACAATTATTCTCCAGAAATGAAAATGCAACAACAACAATAGCAGGAATCAACAACAGCAGCAGCAACAACAACAACAACGACAACAACAACAACAACAACAACCATTTTAAGGCTGTACGCTCTTACTTGCCCGCGAGTCATTCAACACGTATACCCTACACCCTCGATACCCGCCCTCTTCGTCTTCGATCACACCCCTTTCGGGGGGATTATTTCTCTTTGCTGGGGCCGGCGGGCTTAGACGTACGGGCAAACCGGAACGGGCGGACAATCCTTCGGGGGCGTACATCTCTCTGCCCGCCATTGGAATTGGCGCGGGCCCTGCAAGAGGAGGAGGGGAAGAACGAGGGAGAGTGGGAGGAAGGGGAGGGGGAAGGACGAAGGAAGAGGGAAGATACCACGTTGTGAAGGCGTCCTTGGCGCGTGCGTGGTTCCTGAGCGCCGAAACGCAATTCCAGAATAATTTGTGAGGACGTCGCACGCGAGAGCGCAGTCCTGAGTACATTGTGAGGAAATCTCAGGCGGAAGCGGGGGCCCTGACTAAGTTGCGAAGAAGTCTCAAGCGGGAGCGCCGTTCCTGAGCAAATTGCACGGAAGTCTCAGGCGGGAGCGGGGGTCCTCACTAAATTGCGAGGAAGTCTCAGGCGGGAGCGCCGTTCCTGAGTCAATTGCGCGGAAATGTCAGGCAGGAGCGGGGGTCCTGAGTAAAATTCGAAGAAGTCTCAGGCGGGAGCGCCGTTCCCACGTAAATTGCACGGAAGTCTCAGGCGGGAGCGGGGGTCTTGATTACATTGCGAGGAAGTCTCAGACGGGAGCGCCTTTCCTGAGTAAATTGCGCGGAAGTCTCAGGCGGGAGCGGGGGTCCTGAGTAAAAATCGAGGAAGTCTCAGGCGGGAGCCGTTGTTGTTGTAGCCCGGGGGGCAGGGGCACAGTTTGAGCAGGAAGACTTTCCTTGAGAAAAAACAAAGTGCGAGCCCCGGGGGTGGCACTTCAATCGAAAAAAATCAATGTGCACCGGTGGGGGGGGATCAACAATAATTATTCTTCAAGAATGAGAGTTCAACAACAACAACAACAACAACAGCAGCAACCGCAGCAGCAACAACAACAACAGCAACAACAACAACAACAACAACAGCAACACCAACACCAACACCAACACCAACACCAACAACAACACCAACAACAACAGCACCAACAACAACAGCAACCACACCACCAACAACATCAACAACAGCAGCAACAACAACAACAAAAAAACAACAATAACAACAATATCAACAACACCAACACCGACACACCAACACCAACAACAACAGCAACACCAACAACGACAACAACACCAACAACAGCAACACCAATAACAACAAAACCAACAACACCAACAACAACAATAATAATAACAACAACAACAGCAGCAGCAGTAACAGCAGCAGCAACAGCAACGACAACAACAACAACAATAACAGCAACAGGGCATCAACGCCTGAGTGTGCCCATCCCCTCAGGGGCACAGGAGTTCGGTCACTCGGTTCGCATGATTGGACTCGCGTGCCCCTCCCCACCCACGAGGGGGGGGGCAGCAGCCAGCAACCAGCATCCAGCACTCACACGAACAATTTATCACACAATCCATTGGTACCCATATGGCGGTCAACTCGGCCCTGCCTCCGCAAAACGATCGCGCGTTGGCGAAGCAACGCCTCTGGTTGCCTCTTTATTTGATGGGAACCTGTTAAGAATGGATGGAGCCCTAAGAAAATCGGATGAGGATGGATGGAACTCTGGCGGATCCGGTTAAGAGTAGATTGAACTCTTATAGGATCCTGTTGCGGATGGATGGAACTCTAGGAGATCATGCTAGGAGTGGATGGAACTCTACTAGGACCCTCTTGTGGATGGATGGAGCTCGCATAGGATCCTGTTGGGGATGGATGGAGCTCTAATAAGGTTATGTTAGGGATTAGTGCGGCTCAACTAGGATCCCGTTATGCGTGGATGGGGCTTTAATGGGGTCCGCTTGGGGATGGATGGAGGTCTACCAAGGACCTCTTAAGAGTGGATCGAGCTCTAGTAATATCCTGCTGAGGATGGGTGGAGCTCCGATAATATCGAGTTGGGGATGGTTGGGACTCTAAAAAGATCCTGTTCGGATGGATGGAACTCTAGTAGGATCGTGTTGGGGCTGGATGGAGCTCTAACAGGATCCCGTCAGGCATGGATGGAGCTCCAATAGACCCTGTTAGGGGATGGATGGAGATTTCGTGCAATCAATACGAACCAGGTTGAGTTAATGGAACCAATACGAATCAATCATAACCACATCGGGTCCTGCCAGGGATGAATGGGCCTCTAATAGGATCCTGTTAGGGATGAGTGGAATTCTACTAAGATTCCGCTGGTGATTGATGGAGTTCTAGTAGGATCCTGTTAAGGATGGATGGAGCTCCAATGAAGTCCAATTTGGGATGGATGGAGCTCAAATTGGATCCTGTTTGGCATTGGTGGAGCTCTGGTAGGGTCCTGTTAGGGATGGATGGACCTCCGATAGAATCCTGTTCGGGACGCATGGAACTCTACTAAGATCATGTTGGGTATGGATGGAGCTTTAATGGGATCCTGTTAGGGGTGGATCGAGCTCACATAATATCATGTTGAAGATGGATGGGGCCCCAATAGGACACTGGTAGGGATGGATGGAGCTGTACTCGGACCCTGTCAGGGGTGGATGGAGCTCTCATAGGATCCAATGAGGGATGGACAGAACTCTGATAACATCCTGTTAGGAATGAGTGGAAGACTACTAGGATCCTGTTAGGGACGGATGGAGCTCTTATGGGAGCCTGTTAGGGATGGATGGAGCTGTTATAGGATCCTGTTGGGGATGGATGGGGCTCGAGTAGGATCTTGTTGGGGATGCATGGGGCTCTAATAAGAACTTGTTGGGGATGGATGGGGCTCTAACGGGATCCTGTCAGGGATGGATGGAGCTCTAACAAATCCCGTTCGGGATGGATCGAGCGCTACTAGTATCCTGTTAGGGATAGATGAAGCTCTAACAGAATCCTGTTCGGGATGGATGGAGATATGATACGATTATGTTGGGAATGCATGGGGCTCGACTAAGACCCTGTTGGGGATGCATGGAACTCTAAAAGGATCCGGTCAGGGATGGACGGAGCTCTAATAAGATCCGGTTGGGGACGGATTGGGCTGTGATGGAATCGCTGCAAATGAATTTGAAATAAGCGAACCTCAAGGAATCAATACGAATGAAAAGAGAGACCCTATAAGGGATGCATGTAGTTCTAAGAGGTCCGTGTTGGGGATGGATGGACCTCTAATAAGATCCTGTTAGGGATGGATGGAGCTATACTAGGATCCTGTTGGGGATGGATGAAGCTCTAATAAAAACCTGTTCGGGGTGGACGGAGCCCCCATAGGGTCCTGTTAGGAATGGATGGAGCTCCAGTAGGGCCCTCTTAGGGATGGATGGGGCTCCAATGGGATCCTGTTAGGGATGGATGGAGCTGACGGGGTCCTGTTAGGGATGGATGGAGCGTTTATGGAATCGAAACGAATCAATTATAATTAGTGGAACCATTAAGAATCAATACGAATGAAAAACATCAGGGATGCATGTAGCTCGAAAAAACCCTGTTCGGGACGGGTGGAGCTCTAGTCGGATCCTGTTGGGGATAAGTGGAGCTCGAATGATATCCGGTGGAAGCTGGATGGAACTCTCGTAAAGTCCGTTTCGGGATGGATGGGGCTCTAACAGGGTCTTGTTAGGAGTGGATGGAGCTCTAGTAGGATCCTGTTAGGGATGAGTTGGGCTCCAATAGAACCCTGTCAATTAGGGATGGATGGAGCTCTAATGCAATCATTTTAAGGATGGATGGAGCTCGGCTAGGATCCTGTTAGGGGTGGACGGAGCTCAGATAAGATCCTGCTGGGGATAGATGGAGGATGGAACTCTAATAAGAACCCATTGGGGATGGATGGGGCTCTAGCAGGGTCCTGTTAGAAATAGATGGGGCTCTGGTAGGATCCTGTTAGGGATGGAGCGAGCTCTAGTAGGATCCTGTTAGGGATGCGTGGAGCTCTTATAGGATCCTGTCAGGGATGGATGGAACTCTAATAAGACCCTGTTGGGGATCATCACTCCTCTCTACTCCCTCCTCGTTCCCCCTCCCTCCCTTCCCTCTCCCTCTCGCCAATCCTCCTGGACGGTCGCGGCGACGACGCTCGCGACGACGGCGGCGATGGCGACATCGATGCAAGGCCACAACGGATACCTTCATCTGGACGACGACGTCCACGGCCTCGACGACTACAGGGCGGCGTCGACGGCGCCGACGACGACGACGACGACGTCAGCGACATCGACGCGACGACGACGACGACGACGACGACGACGACGGCGACGTGGATGGCCTCCACGACACCGTCGACGGCCCTGGAAGTCTCCTTGGAGGCTGAAGCCTTTCGAGACACCCGAGGGTCCCGAAGAGGGCCGAGAGCGCCTCTCGGAAACCGTGGGCCGCTCCAAGAAAGACAATTATCGTGTTGGGTGGATGGGGTTGGGAGGATACGGGGCACGACTGTGTAAAAAGGACACGCGCATTCGGCATGCACGATAATACGGATGATCTGACCATCTCTTCCAACCCCATCCTCCCAACCCGATAATTGTCTTTCTTGCACTCGATAACTCGAAAAGTAGCTACTCGCAAATGGCCTGGATCAGCCGCGGGGGATTCACGATCCATTGCGTCGGGGCAAACGTGCGTTTTTCAAACGTTTTGCGAGTGGGCAGTTTGCGAGTCATGGAAAGCGCTCGGTGCCCGAAAATCCAAACAAAAAGCCGAGAACGCCTCACGGAAACTGTGGACCCCTCGTGACACCGAGGCCTCGACGCGCGGCGCTGGCGGCGTCGCGCGGCGGCTCCGACGATCACGGCGACGACGATGCCGTCGACGCCGGCCAACAGCGCCGGCGAAGGCTGGCGACGACGGCGGCGACGCGCTCCGAATACGACGGCGACCACCAACGCCAAGACGAAGCACGACCTCCGCAGGCCCCCTAAGAACACACGACGATCCCCGACGCCGGCGACGACGGCCTGCCTCGACGGCGCGTCTCCGTCGACGCTGGCGACGACGACGGCGACGCACGCCGACGACGACGGCGACGACGCCGCGCGGCGGCGACGAACACCGACGGCGACGTCGACGCCGACGTCGGCGGCCGCGGCGCCGACGTCGACGGCGGCGCTGCCGCACGGCGGCGGGGGGGGCGGCGCGCGGGCCTCGCAGGCGCAGGGGCCAGCGGCGGCCGCGAGCACCAGCGGCCGCAGGGGCCTCCGCGCCACGCCCGCGCCGCGCCGCGCGCCGCCGCGGCGCAGTCGTCGACGGCGGCGGCGTCGTCGGCGTCGTCGTCGGCGTCGGCGGCGTCGGCAGCGTCGACGATGCCGCCGTCGGCGGCGGCGACATGGACACGCGCCGTCGAGGTGGGTCGTTCTGGCCGGCGTCGAAGAGTCGCCGTGGGCTTGTGTAGGGCTGTGGGGGTCGTGGTTCGTCTTGGCGTCGGTGGTGGTCGTCGTCGTCGGCGTCGTCGTCGGCGTCGGCGTCGTCGTCGTCGGCGTCGTCGTCGTATTCGTCGTCGTCGTCGACATCTTCGACGTCGACGCTGTCGTCGGCGTCGACGACGTCGCGGTCGCCAAGGTCGTCGGCGTTGGGGGGGGGCAGGGGGGAGCTTAAGATAAGACGCCAATGTGGACCCGCATCTCTCGTCCGGTCTCCGCAAGGCGATGGCAGGCTGCAGCGGCAAGAGGACGAGAAAGACAGGCTGCTCGCTGCGCTCGCGCAAAATTCCAACATGCACTGGTCGGGCTTGAAGAGGCGACGGGACCGGCTGCTCTGCCACATCTGGCCGCGCGCTCCGGCTCAAAGCGTCCCTCCTCTCGACGTGCACCTTCCGTTGCTTCCGGTCGCAGCAGCTCGTCGCCCTGAACCAACGTCGGGTGCTGCTCGAGGTGCCCCCGGCCCGAGGTGCCCCCAGGATTCTCGGGGTGGCCCGGACGGCCTCCAGAGCACCCCTCACGAGGCCCAGAGGGCCCCAGGGGCCCCCAAAATGGAGCGAAAAGCTAGAAGAGGCGCCGTGAAATCTGGAAAACATCGTGGCCCGCGCCATGAGATCCCCCCCCCCTGGTCATCACCCCCCCCCCCCTTGGCCGCCCCCGACGCTTCAAGGCTGTCCGCGAGGATGCTGTGAGCGCCTGCGGCCGGGAAGCTCGTGCTCGGCGTGTCGCCGCAGCGGCCCCCGCGGACACGCCGTGCCCTGCAGGCGGGCCGGGAGTGTCCCTCCGCTCGCGGGGGCGGGGGGCTCGGAAGAGCTCGGGGCTTCGACGCCTGGGGGGGCGCCGCGACGGGGAAGGGCGCGTCACGCCGAAGCGTGGCGGGCCCCAGCCTGCGGGACGACACGCTGCACACAGCTTCCCAACCGCACGTCCGCTGCCCAGAGGTCGCGCGCCGTCTGTGCCGTCGCGGGGGGGGGGGGGAGGGGTGGAGGGAGTGGCGGGGGAGCGAAGGGGGGGCGGGAGGGGGGAGGGCGTCGGGCGCAAAGAGAGAGGGTGGAGGGAGGAGGAGGGATGACAAAGACGTGGGGGAGGGGGGGGGATTTGCGGAGGGCGGGAGGGAAGGAGGGAGCGATGGAGGGAGGGAAGGAGGGAGGAGGAGGAGGATGAGGAGGAGGTGTGGTCGATATGGATGTCATCCAAAAGCGAGCGCCCCCGCTCGTGCTGGCGGATCCAATCTGCATACAGGTGGTGCGATTTATTTTCTCCGCGGATGAGAAGCGGCGATGGCCCCGGACTCGGGCAGGGAGGGTGAGTGCACTACAAAGCATGACGGAACATGTCGGGATTAGCGTGGAAACTCCCAGACAATGATCTCTGACATGCATTGCCCGGCTGACTCTGGACAGACTCCCCCCCAGCGAATTTGAATATCAAGCTGTGAAGTGGGATCGCCACTATTATCTTCCACATGGGGGCGGTGATGGTACAGTCCATGGAGACGGTGTTGCTCGGGTCGATGGAGTCGTCGGTGCTGCCGTCGATGGAAGCACAGATGCTGCAGACGACCCAAGACGACCCACTGAGTCCGCAGGAGAGCCCGAAGACGGGCTAAGACGGCCCCATGACGGCATCTGAAGGGGTCCGACGGGCCACCAAGAGAACCAGAAGACGTCTCCAGACTCAAGAGGCCTCCAGAAAACCACCAAAGGCACCCAGCAACCCCCTCGGATGCCCCCCGGATGCCACCAGAGGCACCCAGGAGGCCCTTCGGATGCCCGCAGAACCCCAAGACCAGACAGGCTCCCAAGAGGCCTCCTCCTCCACCTCCTCCTCCTCCTCCTCCCTGCTCCTCCTCCTCCTCCTCCTCCTCCTCCTCCTCGTCAAAACTCTCCTTATCCTGCCTGTCCTCTTCGCTTGTCTCTCTGTCTCTGTGTCTCTGTGTCTCTGTTTTTCTGTCTCTTTCTCTCTTTGTCTCTCTGTGTCTCTCTACCTCTCGTTTTGTTTGTCCTTTCCCTCTCTCTCTCTCGATTCCAATTCCTAATATTTCTATTACTCGGACCCCCCCACTAAACGGGACCCCCCCCCAGGGACGCCCGGGACGCCCTTTCGGACGTCTCGGCGGCCCCCGGGATGCCCTTGGAAAAAGTCCGCTGGCCCTTCCGGGCCTCCCAGGGAGCCTTGCTGGGCCTTGCGAGCAGACTCGAAACGATCAGAAGGGTCATCGGATAGGCGCAAAAGAGACCCAAGACAGTACAAGAGCGCCTTAACGGCCCAGGAGGCCCCCAAGACGCCCTAAGAGGCCGTTAGCAGAGCCCCGAAGAAGCAAACATCTACCGATTTCCCGTAAGAAAATGCATATTTCTAGCATCGCCGCTTGTTGGATCTTCGCAGCGTCCAAGACGGCCCGATGGGCCCGCGATATCGCCCCAAGACGGCCCAAAAGGGCCCCAAAACTGCCCAGAGAGCCCCGAGACTGCCCACAGTAAGCTCAAAATGCCCCCAAAAGGATCCCTAGAAAAACCCACGAAAGCCATGGTAAACTCCCAAGAAGGCCGCTGGAGGCACCCAAGAAAGCCCTCGATGGCTTCAGAAGACCTCTGGAAGGCCCCAGCTCCCCAACACGGCCCAAGAAGGCCCCAGGACGGCCCAAGAGGGCACCAGGACGGGCCCCCCAAACCCCAGAAACGCCCAGGTGGCGTTTTCCGTGCGCTCGCTGCGCTCACACCAGCCCGCCTGTCTTTCCCGTACTTCTATCACCCTCTCTCTCTCTCGCTCTCTCTCCCCCTCTGCCTCCTTCGTCGACCTCCACGTTCGTGGTATCCGATGACCATCCTCATTCGCCCGCTCCTTCCTCTGGACCTTCTCCCCGATTATCCCACCTCCTCCTCCCTTCTGCCTCTTCAGCCCCTCCCTCCCCCCTTATCCCTGCTCCCTTCCAGTTCCCCGTTCATGGACAGGCGCCATCGCAACAGCTTGATGCTTCGTCGTTTGCCAGCACCTTTGCGCGTGAATATTCACCATTCCTCCCCCACTCCAGCGCACAAGCGTGCAAGCGCGTCGGGCGAACGCGGTGTCAGCAGGCACCAGGGATATCAGAAAAATGAGCCGATCGCCCGTCCAGGCCTCGAGGTCCCCCCTGTTGAAGCAAGCGATGATGTACTGCTTTGCCAGGGAAGCGTCCGGAACAAGGCGCATGGCGCGAAACGCCATGGATATAGATATATCCCAAGTGTTCCCCACCCACGGGTTTCCACAACGGCCCCACGGGGTAGCCCAGTGCATTGGCCACACTTTGGTCCAACGTCTGACCAAGCGGCGATGGCTCGCCGCAGGCATCCTCCACGGAAACCGGGTGCGATATGATGACTCGGGTGACGGGGGGGGAGGAAGGAAAGGGGGGCCCTCCCGCTCTTCCCAAACCCAGATCGTTCACCTTCTTCTCCTGCCTCTCCCTCCTCTTCCTCCTGTCCTCTCCCCCTCTTCCATCCTCTCCCACCTCTCCGTCCTCCTCCTCTCCCTTCCTTCCTTCCTCCCTCTTCCTTCCCTCCTCCTCTCCCCCATGTCTCCTTCTACTTCCTTTCGTTTTCTCTTCCTTCCTTCCTTCCTTCCTTCCTTCCTCCCTCCCTCCCTCCCTCCCTCCCTCCTCCCTCTCTCCTCCTCTCCCCGCTGCCTCCTCCTGCTCCACCTCCGACCACGACGGCGGCGGCCGCCCCCCCGAGCGCGCCCGAGGACGCCGCGCCGCGAGGCCCCTCTGCTCGGGCACATGGCCGGGCAGCGGGGGGGGGGGGGTGCACGGTTTCCCACGGGGCCGTAGGCGGATGAGAAGGAGGAGGAGGGGGAGGAGGAGGAGGAGGAGGAGGAGGAGGAGGAGGAGGAGGAGGGAGGAGGAGGAGGGAGGAGGAGGAGGAGGATAGGAGGAGGAGGAGGAGGAGGAGGAGAGCAGCAGGAGGACGGGTCGCCTAAGCCCTTCGGGGAAACCCTCCAAGGGGGGGGGGCGGGCGGGGCGGGGCCGAGGCCTCCTCGCGCCCGGCGGGAGAGCCCCCCCCCCCGACCTGGTCGCGGCAGCGCCGCGCCGGCGGACGACGGGGCAACGACGGGGCGGTGGGGGGAAGGGGCAGGCGCAGGGAGGGCCGTCTCCCACTCACCCCCTCCTCCTCCTCCTCCTCCTCCTCCCCCTCCTCCTCCTCCTCCTCCTCCTCCTCCTCCTCCTCCTCCTCCTCCTCCTCCTCCTCCTCCTCCTCCGGGAGGGGGGGGCACACGCGCCGCCTGGGCTGGAGAGCCCTGGAGTCGGTCCCAGCAGGGGACCAGCCCTGGCTGTGGTGGCGGCGGGACGTCGGGCCTTTACCCCAAGGCTGGGGGTCCCCCTGTGCGACGGGGGTGGGGCCCACTCGAGTGCCCTCGGGCCGAGAGGAGGGCAAGGGGGGAGGAGTGACCTGCGGCATCCCTGCTCCTCCCGTCTCCAGCTCCTGCTCCTGTTGATGCTGCTGCTTGTCCTCGTTCTCCTCCTTCTTCCTGCTCCTCATCCTTTTCCCCCTGCTCATCATCCTGCTCCTCCACCACCTCCTCCTCCAATGTACGCAGCTCCCCTCTTCCGACTGCGCGTGACACGATGGGGTTCTGAGTGGACTTCCAGGTCCGCGATGACACGCGTCCGCGGATAGAGAAGACATCAGCGCAATGGGAATGGATGGGTGGGAGGAGTAGGGTGTCAGACAGGGCGCGAGCGTACCTACGCAGCTTGTTGTCCCCTCTCTCCCGTCTCGCTCCTCCCTCACATCAATCCGCCCAACTCACTCCTCCATTCAATCCCCCTCCTTCCCTTCATCTTTCTGCTCCTGTTCCCTCCTCCTGCCCCCCCCCCTCATTATGTTACCTTTTCCCTCCATGCCCTCATCCTCTGCCTCCCCATACGCCTGGAACCCCCTACTCATCCTGAAGCCCCCGCAAACCTGAGAAATCTTAGAGAAATTCTATAGGACAACCCGGGAGGGAAGGGCGCCCAGAATCTCGTGAAGACCTATGCGACAACTCTCCGAGCCCCGCCGAAAGCCTCCGCCGCTGCCCGAGGGCGCCTGGGCATTGGCCATTCCTAGGCTTCCTGGGCATGCCCTGACGCCGTTGGCACGAGTCGTGACGTGACAGGCCCCCGTCGCCCCCTCCCTCCGCCCCGGTCACGCCAGGTGTCGTCGGGGCATGAGAAGCACTGTCTCCAGAGGCCCGGCCGGACCCTGCCGACGGCGCCAGCCCACCCAACGAGCGCCGGGCCGTGATGGCACCTCTAGGCACGCACGGGCGCCAGGAGCGCAAGAGATTTCCCAACGTACAGCCCCAAAATGAGGGGCAACGATTGTGGGGGGGGCCCCCATGGACCCGGAATCGGCAATGCGTTACGGATGTATCGCCAACAGGCATCCGATCGCGAATCCGCCCGTTCCTGGGCGGTGTGGGGCTATCAGGCCCTCATCGGTGAGCAGTGGGCGATTGGGGGTCGATGCATTATCGCCCCCCCCCCCCCGAGCCTACGTAGCACCCCGCGCCCCCTATCGCCGCTCCCGACAAGAGAACCCGACATCCCGACCGCTCCCCGGAACTGAGGGAGAGCGCCCGGATCTCTGAGAACCCCTCCTGTCGGAGACCGGGGACCTCGACCCCGAACCTGGATCCCCTGGCCTCGGACAGGAAAGGCTGCGAATCGAAGAACCCGACGTCCCGACCGCTCTCCCGAACCGAGGAAGAGCGCCCGGATCTCTGACAAATTGTCCTGTCGGAGACCTGGGACCTCGACCCCGAACCTCGATCCCCCGGCCTCGGACAGCAAAGGCTTGGAATCGAATCGATGAGCCGGATCGGCGATCGACATGCGCCAGACTGGCAGAAATCGCCCGCCGAGTCAGGAGAGTCGAATCGGCGGAAACCGGCAGGCAAGTGAGGCCTCTGTCGAGAAGCAGAGCTCCAAATGGCAACCTGACATCGACTCGAGTCGGAATCGAGCAAGGTCGAAGCGAACCGAGCCGGAGGAGGAGTCGAAATGGGCCCCGCCTCTCGAAGAAGAAAGCACTGCTCAACCAGCGCCGATGCCGGACATCCGCGCAGAGCTCCGACAAAAATGATCAACTTCTGGTGAAGCCGCCTTTTGTCCCCACGAGCCGCGGGCCCAGGGTCGAAGCGAATCGAGTCGGAGGAGGGGGAGGAGGGGGAGGAGGAGGAGGAGGAGGAGGAGGAGGAGGAGGAGGAGGAGGAGGAGGAGGAAGAGGATGAGGAGGATGATGATGAGGATGATGAGGATGATGAGGAGGATGAGGAGGATGAGGATGAGGATGAGGGTGAGGATGAGGATGAGGATGAGGATGAGGATGAGGATGAGGAGGAGGATGAGGATGAGGAGGAGGAGGAGGAGGAGGAGGAGGAGGAGGAGGAAAGGGTCGAACTCGGAACCGAGCCTCGGATCGAAACGGCATCGAGATCGAGATCGACGCGAGACGAGTCGGAGGAATCGAGATGTGAGCCCCGCCTGGGGCCCAGGACCGCCCCCCCTCGCCCCCGCTGGCGCTCCTCCGCGCGGCAGGCCTTCTCCGACGACGCGCAAGAGTGACCCTGGGCAGCAAAGTGACCTTCGGTGCGCGGCTTTTTGGGGGCCGCGGGGGAGCCAGACACACAAGCGCGCAATACGCCACCATCGCATCGCCTTCGGCGATCGGGGACCCCAGTGAGCCCGCACCCCGGCGAAAGGCCACTCTTACGTCCAGCAGATTTTTTGGTGCGGAGTTACCTTCTGTGCGCGGCCTGCCTTGGGCCAAACACACGAGCGCGCAAGACGCCACCATCGCATCGCGCTCGTCGATCGGAGGGCCCCAGCGGGCCCGCACCAGGATGCTCACTCCAGCGCAGGGCCACCCACCCTCACGCGTCCGGTCGAAGGGTCACCCTGACACTCCTGCGAAGGGCCACCCCGGCGAGAGGCCCCTCCTGCGGCAGGTCCCTCCCGCGTCCGGCCGACACTTTTGAGGGGGCCCTGGGACACACAAACAAACACACACACACACAAATAACATGATTCCCCACATGTTCCAATATATTTTCTGGGTTTTTGTCTCCCCCCCACTTCCCATATTGTTTCCCCAGGTTTTCTGGGGAATCGGCGATTCATTGTGTCTGTGTGTTTTTTTTTTCCCTCCTGAACTTTTTGCAGCGGAGGCGCCTACAGGCCGATTTTTGACGAAGAATTAAAAATACCCCAGAGATGCATTGGAAATGCTCGGAAATGGTCAAAAAATAGTCCCCAGACTTTTTTGTGGACTATGTTTGAACATCCCCCCTGTAGAGGGACAGGCCCGACTTAACGACAGGTCCCTCCCGCGTCCGGCCGACACCTTTGAAGGGGCCTCGGGACACACAAATAAATACACACAGATAACAGGATTTCCCATATTTCCCAACATTCCCTGCGTTTTTGTCTTCCCCCCCACCTCTCATATTTTCTTATGTTTCCTGGGGAATCGACGATGAATTGTGTCTGTGTGGTTCTTTCCCTCCTGAACTTTTGCAGCGGAGGCGCCGCAATGAGGGGCGCCAGAGATGCCCTAAAAATGCTCGAACATGGTCCAGAAAATGGCCCCCCGACTATTTTTTTGACTATTTTCGAAGCACTCCCCCTGCAGGAGGGACGGGCCCGACGTCACGAGAGGCCCCCTCCCGCGCCCGGCCGACGCCTTTTGCAGCGGAGGCGCCCAAGAAGACCCCAAGAAGACCCCAACGAGCCCCAGAGCCCCACGAGGCTCCCCAGAAGTCCTCCAGAGGCCCCCAAGAGGCCCCGAGAGGCGCCGACTCGCGCTACGTCTGGCCAGAGGTGCACGGCATGAAGGGGCTTTTGCGCCGCGTGCGAAGGGGCGCCGCGCGCCGCAATGAGGGGCGCCAGAGATGCCCTAAAAATGCTCGAACATGGTCCAGAAAATGGCCCCCTGACTATTTTTCGGACTGTTTTGGATGTTGGAGTACTCCCCCCTGCAGGAGGCACGGGCCCGACGTCGCGAGAGGCCCCCTCCCGCGCCCAGCCCACACCTTTTTTGCCGCGGAGGCGCCGCGTGCGAAGGGGCGCCGCGCGCCGCCCTACGGGCGCGGGCTCGCGCGCCCCTGCCGGCGGGCGCCTCGCGGCGCCTCCGCGCTCTCCGCGGGGCGGGGCCCTCAGGGCGGGCTCCGGCAGTGCTCAGTGCGGGGGGCCGGCGCAGAGGCGCGGGTGGGAGGCCTCCCGTCGCCGGGGCGCCACGGCCAGGCCCGCCGCCGCCGCCGCCGTCGAAATCGTCGTCGTCGTCGTCGAAATCGCCGTCGAAATCGCCGTCGTCGTCGAAATCGTCGAAGTCGTCGTCGTCATCGTCGTCGTGGTCGTCATCGTCGTCGTGGTCGTCTGTCGTCGTCGTCGTCGTCGTCGTCGTCGTCGTCGTCGTCGTCGTCGTCGTCGTCGTCCGTCGTCGTCGTCGTCGTCGTCGTCGTCGGGCTCCTGGTATAGGAGGCCCTGGCGTAGAGGTCCGAGGCGCGAGGAGCGTGGCTCGAGGGCGCTGAAGGTCAGCTCGTGTAGTAAGGATGTGCGGTAAGGATGCGAGGACCTTGGAATACCATGTCGGAGGCTCATGTCGTGCCGAAGGCATTTTGGAAGTGCCTTCGGGGCGGCGCAGGGCCCGACAAAAGTATCTGTGTTTGCGTGCCAGAGCGTTTTCCTTTGCGGAGCTGGGCTCCCTGGCGTGAACGGCCGAACGACCCCTGCAGCGGGACACCCTTGCAACGCGGTCGCGGCCGCAAAAACTGCCCGTTTAATGCTGGCGCCGCGCAGAGGCGGTGCCGAACAGACTGCTCGGCGCACGACACTTTGCGAGTGGGGCTCGGCCAGCGAAAGTCTGGGTAATCCGAAAGGGGATTCAGCTCAAAGGGGGTGGTGCAATAGATGCAATTATACTGCAAATCAACTGCGCTGGAGAGTGCTTTATGGAACTGTAGTGCAAGTAGCGTATCGAACGCGAAAATCCAGCAAGACACTTGCGCCCTGCACCGCACGCCCCACGTGTGTTGCAGCTCCACAGATATGTTGCACCAAATCTATTGCGCCACCCCCTGGTCGCTGGCCCCCCTTTGGGGCCACCCCGACGGGGAAGGGTTCAAGGGCCACCTCGCGCAGTCGCTCGTCCTCACTATGCGGATCCGCAGGAGGAGGAGGAGGAGGAGGAGGAGGAGGAGGAGGAGGCACGCTCTCGTGGCCACGGCTGGGCCCGTCTGGACAGCTCTGGTCAGAACGCTACCCGGGACGGGTCCAGGGGTCCCAGGCTCCGAGTGACTGGCCATCGCTCGGACGTCCATTCCCTGTGTTTTTTTTTGGCTTCGTGCGTGGTTTCTTCGCCAAGTGATCCAGGATGTTCCTAGATGGTCCTCGCCGAAGGAAAGATGCACACGTCCGAGCGATGCCAAGGTGAACTGACCCCTGCCATCACGATCAGCGCACGTCTTGCCTTCGTCAGCTTTGCTGCGGACCCGTGCGCGCCGAGGGGTGCTCTGGCGCCTGTTTGGCCGGATGGTACCGTCGGCGGGTGTTGGCCGGGCCTCTGATTCCCGACGACGGTTTCCCCGGACGGGGCTCGACAGCTGCTTCCCCCCTTGGATTCAGTCGGGCATGTCCCCCTACAGGCGGATTTGGACGAGAAATAAAACATAGTAAACAAGTGTGCTTACAATTGTTGGAAAATGCAGCAGAAAACCGTCCCCTGTTTTGGGACACTTGTTGAATACTCCTCCTGTGGAGGGACACGCCCGAATTCACACTTGGAGGGTGGGACGCTCGGGGGAAAAACAATATGTTCAGTCCCAGCGTCGCGCCTGCAGGGAAGCGCTCGAGACCTCCGGGGTCTCCGGACTGAAGGCATCCCTGAAGGGGCCCAGGGACACACACACACATAAATACACACAAATACCACTATTCCCTCACACTTTCTCGTATGTTCTGGATTTTCATCTCACCCCGAGCTTCCAGTGTTTGCCCATATTTTTTCCTGGGGGTCGACGATTCGTTGTGTCTGTGTGTTTGCTTCACTTCCTGAATCACATCGTCGGGTACCTGGGTTCGCTCCAAGCAGCCAAGTTGGGCGAGTGGATACTCATCGTCTTGAAGAGCCCGATTTCTACTATTCGCGCTAGCGCCCGTAACCAGCCCCCCCCCGCCTGCCAACACCCCCCCTGGTCACGTGACGATTCGCGGTGGCGCCGTGTGGGAATAAGCCATTGTTGAGCATTCCCCCATCCCCGCTCCCCCTGGTCACTCCCGCTTTCGCCAGGGGATAAAAAAAAGGTCTCCAGTCGGGATGGAAGGTGCTGGCAAAAGGGAGTGTATGGATCGGTATAGCATCAGCGGTATGCAGCTGATCTTCGCGGCGCCTGGGGGGGCCCTTTTTGTTGCGGCGCCTGAGGGGGCCTGGAGCGACCACGGCCCGCGAGGATGGGGAAACCGAAGGGTACCGAGACCGCGATTCCCCAGACCTCTCCCAGGGGACGTTCTGACCAGGAGTTCGACGGGAATCCAGCAGTGGCGACCAGGGCCTCCCATCCGGCCCAAGAAGGGTAGAGGCGCGGGTACCTTTCCCTCCTCCGAGAGGATCGAAGAGAGAGGTCTACGGACGCGTGTGGGGGGCATGTGGCACTTGCCTGGGGCCCTGTTCCTCCCGCGGGGGGCACTCCGCGCAGTGGCCTCCAGGGGCCCCCTGTGGGCAGAGCTTACCGCCCCCTCGCTCCAATTAGCCGAGACGGCGAGGCGGTTCTGGAGGCCACTGCCCGGGCCACTGCCCCAGCGCATGCTCCTCGACTGTACGCAGACTCCTGCCGCGGAGGCCCCCCCCCCCGGAGGCCCGCGGAGGGCCAGGCGCGTGCAGAAATGCCCACGGCCGGGGCCTCCTGCCTGGCGTGATCGCGACAACGCCCCCTGCGACATGCTGTGCCCTGCAAGCTGACGGCCAATCCGCTCCGCTCCGCCCCGCCCCAGCGCCATCGATCCTTCTTCCTCGAGCCTCGAGCCGCCTCCCTCGCCCCCCCTCCCTCGACCTCGCCCTCCTCGATCCCCCTCCTCGACCCCCCTCATCGATCCTTCTCCCTCGATCCTTCTTCCACGGTCCCCGATGCCCCTCCCTCGCACCCCTCCCCGCCCCTGCCGCTCGTCGAACCCCCCACCCGCACCAGGGCGAATCAGTGGGCAAGGTTGAAGCCGCCGCCCACGAAGCGCACCTCGGCTCGAGGAGGAGAGGGAGGGGGAGGGGGAGGGGGAGGAGGAGAAGGAGGAGGAGGAGGAGGAGGAGGAGGATGAGGAGGATGAGGAGGATGAGGAGGAGGATGATGATGATGAGGAGGAGGAGGAGGAGGAGGAGGAGGAGGAGGATGAGGAGGAGGAGGAAGGAGGAGGAGGAGGAGGAGGAGGAGGAGGAGGAGGAGGAGGAGCATGCGCGCGCGCGGCGCGGCCTCCTCCTCCTCCTCCCTCCTCCCCCTTCTCCTCCCTCCTCCTCCTCCTCCTCCTCCCTCCTCCTCCGACCTTGCACCGCTAGCAGCAGCAGCAGCAGCAGCAGCAGCAGCAGCAGCCGCCGGGCAGAGGGAGGGCGGCGAAGGGAGAGGAGATCGACAGAGCAGTAGGCCTCCGTGGAGACATCGGGATCCACATCGGATCCGAAACCGCATCGAATCGGAATCGGAGGCCATCGAAATCAGAATCGAATCGAGTCGGAGGGTTCGAAACGAGCCCGGCAGAAGTGCCCCGGGAGCCCGCACGGCGCCCGCCGCCCCATGGGCCGGGCACGCGCCAGCACGGGGGCCACAAGCCCGTGGACCTGGCGCGGGGGCGCTGGATCCACGGGTCGGAGGAGGAGGAGGAGGAGGAGGAGGAGGAGGAGGAGGAGGAGGAGGAGGAGGAGGAGGAGCAGGAGGAGGAGGAGGAGGAGGAAAGGAGGAGGAGAGGAGGAGGAGGAGGAGGAGGAGGAGGAGGAGGAGGAGGAGGAGGAGGAGGAGGAGGAGGAGGAGGAGGAGGAGGACCCCCCCACGAGGCTCCCGAGAGGTCTCCCAAAAGGCTCCCAGGAGGCTCCGAGGCTGCCCCCCCCCCCCTCCCCCCGCAGAGGCCCACGAACGCGCTCCGAAGAGGCCCCGCGCAGCACCACCGAGGACTCGGCCCCCGCGTCGGCCCCGTCGTCGCCGTTGACGCCACCGTCGTGGTCGGCGTCCCCCTGCAGAGTCGGCTGCGCTGGCCGCAAGGCCTCCCCAAGACACCCCGAGCACGGCTCCCCCCCCCCCAGAGGCCTACGAGCGCGCTCCGAGGAGGCCCCACGCAGCAGCACTGAGGACGCTGCCCCACGTCGGCCCCGTCGTCGCCGCTGACGCCGCCGTCGTGGTCGGCGCCCCCCTGCAGGGTCGGCGGCGCTGGCCGCAGGGCCGCCCCAAGACACCCCGAGTACGGCTCCAATGCCGCCCGATCCGTCGACGGGGCGCGCCGACTGTCTACGCAGACTGGGCCCGTCGCCCACATCCAGGCGCCGCGCCTTGCAGTCTCGGGCCGGGCATGCCCCCCTGCAGGGGGACCTCACGCGGACAAAAATCCAAAGCATGCCAAACACAGATATTCAAAACTGATGAAGCAAGTATCGAGACATCGTCCCCAGGCTTGTTTTGACTATTTTTGAGCATGCCCCCTGTAGAGGGACAAACCCGATGAAATGTTGGTCCATTTGAGCAGGGACCGACCGTCCCGGCATTCCTATAGTCCTACCATGAAATGTTCTTAGAAGCAAGACAGACTCCGCCAGACATGTTCGAAGAACATTTCGTGGAAACCACAAAAGGTTCTTAGAACATTGTTTGGTAGGGCGAGCGAGCCAGGACGCTTCGCCACTGCTTGATCCAGGGTTGCGCCTCCTCGACTGGGACAGGCCGCCTCGCCCCCGGCGGCGGGCCCCGATCGCCCCCCCTCCCGTGGGCTCAGAGCTAGGCCGCTGGCCGACGGCACGGGCCTGGGGTGGATCGCCCTCGAGTCCCCGCGCTGCTGGTTCTGCTGAACCTCGGGCGCGCGCGCGGGGAGGAGGAGGAGGAGGTGGAGGAGGAGGAGGAGGAGGAGGAGGAAGAGGAGGAGGAGGAGGAGGAGGAGGAGGAGGAGGAGGAGGAGGAGGCGGAGGCGGAGGAGGAGGAGGAGGAGGAGGAGGAGGAGGAGGAGGAGGAGAGGAGGAGAGGAGGAGGAAGGGGGGGAGGAGGAGGAGAAGGAGGAGGTGGAGGAGGAGGAGGAGGAGGGAGGAGGAGGAGGAGGAGGAGGAGCAGGAGGGCGCACCCCCGCGCGCGCGCGCGGGCGGCCGAATCTGGCACGCGACTCGGTCTGGCTGGCTCGTGGACGTCGTCGGGCGGAGGCTCGCGGATGCGATAGATACAGCAGGGGCCCTTCCACAAGAGACCTGCCACAAGAAGCCCGACCCTGAGACCCCAGGACGTCCATGGATTCTCGGCGTGGAAGCATCACGCTTTTTCCATCGCGAAACCACCGAAACCCAAGAAACCCAAGGCACCCTGGAGGCAAGAAGGGAGTATCGTGGCATGGGCCTCCACTGTACATGCGATCGGACGTCTTGCTTGAAGCCTCCCGCCGACCTTCGCCGAGGAAGAGAGATGCCAACTCCTTCGGTCCTCGAGGGCGCTGCCGATCCCAGACGAGCAGTGTCCTAACCATGCCCATGCGCGGTCCCCGGAAGTCCCCGCCCGTTCCTGGGGGGCCCATTGTTCACCCCGAATCGTGTTCTGTAGGTCCTGAGGCCCGGTACGGTCCCCAGAAGCCGAAAACGGCCCCAAGAAACCGCTCGTCCTGCACGGTTTCCCCCAGGGCCGTAGGCGACCCGAGGAGGAGAAGGAGGAGGAGGAGGAGGTCGAGGAGAAGGAGATGGAGGGGGAGGAGGAGGAGGAGGAGGAGGAGGAGGAGGAGGAGGA
>CAUYUJ010016184.1:151475-221615 GCA_963575745.1 Prorocentrum cordatum | reverse complement strand
ACTACGACTACGACTACGACTACGACTACGACTCCTACTACTACTACTACTAGTAGTACTACTACTACTACTACTACTACTACTACTACTACTACTACTACTACTACTACTACTACTACTAATACTACTTGTTGGTATGATGATGATTCTGACTCATGTTGCTCCTCCTCCTCCTGCTCCTGCTCCTCCGCCTCCTCCTCCTCGAAGCTGCGATGCGGGGGTCTACCAATAACGAGGGCCTGAAAGGATCGAGCTCCGTGGCCCTCGGCAGGCGGTGGACATCCAGGGCCCGAGTCGATCCACATCCACCACCCGCCAGACCCCGAAGCTGCATCTTCCAAGCGGCCGGATAAGCACACATCTCGGAGGAGGAGGAGGAGGAGGAGGGGGAGGAGGAGGAGGAGGAGGTGGAGGAGGAGGAGGAGGGATCAGCATCAAAGGAGCCCTGGCCGTCGTCTGCATGCTGCAGGCACGCGGGGCCTAAGGCCCCAAATGTTAACGCCTCGTCCCGGGCGGGCGCCGCAACCGCGCGCCGCGCCCAGAGCGCCAGGCGACGAGGAGGCCCCCAGACTGAAGCCCAGACAGGCTGCCGCCCAGACCTTTTCCCTCCGCCCTCCTCCTCCTCTCTCCTCCTCCCTCTCCTCCTCTTCCCTCCCTCTCCTTCCTCGCCTCTCCACCTCTCCTCTCTTCCTCCTGCTCCTCCTCCTAAGCCTCCCTCCTCCTCCTCCTCCTCCTCCTCCTCCTCTCAAGCACATGTGGCTCGAGGCTTCTCCGTACCCTTTTGGCTTCGGGCAGCTTCGACGTCACGTCCCACGCCTCCACGTTGGCGCTTGAGGGACGCCTAGGCTGCAGCACCGCGTGTGCCGTTTTTCTGGGCGACGAAATGGGACGACAGTTTCGAGCAGGCGGCCATCCAGAGGTATTCAGACCTCCGGCAGGGCCTTGAGCCCTTCAGCCAGGTCTTTCTGAATGCTTACCGTTTTGGTCTTCTTGGTTCTACATCCTGTGGTTGGTTCACTTTCTTCGAGCGTCGAATCCTGCCATCCTCTCCTACAGTACTGGACTCGGCGCATGCGTGTTTGGCGTGCAGGGGTCGGGTGCTCAGTGGCAGTTGAACGGCATGCGAGAGCTGAAGTGTGCACCGACCGTCATCAGCTACAACGGTTTCGCCAGCACGTGAGAGGCGAGCAATCAGAGGCAACGGGTTTTCGTTGCAAAGCTAGATGGGTAGGCGCGGAGCCAACTTCATCAGCTACAATGCTCGGATCAGTGCGTGCGAGAAGAACGTTTGGGGACAACAGGCAGGCATGTGAGACTAAGACGCGGTCCCTCGGCATGTTATTATTTTCATTGCTGTCATGGGCCAGCGGTGGCAAACGGCAGTGGCTGCAGCATACCAGTTCGTATTTCAATCTGCTCGCAAGGTTGATTCTGCGGCTTCCGTGTCAATGCGTGGCCTGCAAACTGTCGGGCTTTTCTGTCTGCTGGGGTGGCCAGCTGGAGTGGCGCCCTACGGGGATTCAGATCAGACCTCGCGTCCCTGGGGCACTGCGATCTGTGGCAACTGTCGCCACTTTCGAGGCTGCTGGGGGGGGCCAGCGGAGTCAGCCCTACGGGGATTCAGATTAGACCTCGCCATCCCTGTCGGGGCTGCGATCGCTGAAATCGTCACCAGGGAGAAGGACGCGTGGGGAGCCCAGCGGAGTGACGCCCCAGAGGCGATACAGATTAGCATCCGCCATCCCTGGGGGGTTGGTGGTGTGAAACTGGCGCCACTTTCGAAGGCTCGCTGGGGGGCCAGCGGAGTGACGTCCTACGGGGACTCAGAGAGACCTCGCCAGCGCTGGGGGGCTACGATCTGTGAAACTGTCGCCACTTTCGAGGAGCTGGGGGGACCAGTCCGGAGTGAGTCCGCCCGGGGATTCAGACTAGACCTCGCCATCCCTGGGGGGCTACGTCTGCGAAACTATCGCCACTTTCGAGGGAGCTGGGGGGCCCAGCGGAGTGACGCCCTAAGGGGATTCAGATTAGACCTCGCCATCCCTGGGGGGCTGCGATCTGTGCAACTGTCGCCACTTTCGAGGGATGCTGGGGGGCCCAGCGGAGTGACGCCCTACGGGGACTCAGATTAAACCTCGCCATCCCTGGGGGGCTGCGATCTGTGAAACTGTCGCCACTTTCGAGGGCTGCCGGGGGGCCCAGCGGAGTGACGCCCTACGGGGATTCCGGCAAGACCTCGCCATTCCTGGGGGGCTGCGATCTGTGAAACTGTCGCCACTTTCGAGGGCTGCTGGGGGGCCCAGCGGAGTGACGCCCTACGGGGATTCAGATTAGACCTCGCCATCCCTGGGGGGCTGCGATCTGTGAAACTGTCGCCACTTTCGAGGCTGCTGGGGGGCCCAGCGGAGTGACGCCCTACGGGGGATTCAGATTAGACCTCGCCATCCCTGGGGGGCTGCGATCTGTGAAACTGTCGCCACTTTCGAAGGCTGCGTGGGGGGCCCAGCGGAGTGACGCCCTACGGGGATACAGATTAGACCTCGCCATCCCTGGGGGGCTGCGATCTGTGGAAACGTCCCCGCTTTCGAAGCCTGCTGGGGGGCCAGCGGAGTGACGTCCTACGGGGACTCAGATTAGACCTCGCCAGCGCTGGGGGGCTACGATCTGTGAAACTGCCGCCACTTTCGAAGGCTGCTGTGGGGCCCATGAAACTGTCGCCACTTTCGAGACCTGCTGCGGGGTCCAGCATAGTGACGTCCTACGCGGACGCAGATTGGACCCGTCATTCTACTTCGATTATCCCGCATCTGCGGTCGACTGTATGTGCGCGAGGAACTAGACATGGAGTGGTCTGGCACTGACTGACGTCAAATCGTTGTGTGCCAGTGTCTCCTGGGGTGTTGCCTGACGTGGATGCAGCTCGTCGGCGCTGCGACTCGAGCTGGCGGTCGTCCTTCGGACCCGCAGAAACATCTGCTGAGCTCGATGAGCTAGGGGAACTACAGGAAAGAAGTGCAGGAAACGGAGGCCGGTCATGCACTCGCCGATACCTCGTTGCTCTGTCATCGTCTTTGCTGTTGCATGATCCTTATCTGGCCTGCCGGCGCCGCGGCTCGAGCTGGCGGTCGCCCTTCGGGCCCGCGGGAACATCTTCTGAGACAAGTGGACGCCGCCGCCTTACTTGCAGGCAGCGCATTGCATTCGCGGACAGCAGCATGGCAGACCGCAGTGAGATCCTCAGTCGCGTGGTGTTGCCAAGCCTGGTGGAGACGCGCGTGATCGACCTGAAGTCCCAATCGCGCGTGCACTGTACCTGCGTGGCGTTCAGGCACGCGCGTGATGCTGCTCGCTCCGCGTTCAACCAGTACGTCGCCAGTGCAACTTTGGACGATGGACAACCGATTGATGATACGCGACCCCGGCCTTGAGTTTCTTTCCCGCGGGCCGCCCGCAGACCTGGCGGCGCGCCTGCGAGCGTTCAGCTCCCGCGCTGAAATGTGCGGGAAGGAGGCGGAGAAGCTAGCGGGCGAGCTACGCCTCGCTCGTTCCTTGCACTCTAAACTAGTTTTATCATGTGGAACTCTGCGACGACATGGCGCAGGCAGCGCTGCGGGTTTAGCTCGCACTTGAAAAACGCGGCAGTCTTCTGTCTCCTCCCGCCACTTTCATCGTCGTCCTATTCCCCGCCTCACCTTCTCCATGCATGCTGCTGCTTCCGCGATGGCCTTTCGCCCCCCCCGCCCTCCATTCCATCCCTCTCCTACCCCTCGTTCCCGTGCCCGTTCTTCTTCGATCCTGGGGCCTCAAGCCTCGTTCTTTCGATCGTCGTCCTGTGAATCGTGCGACGCATGCGCATCCCATGTAGCTTGCACAGCAAATCGCCGCGTCTACACTGTCGTTGTTCCTGCTAATGTTGGCATACTCCTCTTGCCATTTGATACACGTGGGTTGGGTACGTCGCAGGGTATTGTTTGTTCTTATCTGCGGATACTCATGTTAAGACGGTTCGCTCAAATCCGATCTAGAGCAACTCCGAAAGTATAAACGCACATCCACGCACATGCCGCCAAAACAAAGACTCAGGGAGGCAGGGAGGGGTAATTGTGGAGGAAAAGCCAGGAGTAGAGGCTGGCGCTCTGGCTGACCCCCCTTTGCACTGACCCCCGTCTCCAGGCTCCCGAACCGGCGTCTGCTGCGCGGCCCCGGGCGCTGACGAGGCAGCCCTCCCCTGCGCGATCCCCTCCCTTCTTGGGTGCGTTTGGGGTTGAGGCGGGCACGCCCCTCTGCAGGAGGCAGACTCAAGAACGGCAAAAAATTACTCACTGCGTGGAGCTCCCCATATGTGCATCTCATGTTTTATGTCATGCCGTACTGAGCGTCTGTTCATGAGCGTCCTACCCCCTGCCGGCTCCCCTTTGGGGTTCTGAGACCAGCGCCCCGCCTGAGACATCCTCACAATCTGCTCTGAAAGCAAAGGATGTTGGACATGAAAACGAGCCAACCGCCTGAGACGTCCTCACAAACTGGCCGCGAACGGGCCCGTGAGAACACCCCTGGCGACACCCCTAAGGGGTGCTGAAACCAGCGCCCCGCCTGAGACATCCTCACAATCTGCTCTGAAAGAACATAATGTCGGGCATGAAAACGAGCAAACCGCCTGAGACATCCCCACAAACTGGCCGCGAACGGGCCCGTGAGAACACCCCTGGCGGCTCCCTTTAGGGGTGCTGACACCAGCGCCCCGCCTGAGACATCCTCACAATCTGCTCTGAAAGCAAAGGGGTGTTGGGCATGAAAACGAACAAACCGCCTGAGACATCCCCACAAACTGGCCGCGAACGGGCCCATGAGAACACCCCTGGCGGCTCCCTTTAGGGGTGCTGAAGCCAGCGCCCCGCCTGAGACATCCTCAGAATCTGTCGTGTGTTGAGTAACTCAGACTATGAGAAAGTCTGAGTACGTGTAGGTCAGAATATGAATAAGCCTGTATATGAGCACGTCTGGGTATGAGTAAGTCTGAGTATGAGTAAGTCTGTGTATGAGTAACTCTCTGTGTGTGTACGTTTGGGTATGAATAAGTCTGAGTACGAGTAGGTCTGAGTATGAGTAAGCCTGAGTATGAGTAAGTCTGTGTATGAGTAAGTCTGGGTATGAGTAAGCCTGAGTACGAGTAAGTCTGTGTATGAGTAATTACGTCTGGGTATGAGTAAGTCTGAGTATGAGTAAGTCTGTGCATGAGTAATCTGTGTTCTGGGTGTGTTATTGTTCTCTGGAGTCGGCGGCGTCCAAGAAATAACAAGAATACCATCTTAGGAAATGGGGAACAATAGTCACAAACATCAGTCAAGGGGCTCGGGGTGCCACTGGCCGAAAGCGGCAGCACTTCAGCTGGAGGTCTCGGAGATCCGAATCCGAGGCTCACAGCTGGATCCCCAGACCTCTCCTGAGCTGCGTGCTCGGGACTCCTGAGCTGGATTCCGGACCCCCGACGATTTTTTTTTACTATTTTTGAATATTCCTCCTGTAGACAGACGTGCCTGACTCAAGTCTGGGGAAGGAGAAACCACCCCAACCCCGATCATCGGTCGGGGATCTTCTGACCCGGGTCAATCCAGACCCGGGTCAGCCAGGCCTTGCAGAATCCTGCAATGTCCTGCGCCCAAGCCCGGGTCAACGCGAAGGATCCTGCAAGATCCTGCAGGATCCTGCACCCAAGCCCGGGTCAGTGCGACCCCAGACGATGTTTCTACTATTTTTGAGTACTCCTCCTGTAGACAGACGTGCCCGACTTGGTCTGGGGAGGGAGAACCAACCCGAACCCCAATCATCGGAAAATTCGTGACGTCGGGGGTCTGGGGGCGGATTTTGGACGAAAAATGAAACAGATGTTCATCAATGCCACAATATGCTCAAAAATAGTTAGAACAAATCGTTCCCAGCCGATGTTTTTGTTCGGGACCACCCCGACCCCGATCAGCGGCGTTTGCGACACGGCCCGGGGCGCTGACGAGGCAGCCCTCCCCCGCTCGATCCCCTTCCCCGGGTGCGTTCAGGAACTGGCCTCGCTTTTGGGGGTGCCGATTCTGAGGAGGATGAGAATGATGATGAGGGGGAGGAGGAGGAGGAGGGGGAGGAGGAGGAGGAGGAGGAGGAGGAGGAGGAGGAGGTGGAGGAGGAGGAGGAGGAGGAGGAGGAGGAGGAGGAGGAGGAGGAGGAGTGGAGCATTCATTACGTCGGGGGTCTGGGACCTTCCCGACCCCGATCATCGGCGCTTGCTGCACGGCCCCGGGCGCGGACGAGGCGGCCCCCTCCTGCTCGATCCCCTCCCTTCTTGGGTGCGTTTGGGGTTGAGGCGGGCACGTCCCTCTGCAGGAGGCATACTCAAAAACGGTCAAAAACAATAGTCTCAGGTCGGGACTGTCCCCCTACAGGCCGATTTTGGACGAACATTGCGAATAAGAAAAAAAGCAAGTCCAAACAAAATAACCGAACATGATAAAAAATAGTCCAAAAGTCGTCCCCGGACTATTTATTGGACTATTTCTGAATACTCCTCCTGTAGAGGGACACGCCCGACTCAACAATAGTCTGGGGCGGAAGACCACGCGCCACAAACATCAGCCTGCGGAGCACCGGGCGGAGCGCTTGCATCGGCGCTGCCGCCCCTCTGGCGGCGCCCCTGGATGGGGCCCGTCCAGGAGGTCTGCGCGGGCCACCGGAGATTTTGGAGGCAGAGCTGACAGCAAGGGCGTGCGAGAAGGATGCAAGCCTTGCAAGCCCCCTGGACGCCCGTGTTGCGGCTTTTCGAAGCCGTCGACAGTGGTCAAGGACGGTTCTCGAAGAGGCACGGGTGCGAGGAGGGTGCCCTTGGGAAGGTTCTCCGTCCTCACCCTCGGCTTCGACTGCCACCGTGCTCCTGCCGTGCTTCTTCCTCGTCGCGCCTGGCACACCCACAGCGCGCGACGCGGGCCGACGACCACGGGGAGCGTGCGGATGCCTGCGGCGCTGTCAGGGGAACCAAAAATAGCATCACCAGAAAAACACGAAGGTCCGCGCGGAGTCCTCGGATCGGCGCTGGGGCCCCCCGGCGGCGCCTCCGGCGCCGCCCCTGGCGCGCAGAGCGCGCCAGGGAGGCGGGTCCAGCGCCGATCCGAGAAATCCGCGCGGACCTCCGAGCTTTTATGTTTATGTCACTGTTCGTTCCCCTGAGCTGTCGCCCTCGACGTCCGTCACGTCCATAATGACCTCGCGGGCGAAGATGCCGCAGAACGTCGCCGCCATGGCGGGCCAGACCTGCACGATGCCGGCGGCGAGGGCCGTGCCGGCGTCGACCTGCGCCGCGGCCGCCCCGAGCCCGATGGCGAGGGAGATGACGATCGCTACGCAGCCGTTCTTGTAGAGGAAGCCCCGGGGCTTCAGCTCCTGCGTGTAGACGTACGTCAGGAGCGCGTTGAAGAGCACGTAGATCCGCAGCGAGCGCGACTCGACGACGCAGATCGCCAGGATGATGGCGAAGTAGAACCACTTCAGGGCACGCTTCGCCTCGAGGGGGGTGATGTCGCCCTTCACCAGCGGGCGGTCGCCCTGGGACTCCTCGCCGTCCACCCCGGCGACGTAGTCGAAGTAGTCGTTCACCATGCAGCTGCTCGTGGTCACCATGACCGTCAAGAGCATGCACAGGAGCACCTGCCACCGCACGGCGGGCAGCGCGAGCCAGGACAGCCCCCGCGCGCCACAGGCGCCAGCGATCACCAGCACCATGGACATGGGTATGTTCTGCGGCCTCGACATCTGCCTGACCACTGGGGAAGCGGGGTCCTGAAGGGAACGGGTCCTGGACCCTGGGGCCTCCCCCCAGGACGAGACTCGACCTTCGTCCCGAGGCGTCTTCTGGCAGCCCCCGGGGCCCGTGGAGGGCCCCGGGGGCCCGCAGACGGCGAGAGACCTCTCGGGACCCCTCTCCACATCAGGAGCTCTTCCCCCCCCCCCCGGCGGCTGCCACAGGGCGCTGAGGATCCGCCGGAAGCCCGAGTCGCCCTTGCCGCGCCGGGCCACCCGCTTCCTCGCGATGTTCGGGTCGGGCGAAAGGGGGGGATAGCAAAGGGGGGGTTTGAGAATCAGCTCACGTAGCTGATTTTCACGGCGCCTCCCGGCGCCGGGAGGCGCCCATGTATCGAGGAATGGGCCCCTCGGTGAGGCCGAAACCAGCTGCATGCAGCAAATTTCGTAACCCCCCTTTCGCCCCCCGACCCGCTTCCTCGCGATGTCCAGCGCCAGCACGGCCACCAGGCCCCACAGCGCCGCCCCGCCCGCGGAGGGCAGCGCCTGCCCGGCGGCGCCCGCCGCCGCGGGGCGCGCCCCCCTCGGAGCAGGGCGCGGGCGGGGGCGGCGGCCACCGCAAAGCCATCCTCGGACCCCCCCCCGAGCCCCGAGACATCGGGAGGAGGAGGAGGAGGAGGAGGAGGAGGAGGAGGAGGAGGAGGAGGAGGAGGAGGAGGTGGAGGAGGAGGAGGAGGAGTGGAGGAGGAGGAGGAGGAGGAGGAGGGGAGGAGGAGGAGGAGCCGGGGGGCCCAAGCGCCGCGCCGAGTTGCCGAGCTGCCGCCAGCCACGGCGACGAGGCCCCCCCCCCCCCGAAGGCCAACCACCGTCCCCGAGATCCGGCGTTGCGAGAAGCTGCAAAATCGCGCGCGCACACACACACGCACACACGCACGCACACACACACGCACACACACACAGAGACGCACACAGAGACGCACGCACGCACGCACGCACGCACGCACGCACGCACGCACGCACGCACGCACGCACGCACGCACGCACGCACGCACGCACGCACGCACGCACGCACGCACGCACACGAACGCACACACACACACACACACACACACACACACACACACACACACACACTCACACACACACACACACACACACACACACACACGCGCACACACACACACACACACCACACACACACACACGCGCACACACGCACACACCGCTTGAGCCCTGGGCTCCACCGTTTCGCAACACTGTTCGAGCCGGACCGATGTATCGATGGTCCAGGGGCACGGGTACAACGCAAAGTCACCCGTTGTGAACAAGTTGAGGCGCCAGGATGTCAGGGACCGTTGTCTCACCTCGCCCTTCTCTCAGCTACACGCAAGAGTGACCCTAGGCAAGAGTGATCTTTGGGGCGCGGCTTTCGGTGGGACGCGGGTGTGTGTGTGTGTGTGTGTGTGTGAACCCAAGCGGGCAAGCCGCTGATATGGAATGGCGCTCAACGTTTGATGGACCCACGTGAGCCCGCACCAAGAGGGTCACCAGCGAAAGGTCGCTCTTCTGCCAGAGGCCACTGGGTCCGAGCAGAGGGGGGTGGAGGATCGCGCCGCAGCGGCGACGCATCGGCGACGTCGGCGACGCATCGGCGACGCACTGGCGACGGCGGCGTGGAGGACATCCATCGAGCGCTCCACGTCGCGCCGCATCGCCAAGGCACCGGCGACGCGGCGCGAGCCTCCGACGCCACCTGCTCCCAGACATGCGACATCCTGCGTTTTTCAGGGCGGCGTCCCTCCCAGACCCCCTCGAGTTATGAAAAAATCACGACGGGAGGTTTTTCATTATTTTTGGACTCTGGGGGCCCTTACCGGCCCTCGGGACGGTCAAAAAACGACTCTGGACGAAAAACCGGTCCCAGGGAACTGGTCCAGACCGTTGGGGGTCGACGTCGTGAAAAATTCATGACGTCGGGGGTCTGGGCTGGAAGCCCCGACCCTTTCCCCAGGACCGATCTTCGTCCTGAGTCGTTTTCTGACGGCCCCGAGGCCCGGCGAGGCCCCCCCCGGGGGAACAAAAATAGCCCAAAACCGCCCGCCCGGATCTTTTCCTTCTGCGACGCGAGATCCTGTCTGGGCTCGGACCCCCTCTGGGCGGCCGAGGCTTGCTGTGGCCCCCGCCGCCGCGCGCGCCCCGCGTGCCCGCGGGCGTGCGCCGCCCCGCCGCGGCGCAGCGGCGCGGCCGCGCCCGGCGGCGCGGGCCTGCCCCGGCCGCCGCGGCGCGCGCGGCGCCCGCGCGCTCGGCGCGCGCCGCGGCCGCGCCGGCGGCCCCGCGCCGCGGCCGCACTGGCGAGCGCCGCCGCAGAGGGCCAGGAGCGGCCCGTGGCCGCCCCCCATCGGAGGGCGCGCGGGGGGCCCGGGCGCCCTCGAGCTCCTTAGGACTCTCTCTAGGGCGACGTCGGGGCGGCAGGTGCTCTTCGCCGATCGCTCCGGCCTCGGGGGGGGGGCTGGCCGGCCCGTCTCGGGAGGACAGGCCGGCCCCGGGGGAGGGGGTCCAGACTTGAAGGTCGCGCCTCCTCCTCCTCCTCCTCCTCCTCCTCCTCCTCCTCCTCCTCCCTCCTCCTCCTCCTCTCCTCCTCCTCCTCCTCCTCCTCCTCCTCCTCCTCCTCCTCCTCCTCCCCCCTGGAGGAAAGATTTGAACCTCCCTCGAGCCGTGCAGCCCCGTCCGCGACGGCGCCGCAGCGGCCCCTTTGGGCCGGCCGCGCGCCCTGCCTCCGCGCCCCCCTGCGATAGGACGGCAGCAGCCTGGGCGGGGGCCGACCGTCCCGGCAGTCCTCCACAGCTCCCCACCGGATAGGCACATGGGGCACGCCGTGGGAACGCTTGCCGTCGCTCGGACGTCCACTTTCAGTTTTTTTGCTCGGTGTCGTGCGTGTTTTTTCTTTGCTCGATGGCCCAGGATTGACCTCGAGGGTTCTCGCCGAGAAAAACATGCACACGCCCGAGCGATACCAAGAATGCCGTGGGATCGCTGATCCAGGTGATTTTTGTTCGCTGTCTGCGAGAACGACGAGGGCCCCACAGCCTCCCTCTCTCCCTGATGGGACGGCGGCAACTTGAGCAGGGGCCGACCGTCCCGGCATTCCTGTGGAGGCTTACCACGACACGTTCTCGGACCCCCCCCGGAGAGTTCCAGGAGCAACAACCATGTTCTGAGAAAAAGCAGAGTTCTGAGAACAAGGAGAGCGTTCCTCTATAACAGAAGCCCGATGTATGAGAACCAAGCAGTCCCAGGCAAACAAAGTATAAGAACGTAGTGTGGCGGCGCGCACATGGGGGTAAGAACGTAGTGTGGCGGCGCGCACATGGGGGGTAGGGGGAGGGGGGAAGGCTTCTCAGAAGGGGGCTGCTTCGTAGAAGGCGCTGGCCCTGCATGTATAGAGAAGGCCCGCGCCTTCAAAGAAGCAGGGGTGCTTCTGAGAAGCCTGTCCTCCCCCCTACTCTCAGGTCGGGCATGTCCTCCTGCAGGCCGATCTTCGAATAAAAGAAGAAACTACTCAACAAAAATCAAACATAATCGAAACATTTGTCAAACAGTGTACCCAGACTATTGTTTGACTATTTTTGAGTGCTCCTCCTGTGGAGGGACAGACCCGACTTAACCCTACCCCCCTCTGCGCGTGGCCGAGTAGTCCGCCAACGCGCTTGCCTTGCCGTCGCTCGGTCGTCCATTTCCCGTGCATTTGTCGGTTTCGTGCGTGTTTTTCTGCTCGATGGTCCAGGATGGTCCTCGATGGTTCTCGCCGAGAAAAATGCACACGTCCGAGCGATGCCAAGTTGCAGCGGTTGGTGCGCGTCGGGCCCTCTCGCATTTTCTGCGAAGCCACACGCAGCCCCCCCCGACGCATCGGGCCCAAGGTGTGCTCACTTTTGCTACCACCACGCCCCGGCGCTCCTCGCTGTCCAGGCAAGACGCGAGTGGCCCCAAATGCAGAGCCTAGAGAAGGGGGGGTTCATGGACCCCCCCGCCGCCTCCTCCTCCTCCTCCTCCTCCTCCTCCTCCGTAGAATCGACCCGTATCATATCCGCCGGCCCCCTTGCGGGGCCACCAGGCTGCGAGGGTGAAGATTGCAGCTTCCTGTTCCAGCTGCAGTTTCCAGTTTCCACTATTACAGTCCTGCTTTCTGCTCCCTTACTGTTAATTGCTGCTGTCCGCGCGAGGGGTGGGAGCCCCAAACAACATTTTTTACCACGCCCTGGGAGGGTTCTCAGAATTCCTCTGGGGGCGTGGGACACGTAAGAATACATTATACTCGCGCCCCCGAGGCCATTATCCCTAGTACATTATACCATGTTCGCGTCCTCGAGGCCATAAACCCTTGTAAATTATAGAAGAATCGCGTCCCCGAAACCATAAACCCTCCCACATTACGCAAGATTCGCGTCCCCGAGGCCATAAACCCTTGTAAATTTAAACCCGCGCAAATTACAACATATCTGCGTCCGCGAGGCCATATACATTCGTAAATTACTCAATATTCGCATCCCCGAGGCTATATTGCCTCGTACAAATACGATCTGCCACTTGCCAATTACCCTAGCATGAGGTTCCGACATTGTTTCACGACGGCGCCGAGAAAATACAACATAGCTCTTGCATGCCCCATTCTGATTGAAAGGGGGCCAGCGGCAGGGGGCGAAGCCCTTACGGAGAAGGACGCTCGACAGGGCTGCAAAGAGCCTTGGAAGGCCGCGTCGACACTCTGCGAGCGGGCCGCGGCCGACGCAAGTGGCCAAGGACGGACCGAGGAGGCAAGGCTGCAAGGGTAACTGCCCTGGGAGGGCGGCTGCCCATCCTTTCTGCGCGGGCTGACTGTGCAGGTGTACCAGCTGGTGAGCTTGGACCGGGGGCGCCCACGACCCAAGCAGCACGAAGAAGACGGCGCGCGTCGCGTGGGCATTCAGCCCAGCGCGCGCCAGGGGCGCAACAGAAACAACGAGGCACTGAGCCTCGGAGAAGGAGGGGAAGGAGAAGGAGAAGGAGAAGGAGAAGGAAAAGCAGGGAGGGAGAGAGGGAGGGAGGGTGGGAAGCGAAGGGAGGGAGGGAGGGAGGAAGAGGAGGAGGAGGAGGAGGAGGAGGAGGAGGAGGAGGAGGAGGAGGAGGAGGAGGAGGGCATGGCGTGGGCGTGCAGCCCGGCGCGCGCGCCAGGGGCGCAGCAAAAACCCTCGAAGGGCGGCCGCGGAGCCGCGCGGGAAGAGGCGCCCCGGCCGCGAGGCGGGGCGGGGTGTGGCGGACGGCCCGCACGTACGGGCACGCCGGGCCACCGGGGCGGGCCTGTCCCCCTGCAGGGGGGATGTTGGATAAAAAAAAATTAATTACTCCCGATTTCGTCGGGGGGAGGGGGGTCTCATTAATAAAGGGAGGGGGGTCTCATTACGGGGGGGTCTCTTCCAGGCTATCTTGGAGGGCCTGGGGGGGTCTGGGGACGATGTTTTGGAGGGTTCTCCCACGGGGGAGGCCTGAAATGGCTTGTCTTGGAGGGTCCAGACCCCCTCCCTTTTATTACGAAATCTGGAATAAAAAATGCCCCGAGGAATGCTCAGAAGATGCCCCCAAAACTAGTCCCCAGGCTATGTTGTGACTATTTTTGCAGACTCCCCCTGCAGAGGGACATGCCCGACTGAACGCCAGGCCACCAGGGCGGGCCAGGAGCAGCATGCAGGCGGAGGGAGGCGGGAGGGGTGATGGCCCCACAGGTCCTAGGGGTAGGTCGGGCCTGTCCCCCTACTGGACGAAAAATAACACATAGTCAGGAGATACACCACAAACTGCTCAAACATACTGAACAAATCGTCCCAAGACTAGTTTTTGACTATTTTAGAAGAGTCCTCCTGTAGAGGGACAGGCCCGACTTACTCCTAGGATCTGACTCGTTCAATCTGGCGGACGTTCCTGGACTGCGGCCTCCGGGGCCCCCTGGCGAAGAACCGCTCCCCGCGGGGAAGGGGTCGGGACACCCGGGGCCGCGGAGTGAAGAATCCGCCCAAGGCTGTCGGCGCGTGTGAGGGGCCTGTCCGTGCGAGTCGGCGTCTCCGTCCTCCGGCAGTCGTCGTCTCCGTCGTCCCCTTTCTCTGCGCCCCCCCCCTCCCCCAGGGCCCGTCGCCGCTCCCCCCCTCTTTTCCCTGGACCCTCCTCCGCGAGGGCTGGGCCCGTCGCCGCTCCCATCCCCCTTCCCCGGGGCCTCCTCCCAACCCAAGCGCGCCAGCCAAATCGAAATTGAGCAGCGTCGTAATTGAAGCCCCTTCCTTTTAATCCCTCCCTCGCCGGGAGGGGGGGGGGGTCCCGAGGGGGGGTCCAGGGGGCTGTCCCGGGGGCCTGCGTGGTAATCCCAACCGACTGGGTGTAATCCCAACCAACTGGGGGTACTTCCAACTAGCGAGAACGACAAACTGGAAGTAATTCCGACCATCTGTCTTAATTGCAAGAATAACATCGCACTCGGATTTCAAGTGTGAAGCAATGTTCAGATATTCCTCAAAACGAAGTGGCTGGCTTAAGTGTGCAAAATTATTCGAGAGAGCAACGTGGCTGCCCCAGTTGGAATTACACCTGAAACGCCTTGCGGTGATGTGGACCTCACGATGTGGATATGGATGGCGGTGTGTGCGGCCTGTGTGGTGTGTGTGTGCGGTGTGTGCGACGTTTGCGGTGTCCGCTGTGTGTGCGGTGTGTGCAAGGGTTGTGCTGCGTGTGCGGTGCGTGGTGTGTGTGTGTGTGTGTCTGTGTGTGTGTGGGTGTGTGTGTGCGGTGTGTGCTGCGTGTGCGGTGTGTGCGATGGTGCCGTGTTGTATGGTGCACCCTATGATCTATCATATGCCACTAATTCTGACGTGCCAGATGCTACGACTTCTGATGTTTCATAAACACCAAATGTGACGTACCATCTGGGCACACGTGTGATTAATCAGATGTTGTTATGTATGATGTGCCATGTGAAACGACCCATGACGTGTCACATGCTACTGCATATGCTGTCTCGGACGACGGTACTACTCAACACGTATCACATGACGTACACTATGGACTATGGTGTCACTTTCGACGTTCCACATGGCCATATGGTACCATCTATGCAGCGTTGTTGGCTATAACCTATCCTGTGCCACAGTGTATAATTATGATGTAGCGAATGCTACGGTATACGACCAACCATATGAGACTTCCCATGGTGCACCACATGACACTCCATATGACGTGCCATGTGGTACCACCTATCATGTGTCCTTGGATGAAGTCTGTGATCTCTCATAACATACCCCTTACGATGTACACCGTGCTGCATCATATGGTGCATCGTATGATACCAGCATCGTGTCATACGCTTTACCTGTGCGGTATCCTGTGGTACAATCTATGTCGCGTGACATGGTACACGCTAGCATACATCGAGTGAAACTGCCAATGCCATATCGTTTGAAACCACGTCTGACGTACCATGTGTGGGACGGGGAAGATAAGAGTGAGAAGAGGGATAGAAGGCTCCAGCATTATAATGAGGTTGGAGGGAGAAGAAGTGGAATGAGGGCGAAGAGAAACACTAAGGGATGGAAGGATCAGCGGGGTAGGAGGGATGAAGGGGGACTCATCAGGTGTTTGAAGGATTTGGACGTTCTCGCCTTTTCGGCTTCACGACGATCCAAGACGACCCAAGAAGACCCCACGATCGCCCCAAGATGGCCCAAGAGGCCTCCAAGAGAGCCCCACAACGGCCCAATAGGCCGTTTGGGGGAAGCTTCCGAGAAGCTTGCGAGAAGCTTCTCATGAGCTTTTCAGAAGCTTCCCATCAGCTTCTAATCAGCTTCTCAGACGCTTCTCAAGACGCTTCTCAGAAGCTTATCGTAAGCTTCTCAGACGCTTCTCTCGTAAACTTCTCAGACGCTTCCCATAAGCTTCTGGAGAAGAGAAACCTCCGTGAATCTTGGGTGGTTGGCATTTCGTCTAGTTGGTTGTAATGTCTCGCATTTCCGGTCCCGTGGGTGGGGGGGCTGAGACAGATACGATTCCCCCGTGGGGGGTCATGGGGCCCCCAAAAGCCCCAAGACGGGCCAAGAGCGCCCTACGAGGCCCCCAAGACGGTCCAGGAGTGCCCCGAATCGCCGAACTACTGTCCAACAAGACGCCTTGACGGCCTGCAGACGGCCCAAGAGCCCTGCAAGACGCCCCAAGAGGCCTCCAGGAGCCCTCCCAAGAGCACCCCAAGAGGAACAATCTACAATTCTTTACGCTTCGCGTATCCCCACCAGCCCATCTCACAGCAGCAACTCTCGCGAAGCATGCCGACAGTCGTGTTTTTCAGGCGTGTGTCCGCTTGGCCCCGCATATCTCCCCTGTTCCTCCTTCCTCCCGCCTCCTTGTACATCCTCCTTGTGGGGGAGCGGGAGAAGGACGAGGCGGAGGAGGAGGGAGAGAAAGCGCTCCTCGTGATTTGAGTCGTTTGGGGTTTCTCGTCCTGGTGTGAGTCGTTCGGGCCCTTCTTCCTGGTGTGAGTCGTTCGGGCTCTTCGTGGTGTGAGTCGTTCGGGCTCTTCGTCCTGGTGTGAGTCGTTCGGGCTTCTCGTGGTGTGAGTTGTTCGGGCCCCTCATCCTGGTGTGAGTCGTTCGGGCCCCTCCTCCTGGTGTGACTCGTTCGGGCTCCTCGTGGTGTGAGTCGTTCGGGGCCCGCGTCGTGGTGTGAGTCGTTCGGGCTCCTCGTGGTGTGAGTCGTTCGGGCGCCTCGTCCTGGTGTGAGTCGTTCGGGCCCCTCCTTGTGGTGTGAGTCGTTCGGGCTCTTCGTGGTGTGAGTCGTTCGGGCCCCTCGTCCTGGTGTGAGTCGTTCGGGCTCCTCGTGGGGCCTCTTGGGGGCCTCTTGGAGCCTCGTGGGGCCTCTTGGGGGGGTGCCTCTTGGGGGCCTCTTGGGGGCCTCTTGGGGCCTCGTGGGGCCTCTTGGGGGCCTCTTGGGGGCCTCTTGGGGGCCTCTTGGGGCCTCGTGGGGCCTCTTGGGGGCCTCTTGGGGGCCTCTTGGGGGCCTCTTGGGGGCCGCCTTGGGGGCCTCTGGGGGGGCCTCTTGGAGGCCTCTTGGGAGCCTCCTGGGGGCCTCTTGGGGCCATCTTGGGGCCTCTTGCGACCTCCTCAGAAGCGCAAATGAGAGCTGCCCCCTGAGAAGGACAAAATGAGACCCAAAACCTTCGTAAAATCAATGATTTTGCTATGAGGGAAGATGAGCGCGCCCCCTCAGAAGGCCAACATGGGCCCAAAACCCTAGTAAAATCAATGATTTCTTCAAAGACGAGCAGAAGACGACAGAGGGGCCAAACTCCCCCCCCCGTCGGGGCCAGAATCCTCGTGAGGGTCGTCGTTTTTTGGCCCTCCGAGGAGTCGAAATGGACCCCCCTGACACCACCCCGGACTCCCTGTCCAGGTCCAGGGGGAGGGGGTAGGGGGAGGGGTAAACCCCTCCCCGAAGGGGAAGAAGGGGGGTTGAGGACAGAGCGGGCTCTCTAAACCACTCACGCCCAAAGGGCTGGTGGGATTTCTCATTAGTCTTTGAAGCATGTCGGCGTTCTCGCATCTTCCGTTCCCGACGCTACAGGACGGCCCAAGAGGCCCCCCAAATCGTCCCAGGACGGCACAAGAGGGCTCCAGGAGGGACCCAGGACGGCCCAAGAGGCCCAAAAGGCCTCCAAGACGACCCAAGAGGCCCCCAAGACGGCCCCAATACAGCTCCAAGAGGGTGCCCAGACGAGGGACCAGAACAGACATTTTGAGCACTTGGCCCCGAGAGGCTCCCAGGAGGAACCAAGAGTTGTTCCCCAAGAGGCCCCCAAGAAGCCACCAGGAAGCTCCGAGAGGCCCCCAAGAGGCTCCCCAGAGGCCCCCAAGAAGCTCCCAAGAGGCCCCTAAACTGTTCCCCAGAGGCCCTCGAGAGCGCCTCGAAGAGACCCGAAGAAGCATCCAAGAGGACTCTGATCCACGTCAGCGTGGTCGCCGCCGCCGCCGCCGCCGTTGTCGTCGTTCCCCCTCAGGGTCGGCGGCACCAGCCGTAAGGTCTTCGCAGTCACATGGGCGGATGTCTGGGATGGAGTCTACCAATAAAAGAAAGAACCAACGCCATAAACATAAACTTTTGGCGCTCCGCGCGGGTCCCAGAAATCCGCGCGGAGCGCCACAAGTCTATGTTCATGGCGTTTTCTTCTTCTTCGGTACCAAGAGTAAGGGACCGAACTCTATACACCGACGCTTTTCCGGCCCCGCATTGGAACTCGCACAGGAAAGCGGATCCTGGTGTATACGGGATCCTGGTGTATACATTTTTCGTTGCTTCCCCGTGAAAGCGGGGAACAAGTACACACCACACCACCCCGATATCGTCCCCGACCCTGCAAAAATCCGGAGATTGAAGAACAGCCCGCCACTGGTGATGTATCTGCTTGTGGATGCCATGACAATGGACACTCGAGCAGTCCTATCATCGAATTACACATGTGTTTAAGATGTCGGAAAAAAAGGTCCCCATAATGTTGAGAGCATGCATTTGCGTGTTTATTTGGCAACATGTTTCCTCTCCATGGATGGCCCTCCACAAGCACATGCTCCAGCTTCCGACAGCAGCTGGACACGTGGCTGGGCTCACCCGCGGCACGTCCGGGGTGCCACCCTCCGGCCATCGCAGGGCCGCGCGCTGGAGGGGCCTCTGTGAAGGGGCTCTGCTGAGACACACAAAGGAATACACACAAGTACACGGACCCTCCGCATTTTCCCATGTTTTCTGGCGTTCTGTCTTCCCCCCCCCATTGCCCATACTTTCCCATGTTTTCTGGGCTATCGACGATGACTTGTGTCTGCGTGTTTTTTTCCCCTCCTGAATAAAACAGGGCTAAGATCAGGATAAATCGCTCCAGAGCGTTCCGGAGCGCTCTCGGAGCGTTCCGGAACGCTCTGGAGCGGCCGCGGCGCCCGATACATATCCTCCAAACCCGCCGATTCTCAGAGATGTCGAGTTATCCCGATCCGATTTTGTCCCGATCTTCGCGTCGTTTTACCGAATCTGTCCACGTGTGCACGCCCGGCTCTCGCCCCGGGCCGGCCGCGCCCCGCGGCGCCCTGGGCGCCCGCGCCGAGGCCGGCAGCCCACGGCCCGGGGCGGAGAGCCCAGGCCCCCGACGTCCTGGCCCTGCACCACGCCGGCCCCCTCGGGGGGGGGGCCAAAAAGGGGCGGGGCGTCCACGAGGGGGGTGTGCGGGACGGGAAAAGTACCACAGCCACTGCTTCTTGCTTGCGCCGCCTTCCAGCGGGCCGAAAAAGAAGCAGTGCTTGAGGTCATTTCCCCGGTGAAAATGGCTTGACGAAAATGACCACCACCACTGCTTTGTTTCTGCCGGCTGGAGGGCGGCAGCAGAAGAAAAGCAGTGGCCGTGGTCGTTTTCGCGTCCCGTAGTGCGTGTGTGTGTGTGTGTGTGTGTGTGCGTGTGCGTGTGTGTGTGTGTGTGTGTGTGTGTGTGTGTGTGTGTGTGTGTGTGTGTGTGTGTGTGTGTGTGTGTGTGTGTGTGTGTGTGTGTGTGTGTGTGTGTGTGTGTGTGTGTGTGTGTGTGTGTGTGTGTGTGTGTGCAAAGCATGGCCCGAGGCACGTGCGCGGCCCAGGGGGCGGCCGGGGCACGAAATGAACCGAGAAGAGGCGCCATGAAATCTGGAGAAAGATCATGGCCCACGCCAGGACATTCCCCCCCCCCCTAGTCATCACCCCCCTCTCGGCCGCCCCTGATTCACAATGTCGACAACCATGAGGTCCGTTTTCTGACGGTCCCGCCGACGGCGGGTGAGGGCCCCCAGAGGCCGGTGTTCATGACTCGCGGGGGCCTGGGGGCCAAGGAGCGCTGGAAAGTGTCGCACGCTAATGATGCGGCGTGGCCGCGGGAGACCCCCGACAAGACAGCGCGAGCAGCCACTCGCAGCAGCCTGGCCGGCTTTTTCCTCGGGTCGGCGCTTGCGCCCTTCTCCTTCGCACCCTTCTGCGGCGCGCGGAGCGCGCGCCGGGGGAGCGGCCCGAGAAGCGCCGCCAGGGGCCGCGCGGAGGGGGTCCCGCGCCGAGCCAAGGAACCCGCGCGAGTCTCGGAGCGTTTCTATTCGAGTGCTTGCCTTTGCCTTCGAGGGATGAGAGGGGGAGAGATGCGTGCCTGGCCGCAAAAAGGCATGCTATCTTAGACCGGCCTCCTGCACCTGCAGCGCGGCCAGTGCGATCGATCGGGGGTCGCCGCTAACAGCAGCACCCCGTGATGGAAAATGATGGCACTGAAAATTCGGCGTTTGCCCGTACGTGCATGCAACGAGGGAAAGAGTGGAAGAAGAAAGGGCAGGGGGGAAGAGGAAGAAGGGAGGGGAGGTCGTGGGGGATACTAAACAGTACGCTATACAGTCGCGCACACAGATGCCAACCGTCGGCCCATGGAGCCCGTGGCGCGGTGAAGCATCGCCTGCGCCTGTCCACCTATCGTCGGCAGCGAAGACACACAACAACGTTTGCACAGACGTTCTCCAAGAGCGGGTGCGGATGAGCGCGGCAAGGAAGGTGGACTCGAAATGCAGGCGTGCTTCAACGGCAATCACAAACGCCTTCGAAATCATTGAGTGCCAAACCGCTCTTGCTGACACCTCGTTCGACACTTCCGGGAGCGCAACGACGCCGGCAACGACTTAGCCGCCCACCCACGTGCAGAAGTCGAGTCATCCATCACAAAAGATCCCAGAAAGCTGAAGAACGTGATGAAGAGAAGAGGGAAGATACATGACGGCGGACCAGGCCACATGTTAAAACGAGTGGGTCAATTGAACTGGATGACGCTCGTGTCCCAGCTGCCGCTGCCCCTGAACCTCAACCTTGGCCTTTATCTCCTCGAGCAAGTTCCGCAGGACTGCTACCTCGATCGCCCTCGCGTGGCCCTTCAGATGCCAGGCCCCCTCCACGAACTCCTCGGTACTGAGCTGGCCATCCTTGTCCTTGTCTAGTATTGTGAAGGCGCTGACCAAGTCATTGATCTCGAGCCCCATTGCGGAGAGCCACTCCTGTACCTTCTCCCGCCGCAGGACCTCCTCGAGCTCCTCCTTGTCAAGGAAGCCGTCGCCGTTGGCATCCGCGTTCTGGAAAAAGACCTTCATCTTCGCGGTGTTGCTCTGAATCGCGCGCTTCGTCTCGTTCGCCATGATGCTGTCGTCCAGCGACAAAACATTGAAAGTCTCGTGGAGGAACACGCCTGTCATGACCTCGATCACCGGGGGGAAAGATGTAAGAACAACACGTATCTCTTCTCAGGTACTCTCTCTTTTCCCAGGCGCATGCAGCTAACTTTAAGTCGCACCTGTCCTGAGCAGGCCACAATTGCACGCTGCGTGTTTTACCCTCCTTGGGGCATGCAGCAATCAATTCGTAGAATGTGAGCATCTACGTCATTAGTCGGCGTGTTGTTCTTACACCTTTTATGGACCTCGATCACTGCGAAGCCAAACGCCAGCTGGTGCGCCACGCCGAATATCATGTACCACTCGCTAACCCGAATGAGCTCGTGCGTGATCGAGTACCAGTTGCCGAGGAGCATTTCGAACATGGACAGCAGCGCCTTGCTGAAGGTCCCGAAGCGCTGGTACACCGCCTGGCGGTCTTCGATTGGGTTGTCGGTGTTGTTCCAGAAGCCCTCCAGCATAATGTTGAGCAAAAGTGCAAATACCATCTCTAGCAGGAAGAGTACGGCGGCAGACCAGGCTAGTGCGGAGAAGCTGCTGGTAATCGAGGCCACCATCAGGTACAGCTTCTCGAAGGCGTTGACGAACCTGATGACCCTCACTAGGCGCAGTAACCTAACGAATCGGGTGACACGTATGAATCTGGGATCCAGCGGCAGGAACGCGTCCGAGAGCCGCTCCAGGTACCAGAAGACAACCGCAGAAATGTCGATCCAAGACCAAGCATCCCGGAACAGCTCCCTGCGAAGGGCGACCAACCGCCAGACCAACTCTAGCGTAAACAACGCTCCGAACATCGTGTCGACGACGACGAATGCCTTGTCGGCCCCTGGCCACACATCACTAGCTGGCTTGGCCGCCGGGTGTCGGCCAAGATCGTGGCGGTAAGAAGCGTCCATACCGTCATACTGCGCTTCTATGGCCATCACCAGGGTGCTCAAGAGGATGACGACCGACCACACAAGCTCAAACGTCGGGCTGGAAACAAACTCCAAGCAACAATGCCTCTTCTCGGATCCGGTTACCGCTGGACTGGTGAAGATTTCGCTGCCATGGGTGATCTGTTCTTGGAAGTGCTGGAGGTTCTTGCTGAAGGACCTGCTGAAGGACTTATGGAAAGACTTGTCGACGCCGCCCTCCACCGTTTGCTCCGCCAGCGCTCCTGAGGCGCCCAGCTTGTCCGACGCGCGCGTGGGATCGCGAGGCGCGAACGGCTCCACATGATTGGACTCCCAAGCCGCCTTCGCCGAGCTGGGGGGGTCCCACGCGTCCTCCCGGCTGCACGCAAGAGCGACCCCGGGCAAGGGTGGACCCTGGTGCGCGGCTTTACAGTCGGGGCGTTGACCGCACCCTGAATAAGGAACGAGGCCCCTTCTTTCCATGAGTTAAACTTCGATTCCCCAATCGAAGACCCGAGGACAACCTGAGGCAAGCTGCCAAACAATGAAGGAACACGGAGCCCCCCCCCAACGAAAAGGGTTCCTTGTTCAGCGCCCCGACTGTAGCGGGCCGCGGGGGGGGGGAACAGATCGAAGCGTGCCAGCCGAGGCGGTCTTTCATCCTGAGTCGTTTTTTGACGGTCCCGGGGCCCGGCGAGGGCCGCTAGAGGCCGAAAATCCAAAAAAAACTCCGTCCTCACTTTTTCAGTGCGTTGGATGTCTGGGGCCCTGGGCCAGAGTAGACTCTCGTGCGCGGCTTCCGCGGGCCCTGAGGGGGGGGGGAGCAGATCGAAGCCTGCCCGCCGAAGCTGGGAGGACCCCTGCGGTCGGGGACGCGCTGGCCCGACTCGGCCCATGTCCGGGTCAGCCCGGGCCCTGTCGCCAAGCCAGGCTGGCCGCTGAGCAGCTCGAAGTCGGGCGTGCCCCCCCACAGGGGGACGGTGGGCGAAGAATGGAAAGATAATCAAGACATATATTCCGAAAATGATCAACACTAATAACAAAAATGGTCCCCAGACTACTCTTTGAGCATTCCTCCTGTAGAGGGACAGGCCCGACTTACGAGCAGCTCCCAGACCCGGGTCCGCGGAGGACAAACAAGGGGAATCGGCCCCGCGTGGCTCCCAGACCCGGGGGTCAGCCAGGGGGGACTGGACGACCCCCCGCTGGCGCGGACCCCCGTCACGGGAACCCCGATGTGGGCCCCCGCCCCAGGTGGTCCAGACATGCGATGTCCAGATGTTGTCGATACTCTTTTGATCTGCGGCTCCAAGGACGATTCCAGAGAGCTTGCCGAAATGTTTTTGATCTGCGGCTCCAAGGACGATTCCAGAGAGCGGGTCGAAGCAAGCTCGGGGCAACGAGCAAGAGAATTGCCAGCGGGCCAAGCCAAAAGCCAACGCCGGAATGCACATGCGAGGAACAAAATGAACCGATTTTGTCGATGCGCGGTGCCCCCGGAAGTCCGTGACCCCTTCCCCGGGACTGGCCGGTCCTCCCGGGTCGTTCTCTGACTGCCCTGGGGCCCCGCAGGGGCCCCCGAGGCCGAACGCGACGAGAAGCCGGACCGTCCTGATGCTTGTCGGAAGCGGCGGTGGGGGCGAGTAGCCCAGGGGAGAGCAACACATGTATCCAGGGGAACCAGTGGTCCCTGCCTTCGGGGGGCCAGCGAGCGTGTGTAGATACATACACATATGCGAGCATGCATGGGAAGGTCACTCCAGCGAAGGGCCACTGTGCCACTCTTATGCTCATCGCGGCGTCCTCCCGCAGGTTGGGCGCAGGCCTGGGAGGGGGGGGGGGGAGGGGCAAACCCAAACGCGCCAGGCAATGCTGGGGGGACCCCTGGTGGGCCCGCACCGGGGGTCACTCCGGCGAAGGAAATCTTTTGATGGGGCTCTGGGACACACAAAGAAGCAGGCACACATCCCAGGAGCCCCCCCACATATTTGCCAATCTATTCGAAGGGGGTTCGTCCCCACTATGGGAGGTGGAGGGTGGGTATCTTCCCACAACAGACCCCCGACGTCATGAATTATTTCATGACGTCGACCCCCAGAGGTCGACCCATTCCCTGGGACCGGTCTTTCATCCTGAGTCGTTTTTTGACGGTCCCGAGGCCTGGTAAGGGCCCCCAGAGGCCCCAAAAATATACAAACCTCCCGTCGTGTTTTTTTTCACTGCGCGAGGGGATCTGGGTAGTCATCACCCTCGTCCTGTCGGCGGCGAGCGAGGGGGGGCAACTAGAAGGGGCGGGCATTCGCAGAAGGCTAGGGCGTTCCCGGGCCTTCCGAGAAGTTTGCTCTGAGCCTTCCCCGAAGAAAGGCGCGTGGGCCTCTGAGAAATCTGGCCGCCTTGAACCCCGATGGGGCCGGCACCAGAGGACATTCCGGCCAAAGGTCACTCTGACGCCTGGTCGCATCTCGGAAGCGGTCAAGAGGGGGGTGTCCAAGAGGGGGGGGGGTGCAAATCATGACCGGCGGCATGTGCGCGGCCCAGCGGGGGGGCCAGGGACGTAATGAAGTAGGAAGGGGCGCCATGAGATCTGAGGAAGTATCATGGCCCCCGCCATGATATCCACCGCCCCCTAGTCATCACCCCCCTCTTTGCCGCCCCCGAGCATCCTCGACGTCCATTCCCTGTGCTTCTTGTGGTGTCGTGCGTGGCTTTTTCGCCAAACGAGCGAGGATGCTCCTCGATGGTCCTCGCCGACAAAAAAAACGTGCACACGTCCGAGCGATGCCGGGCGGACGCCGGGTCGAAACCCTGGCCGCTCCCCGCTCTTGCCCGCAGCCGCGTCCTCCCGCGGCTCGGGCACGGGCACGCCCGGGGCCGCCCCGCGCGAGCCCTCGCCGCCGGCCGGGGGGCCCGCCGCCGCCCGCAGCGCGGCGCGGGAGGCCCGCGGCGGGGCCGCGTCGCGCAGCTGCTGCGCGAGGGCCTCGGCAGGCCGGCGGGCCGGCGGGCCGTGGCTCGGGCGTGCGTTCCCCGGGCGCCCTCGCGCGGCCTCGGGCGCGGAGGGCCCGGACCCCCGTCGAGGGGTGAGGGGATCACGATCTGGGGAGTTCTGTTCGCGATCTGCGGCCTCTGGGGGGCCCCTGGCGGGGCCTCGGAAGCGTCAAAAGCCGACTCGGGAGGAAGAGCCGGTCCCGGGGTACTGGTCGAGACCCCTGGGGGTCCGCGTCATGAGGAATGCATCACGTCGGGGGCCTAGTTTTTTTTTGACGAGCGGACAACACACACAGACACACAGACAAACAGACGCACAGACACACATGCACACCGACACACAACACACAGACACACAGACACACCGACACACCGACACACAACACACGCACACAACACACAACACACAACACACAACACACACAACACACAACACACAACACACAACACACACGCAACACACACGCAACACACGCGCATACACGCATACACACACGCACACACACACACACACGCACACTCACACTCACACACGCACACACACACACACACACACACGCACACGCACACACACGCGCACGCGCACGCGCACGCGCACGCGCACGCGCACGCAGACGCAGACGCAGACGCAGACGCAGACGCAGACGCAGACGCAGACGCAGACGCCCACGCAGACGCACACGCAGATGAGCACACGCGCGCACGCACACACAACACACAACACACAACACACAACTCACAACACACAATACACACAGCACACAGCACACAACACACAACACACAACACACAGCACATAACACACAGCACACAACGCACAACGCACAGCACACACCACACAACACACAATCCACAACACACAACACACAACACACAGCACACACCACACAACACACGCCACACACTCGCACACACACACACACACAAACACACACAACCACACACGCACACGCACACGCACACGCACACATACACGCAAGCACACACGCACACACGCACGCACACGCACACACACACACACACACACGCACGCAAGCACGCACGCACACACATACACACACAGGCACACATACACACACGCGCACCCACTCACTCACACACACACACACACACGCACGCACACGCACGCACGCACGCACACCACACACACACACACACACACACACACACACACACACACACACACACACACACACACACACACACACGCACACACACACACACATACACACACAAACACTCACACACACACACACACACACACACACACACACACACACACACACACACACACACACACACACACACACACACACACACACACGCACGCACGCACGCACACGCACACGCACACGCACACGCACACGCACACACATGCATACACACATGCATACACACACCCGTACCCGTAGAAAGGTCGGAGGGAAAAGGACTGGCCATGGGCACGGGTGCGGTTGTCGGACCCTGGGTGAGGTTCCTGTTCGAACGGGGGGCCCCACCCGACAACCCGCACCCATAGCCCCCTCCGTCCCCCCTTCTGGGCATGGGTGCGTGTTGTTTGCTCGTAATTCTGCCGACAGGTGATCCAATCTGCTCATCGATGGTCCACGCCGAAAACAGATGCACACGTCCGAGCGATGCCAAGTCGTGGGGGCCTCCCATGCCGTCCGTGCTGGCTCTTGCGAGCCGACGCTGGTCGACGCTACATTCGGGAGGACGTAAGACTCGGGTTGGCCTGACAACGCCGTCAAGAGAATGAGCGAGACCCAACCTGGAATTGGACGCGAACTCCTGCACCCAAGCATCCCGCGAAAACTGGACCGTCAGACTCCAAGATGGGCCCATCAAGAAGCGTTGGCCAGTCCGAGTTCCACCCTGCCCGAGGCGTACGACTCTCCTCCTCCTCCTCCTCCTCCTCCTCCTCCTCCTCCTCCTCCTCCTCCTCCTCCCCGAGGCCCACAGGCCTCGTGCTCGCGCCGGAGGTCGGCCAGCAGGGCGTCGAACCGCGCGAGGTCTGCCTGCAGCTCCAGCGCCGAGACTTTGCTGTCGCCCGACTCGGACGCCGCTGCCCGCGACATGAGTCGGGTCGGGCGAAAGGGGGGGATAGCAAAGGGGGGGTTTGAGAATCAGCTCACGTAGCTGATTTTCCCGGCGCCTCCCGGCGCTGGAGGCGGCTATGTATCGAGGAATGGGGCCCTCGGTGGGGCCGAAACCAGCTGCACGCAGCAGATTTCGTAACCCCCCCTTTCCCAATCCCCCCCTTTCGCCCGGCCCGAATGAGGGACGGGTGCAAGGACCGTCGAGGGGAACGAAGGATGACATCGAAATAAAAACTCCGAGGTCCGCGCGGCTTCCTCGGAGCGGCGCTGGGGCCCCCTGGCGGCGCCCCCCGCGCCGCCCCTGTCGCACTCCGCGCGCCAGGGATGGTGGTCCAGCGCCGATCCGAGAAATCCGCGCGGACCTCCGAGTTCTTGTGTATTTATGTCATTATTCGTTCCCCTAACTTCGGGCCAAGAGACCTCGGGGTACTGGGGACTCGACCCGGAGCGGCTTGAGCCCCGTGTTATGAATTGAGGCGGCTCCTGGGGATGCACACGTGGATACAGAGGAAGGAAAAAGGCATAAGCATAAACTTTTGGCGCTCCGCGTGGACTTCTTGGATATCTGGGCCAGACCCTCCTCCCTGGCGCGCGGAACGCGCCAGGGGCGGCGCCGGAGGCGCCGCTGGGGGGGCCCTGCGCGCATCGAAGAAATTCGTGCGGAGAGCCAAACGTTTATGTTTAACGCCCTCTATTCTTCGAATGGAGTCAGGCATCATGCAGGGAGTGGCTGCGGCGGGCGCCGCCTAATCGTAGCGCGGCCTCTGGCTAGAGGAGGAGATAGGGCGAAGAGGGTGGGATGCGTGGGGCCTAGGACGGCGAAGACCGAGAAGCTAGAGGCTCGGGAGCAAAACATGTGCCCAATGCGCCTGACAGGAATAGAACCGAATGAGCGTAGCCAGCTATCGTCAGCGGTGAGCGACGGGTGGAAGTGAGAAGGAGAATGCCATCTCAGAAGGCGGCGGGGCTTCTCGGAAGCCCTCGCGCCTCCTGAGAGGTCTCCGGCGTCTCCGGGGAAAGCCGAGAGACAACTTCTCAGAAGGCTCGAACCCGCCCGTCCCTTCTCACCTCCTCCCCGGGCTCGATCTCGGGACTCTGTTTGGAGGCCTATAGAGGTTAACACCAACACCAATCTCGGCGGTGTGCCTCCACCGAAGGAAAATGATCCCGATTGCGGCGACGATGGAAATATTCGGGCTTCCGGGGTGGCCGAAAAAGCACCACCAGCACCGAAATCGAGGATCGTCTTCCCCCTGTGGGGGCAGACCCCCTGTGTTTGTGGATGCCATGACAATCGTCACCCCACCATTCCTATCATTGAGCTAAAAAAGTGCTATACATGGTTACCACAATGTTTTAATACATGCATACATACATAAACATGTTGTCACCATATTTGAAGCAGACTTGAAACATCTGGAGATTGTCTGGCAGCATACCTCCTCTCGATTGATCGTCCTCCACAGCCCTGTGTTCGTGGTGGTGCCCATTCCCAGGCCTCCAGTCTGTGGGCGCTCTCCCTGGTTCCTCTCCTCTTTATTCTCTGCCAGGTCATGAGGCGCACAGCGGAGACGTTTCAGGAGAGTGGCTGCCGATACAAGGAGGACGATGGGCTGCCGATATAGGGAGGCCGAGGGATACGATGGACTCTCTCTCTCTCTCTCTCCTTGAGCAGGGACCGACCGTCCCGGCATTCCTATAGGGTCTTACCACGAAATGTTCTTAGACTCCAAACATGTTCGAATAACTAAAGCAATGTTCTTAGAACGTAAGCCTCATGGGTTGAAACAAAACAGACTCCGCCAGAAGGGTTCTGAGAACATTTCGTGGCAACCACAACAGGCTCTTAGAACCTGGATTGGTAGGGTTATAGGCACGCCGGGACTCGGTATCTCGCTGGGCGCAGGCGCGGTCAGGAGCTCGAGCGGCGAGCAGGGCTGGCAGCGCGGGGTGAGGAGAGGCGGAGGTTCACAATCCTAGGCATGCGGCGGCTTCCTCATCAGCGCTGACGTCGGGCTGCCGATGCAAGGACGAGGGATGCGATGGACTCTCTCTCCCTCCCTCCCGCGGGGGTCTGGCCTCACGTCGCGACGGCTCCGCCAACAGAACACGCTGCAGGGCCTCCGCCGGCGGAGAGAGCGGCCCTTTTCTGGTCCTGACCCCCTGGATGTGGCGGCCTCCGCGACTCTTCCTCGAGGGAAAAAACCTCGAGGGGAAAAACAAAAAAGGCCTCGAGGGGAAAAACAAAAAAGGCCTCGAGCCCCCCGCCCCCCCCCCCCGCCCCCCGCCACCCCCGGGGAGGAACAAAAAGCCCCCCAGACCCCCCCGAACCCCCCCTTGGGGGGAGGAAAAAGAGCATCGGGGGAGGGGGGGGGGGAAGCCAAGCCCGGATTCCAACATCCCGCCGGGAGGCGTACAGTAATTCTAGGGTTGGCCCCTCGCTCCCTCGAGTACGGCCCATCTTCGAACCTGTCAGGTGGTCCAGGGTTAGGTCGGGAATGTCCTCCTACAGGCGGAGCTTGGGCGAAGCATGACAAATAGCCAAAATAATGCTCCACACTAGTCACAAGTAGTATACAAATCGTCCCCATATTATTTTTGTTTGACTAGTTTTGAATATTCATCCTGTAGAGGGACACGTCCGACTAAAATTAAGGTCGGCCTTGCGCTACCTCGAGGGCGGCCCATCTTCGAACCTGTCAGATGGTCCAGGGCTGAGACAGCGCACCCTTCAGACTCACCCCCCACCCCTGCAATGGAGGCCTCCTAGATGGGGTCCGAGTAGATGGGGTCGAACGATCGCGACGCATCGCCGATGCATCGGCGATGCGGCGCGATCCTCTGACCCTCATCTACTCTTAAGTCGGGCCTGTCCCCCTACAGGCCGATTCTGGGCGAAAAAATAAAACGTACGCCAAACATGCAAGAGCAATGCCCGAAACTTGTCAAACAATAGTCCCCAGACTATTTTTGGACTATTTTTGGATATTCCCCCTGTAGAGGGACAGGCCCGACGTGAATCTACTCCGACCTCCTCTGGGAGGCCCCGCTGCAAAGAGCAAGGGCCGAGATGCGCGGCGCGTCGCGCCCCCTGCGTCGTGAGCCTGCTCCTTCTTCTTCTGGACGAAGTACTTGCTCTTGGTCTCCGAGAGCTCCTCCACTCCGCGTGCCTCGATGAACTAGGGGGCAAGCAAACCTACCTCGCTTTTGACCACCCTCGCTTCCAAGAGATACCAAGCGATGCCAAACTACGGCCCGTACTGGTCAGGCCGCTTGACGAGGAGGCGCGTGGTATCACTTGGTTTTGCCTGGAAGCGAAAGCGGGGTAGGTAATTCACGCTCTGATGAACCACTGGACCATGCGAGTTTTTCCCCAATCAGTGCTTGCATTGACGGGGGCCCTGCGGAAATTCCCCCATCAGTGCTTGCACTGAGGCTCTGAGGGGGTCCGAGCGGAAATTTCAGGATTTGGCGACAATTTCGCGCCGATTTTGGTGGCCGGCTGGGATCCCAAAATCCCCGTTCTGGGTTCCCGGGTTCCTGGTCATTGGTTCTGGTCCGATTTCGGTGGGTTCTGGGTTTCCGGGTTCCCGGTCGATCTCCTTGTTGATCTCTTTATCGATCCCATTTCAAACCACCCACTGATTAGGATTTCTCTCTGGTGCAATCGATCAGTGGGGCAGGTGCGCAAACAAAAAGATTGCCAGCGAAGGCCCCGAACGGTGAGCTGCTGCACCGTGGGTGTGTAAGCTGCGTGGCCAAATCTGCGTTGCGCAAGCCGTGTGGTGCAAGCAATGCGCGCTGCAAGCAAGGTGGTGCAGGCTACACGTAGGGTAGGCTTGGTGATGCAAAACAAAAGCAGTGGGGTGCAAGCAGCGAGGTGCTAGCACTGTGTGGTGCTGCCGGTGGTGAGGAGCTGTGCGGCGGAAGGTCTGTGGTGCACAAGCTGTGCCTGCGAGGCGCCCACGGCCGCTCACCGGGCGACTCCTCGGCGGATCGGCTCAGCACGCGAGGCGCCCACGAGGCGCCCACGGCGCACCCACCGAGCGAAATCCAGGCAGATCCAGCCAGCGCACGGGGCGCCCAGGAGGCGCCCACGGCCACCCACCAAGCGCCACTTCGGCAGACCCACGCAGATACTTGCTTGCCGGCCCAACGGGCCAGAGGCGTGCCAAGATCTCCAGTCGCTGGCTAACGGTATAACAACATGTCTTGTTCGCGCGCGCGGGGCGGCTCCTGGGGGCTCCCGGACGAAAAGTGTCCCGACCAACCCCCGACCAACCCCCGGGCAGGACCCCGGCAAGTCCTGTGAGCGCGCCAGAAGGGCCCCGAGACGCCCCGGAGACGGTGCAAGAGGGCTCCGAGTCGCTGAAAGATCGTTCCAAGACGCCAAATATAGCCCTCATACAGGTCTCAAGAGGCCCTCCAAGAAGGTCCCAAGAAAATTGCTTTTTCGCATATACCATTTTTTGTATTTCACAACGTCCAAGACTGCCCAAGCGCCCCCAAGATCGCCCCAAGAGGGCCCAACAGGCCTCCAAGACAAGGCCAAGAGAGCCTCAAGACAGCCCAAGAGAGCCCCAAGACGCCCCAAGAGGCGCCCAGGATCCCCTCAGACGGCCCCGACAGACAGAACTCCAAATGACATTTCGAGCTTTCCGCTCCAAGGACGCCTCCGAGACCGCGAGCGGGTTCCCAAAAAGCCTCCAAGAAGCTCCCAAGAAGCCAAAAACGGAACCCCAAGAACCCCCAAACGGCCCCCAATACACGTCGAGAGGCTTCAAAACTGCCTCAAAGAGGCTCCCCAGGCGCCTACCGAGAGATCCAAACATCTCCGCATTGACAACGAGCTCTCACGCAACCAGCAGATATGAGGCTGCATGGTGCCGAACCTGCCAAAGCACTCCCCAGAGGGTCCTCCGAGGCAATTTCTAGGTGTTTGCTGCCGAAGCAGCAAACACCTTGAAACCCCGTGCAAAAAAACAAAGAATTCCTCCGACAACTCCCCGTGAAATCTAGACGAATCGCCCCCAGACTGCTCCACGAAAGCTGCTTCAGCCCCAGCGTTCATCATTCCGAACGAAGTAACTCAGAGAAACAAACGCCCCCGCAGGCCCACACTGCAAACGACCACTCGGCCAGCCGACAGCGCTGCGACGATATGGGCCGGCGGAATGAGCGAAGCGAATAATAATCACAATTAAAAGCCCCTAGATGCAAATGCAGGCTTGGGAATGAAAACGAGCGAGCGGAGAACAACTGGCACGTGTGAGAAGTCAGAAACCAGTGCGCGTGCGTGTCCGGCCAAAGGGCAGTTTCAAGGAGCCTGGATGCACCAACCAGTTTCTCTTGCCCCCTTTTGAATTGAACACATCCTATACTACACATGCCCCCACCCCGTAACACATCATGTGCATGGATCTCTTCCGAGGTGCGCTGAACACGCTGGGCATGCATGCGCGTTCACACTCGTCTTTCCACTGCCATCTTCTATGCTGACTCCTCCCTCCCAATGTTCACTCCTGCCCGTCCATCTTTCTCTCTCTCTCTCTCTTTGTTTCTTGTTGTTCCTCTCTATCTCTCCCTCTCTCTTTCTTTCTTTATTGCTCTCTATCTCTCTCACTCTGTTACATGTGTGTCTGTCTCAGTCTGTCTTTCTCTATCTCTTTCTCTTTCTATGTCTCTCGCTCGCTCGCTCTCCCTCTCTCTTTTTCTCTCGCCGCCCAATTCTGATTACGACGTTGGTTGTGCGAGGCTCGCACAATCAGCATCATGACCAAATTGCGCCTCCCGTCGCCGCGGCCGTCGCCGCCCCGTTTGGTCAGACTCTCAAGTGTACGAGACCCGCACAAGCAAAACCGTGACCAAACGGCGCTGCCGACCGTCGCCGCTGCCGCCTCCCCAATTCGATCACGATTTTGACACCGCGAGGCTCGCAACAGCAAAATCCGCCGACCCCAGAGGCGTGTGAGGAGAAGTTTGTTGCACCCGCCGAGCCCCCACCACGTGCCGGCACCCCCACACCACGAGAACTCAATTCTTGGGACCCCCGACGCGACAATTTCTGGCCCGAAACTTACCAACACCCCGTCCCGCGCCCCCACCACGTCCCGGCACCTCCACCCCACGAGAGCTCGGTTCTTTGGGACCCCTCACACGACCATTTTTGGCCCGAAACCTACCGACACCCCCATCCGCGTCCCCACTACGTCCCGACACCCCCACACCCCACGAGAGTTCAGTTCTTGGGACTCCACACGCGACAAATTCTGACCCGAAACCTACCGGCAACCACCCCGCGCCCCCACCACGTCCCCGCACCCCCACCCCACGAGAGCTCAGTTTTTGGGACCTCCCACACGACACTTTCTGGCCCGAAACCTACCCCCCCCCCCCGCCCCCACCACGTCCCCGTGGCACTGCGGCTAATGCTTTTGAGTGAGACACTCACAAAACGAAACCATGTCGCCATCCTCGTCGCCGCCGCTCCCACTCCACCTCCAACGCCACCACCGCTCGCGTTCCTCCCCCGACCGTCGTCTTACGTTTCCTTCTGCTCCTCCTGCTCCTCCTCCTCCTCCTCATCATCATCCTCCCGTCCTTCCTCTTCGTCCTCCTCCTTTTCCTCCTCATGCTCTTCCTCCTCCTCCTCCTCATCCTCCTCTTCCTCGTTCTCCCCCTCATCCTCCTGATGATCTGCGTCCCCCTTTGCCTATGCATCGTCGTGGACATTTGCGTTGTCATCCGCCTCATCGTCGTCACCTTCGGCCCCCACTCGTCCTCTACTGACCGTTCTTCATCACCTCGTTCACCCGTTATTCCTCGTCGCCGTGCTTCCCCTTGTGGTCCCCTTCTTCATCTTTCCCCTCCTCCCTTTCCTCCTCCTCCCCCTCCTCCTCGTCACATTTCCCCTCCTCCTCCTTTTCCTCCCCCTCATCCTCCCTCCTCGTTCCTCCTTCATCATCATCCCCCTCCTCCCATGAAGATTTACATGCAGATTTAAATACAGATTTGAATGAAGATTTGAGATTTGGGGGAAAATGTAAGCGCAGATTTAGGGTCAGGGGGGAATTCGGCGAAGACTTAGGGCCCAAGGGGGGATGAAGGTTCAGGTGAAAATTTAGGGCCCGGGGGGAGATTAGGTGCACATGTAAGGTCTGGGGGGGGATTGCTGTAAAGATTTAGGGTCCCGGGGGGGAGGGGGATTTAGGTGGAGATTCGGTGATCGGGGGAGATTGTGGTGAAGATTCGGGCCCCTGGGAAAGATGTAGGTGAAGATGTAAGGTCAGGGGGGACATTTCGGTGAAGATTCAAGACCCGGGGGAGGATGACAAAACTTACGACACGATCTAGGCGAAGATTTCAAGTCCACGGGGAGATTTTGGCGATAATTTCGGGTCCGCGGGGGGGTGGAGGTTCAGGTGGAGATTTAAGGTTCCCGGGAAGATGTTGGTGAAGTTTTAGGTGGCGATTTAAGCAGCAAGAGCGCGACCGAAAACGTGGTTGAAGATTAGCAGTGCGAGTGTGAAGCAGCGAAAACGCGACTGAAGATGTGGGGGGTCAAAAACAGATGTCAGCCGTGAGAGCGCGAATGTCGGTTAAGGCGGAGGCTCGAAGTGAAGGTTTAATCGTCGGGAGCGCGAGCACAGATCAAGGTGAGGGCTTGGGTGAAGAATTGAGCAGTGAGAGCGCGATTAAACATTGAAGCGAAGATTGAAACGAAGATAGCTCGGGCAGTACAACAAAACGCACGCTAAAAGAGCGGTGCCTGCTTGCGCGAAAATAAACCGCCCAACAAGACGTGCGGCACCTGCCTGTGCCGTAACAGAACAACCAACAAAACGGCGCCCCCCGTGGCCAAAACGCATGGGCGCGACGGCCAGCGTTCAGAGCATGCGAAAGCGTGTTCTGAAACGCGTTCATGACGAAAAACAAAAATAAAACAAACACTCAAAACACTGTTTAGATTCACTCCTGCTACGTTGGCTCGTTGTGGTGGGCCGTCAGCCAGCCCAAGATCTCGCCGTCGTTGTTCGTCTTCCGGAAATACTCGGAAAGGTCCATATCCTCGCTGCGCCATGGGCAGCTGGCGCACTTTTCCACCCAGGCGGGCGTCTCTGCAATGCCAGCGCAAGGGGCCGTCACAGACTTCCATCCGCCGCTGACAGTGGAGATGTCGACCTTGCGGAACTGCGCGTCGCGCAGCTGCGCGATCATCTCGTTCTCGTGCGGAGCGCGCTCGAAGCAAACCCCGCGGGCCCCGCTGTCCGCGGACGCCTGGTCGCTCATCGACTCGCCGTAGCTGCTGTCCAGGAACTCTGCGCAATGCTGCAAGGCATCGACTGCCTCTTCCAATGCAAGCCAATCCTGGCAGATGGGGGCCGCGACCATCGCGGCCGCGCGGAAGGCTCGGAGCCCCGTCTCCTTGTCGTTCGTCGCATACTGGAGCGACAGCTTCTCTGACTGAGCATGATAACCAGGATCTCCGCTGCACGCGGGCCACCTGCCCTCGGACTTGCCGCGCAAGTCCAGCTGCGAACAAGTGACGTAGCCCTTGAGATGGTAACTGAAGTCGCTGGGCTTGAAGGCGAACAGAGGGCGCCCCAGCTTCGCGTCGGCCTGGTCCTCTTCCTCTGCGAAGAAGAGCGCGCGCAAGTGCGGGCGCCCCGGCCCGTCGTAGCGCCTGGTGCCCTCCTTGCGACGCCCGCCCTGGAGCTCCACGCGCGTGGGCGACGTTGCCCTGGTCGGCTTGCCATCCTCGGTCTTGCGCGAGAAGACATGTCTCTCCCACCTCCTGCCTGCCTGATCCTGGCTCTGCTGCTCGCGGCCGCGAGGGCGCCGCGAACGATCTGCTCGAGCGAGCGGGCGATGCGCGGGGCCTCGCCCGCCGGCAGGTTCACGCGCACATCCAGCGCCTGGCGCGCCTCGTCGCGGAGCCATCCGCGGCGCGAGCACGAATGCTCCCATGGCGCGATCTTGCAGCGCAACTTCGGCGGGCCGATCTGCCGCGCGAAGTCCACGAGCGCATTGGACGTGTCCTTCCAATGGGGCGGCGAGAACGGGCGCCCCGACACGCGGGCGCGCATTGGCACGTTCTCCAGGTAGAGTTTCTTCTTCGCCCCTAGCGCGGCCAACGGATTGGGGTCGAACGTGAACTGGGGGGGCCCGAAATTGCTCTAATGCCAGACCAGCTCGGAGAGGCACTTGGCCATGAAAGACGCCCCACGCTGTCGCGCTGGCCGCCGTCGTCGCCCTGCCCCTGCCCGTCTGCGGCGTCGTCGCTGCCCCCGTCGTCGTCCGAATCTTCGCTTTGGTAGCCGTGCCTGGCGTGCCTCTTCCTTGACCCCGCGGCCTCGCGCCTCTCCGGTCGGCGCGCGTCGTCGGACCGCTGATCGCGCGTCTCAGACATGTCATCGCGCCAGTGCAAGCTCGGCCGCGGGGCGTGCACGAGGCCGACCTCCTGGGAGAAGTGGCGCGGGCACCTCCGCTGCCTGCCGGGCGCGTCCTCTCCCTGCTCGCGGATGAACTTCGCGCGCGCGTCGTGGAAGCGCATGCGGGCGGAATCCCCAGGGCAGCAGGTGCCCGCGCCTTCATCGCGGCGCCCCGCGCGGGCCCCCCGTCGAGCTCATCGATCTTGTCCTCGACGCGCCACCGCGAGAAGTAGAACGTGACCATGTGCAGTTTGAGGCGGTGCCCGTTCCAGCGCCAATGACGCCCGTGAAGCGCGTCTCCTAGCCAAGGTCTACCTCGGTGGGCCTCGGGGCCTTTTCGACGACCTCGGAGAGCCTGCGGGGCGGCTTCGGAACGTCCTCTGGCATCGGCGCCGCATAGTCGCGGGCCGCGCGGCACTGGCGACGCCTGCACTCGGGCATCTCCACATTCGGATCGCCCTTCAATATCGCGCATCGGGCGCTGTTGCAGGCGCCCGCACTTCGCGCTTTTCCCGGGGGCCGCGTTCCAACCACGACCGCGCGCCCGTTTACAGGTCCTTCAGCGCCGGGAAGACGCTTTCGCATCGGGGACCGCGTCCGCGCGCTCGCGCTGCATTTGCTCGGCCTCGTCTTGGAAGAGGACATTCCATTGGTCAGCCAGGCTGCCCGCGCCGCACCTCCTGCGCATCGTCTTGTCGTCGCTCGCCGGCTCCATCTGCGGCGTGCGCTTCTTCGGCCCCTCGGCCCGCTGCTTCCTCCGATCCCCCTTGCGCCGCAGGAACTGCGTCGCGTGCTGGAAAGAGCTGCGGCGCCTCTGCTGCAGCTTGGCCTCGTAGTCGTCGCCGAGGACTTCCTTCGCGATCGCCTCGGCCTTCGCGAAGACGGGCTCACCCTTCTGGCCGAATGCCCTCAATTGCGCCGGGGCGCCGCCGGGCTTGCGCGCCCGCGCGTCGCGCATGCGCCGCGGGTCGCTTCAGCTGCGCATGCCGCCGCGCATGCGCGCGCCGGCCGTCCAGTCGACGTCGCGTTCGAAGGGCGCGCGTCAGCGACTCCTCCGCGACAGCAGTACTTCGGCACCGTGGTGATCTGGAGCTTCTCGACGCTCGGGTGCCTGCGCAGGCTCAGGGCTTCCCGGTGGGCGACTGGCTCATCCTTCTCGAACTTCGCCAGGTTGGCATCGAGTATCATCGCCCTCTTCGGTGCTGCCACGGCCTCCTGCCTGCGCCCTGGGATGCAGCAGACGCAGCGCCCGCCGTGGACCCTCGCTCGCTTCCCTGGCCCTGCCGTCGAGAAGACGCCGGCGCCGCGGTCCTGGCTGCCATCGAGGGCGCGCCCCGTGGCCTGCCCTAGCGCGCGCTCCTCGCACAGCAGCTGGGCGCCGCGCTGCGCGGGCGGCGTCTGCCGCCCTGGCGCCGGCGCCAAACGGGGACTGCTGCTTCTGCGCGGCAACGGCCGCTTCTGGCAGCGAAACCTCCTCGGGCTTCTCGCGGCCGGCCAGAATGTCGCTGGCGCGCTCGACGATGTCGCTGCCGCCCTCGTGCGTAGACAGGCGGACCGCGGCCAAGTTCAACGACGCCACAGCCTGATCGCGCAGGATCACCAGGAAGCTCGGCGCCAACATCGGTTGGCGCGCGCCCTTGCAGACTGTGTCCAGGCGCTCGGGCGAGCATCGCGCGCGCGCGCCGTCGGACTCGCCTGGCGCTATCTTGCCGGCCTCGTGCGGGTTCAAGCGGCGCGCGACGGCGCCGTCTGCCTGGACAGAGCCGGAGCTGCGCCCGGGGCCCATCGCAGCATGGACTAGTAAAGGTATATGCTGCCAGTGATGGCTGCCGGCGCAGCGCGCCAAGCGTTGGCGCAAACGGATGCCTCGAGCTGAAGTGCCAACGCAAACAATGGCAATGCGATGGCAATGCCACTCGCCCTCGGACGCAGGGGATGGACCTCTAGACGCCATTCTATCACGCGCCACCGAAACATGCGAGGGCGCGCCCGACCCGCCCCTTCGAGCTCCCCTCGCGCTATCCAGCATTTCGACCGAAACCCGCGGTAACGACGAGAGAACCCGCCGCGTGGGAAACGTCATCTGAACTGGAAACCGTGGAAACCTGCGCTATATAGGGAAGTGTGACACATGGTCCCCTGGGAACGCAGAGAGGCCACCCACGGCCGCCCTCTGGCGCGAACTGCGCAGTCGCCCGAGCAAATGCGCCGTGCGCCGAGACGCGGAGACTTCGCCCCCACGAGCACGCGCAAACGGCATATGAAGCGCATCGCCAAGACATCGCCCTTCTGCCGTTGGAACCGCGGGTTTCGCAATGCAGCGTCGGTCGCCCGCAGCACCGCAGACGATATTCTACGCGTTCGCACGCGTGCAAGTTCAAACGTTCCGCGCAGTCGTGCCGCGCGTTGCCAGCGCGCGCAGCGCCATTTCTGGGGCCCGCCACCCGGCGTTCCTCAAAAGCACCACTGGGGCGCATCGCGGAGACGCTGCGCTTGCGAGGCCTGCCCGCCGCCTGCTGGGCGCGCGGGGGAAACAATTCATGCGCAATGGAACTGCGGCACCCGTGGCGCCGTCCAGGAGGTGGAACGCATCGCCGATGCATCCAGCGTCCTCCGCGAGACGCGCGAGCGTCGCCCTGCCCTAATGGACTCCTGGGACGCATCGCCACTGCATCTTGCCATCGGCCGCCAGAAGATCGCCGCGGGCTCTCCTGCCGAAGCCCCGCGCGCCGCCGCCCTAGTCCCAGGCCGGCTGCGCTGTCTGGCGGAAGAGGGGGCGGGGAGGGGGGAAGAAAGCAGATGGCGACGAACGCCTGGGCGGGGGGCCAGGGCCGGCGGGGTGGGCGGGCAGACAGGAGAGGGGCCATGCGGAGACTGCAGGCAGGGAGTGGGAGGAAAGGAAAGGGAGGGGGGCAACGAGCAAAAGGAGAGGGAGGAGGAGGATAAGGAGGATGGGGGGGGGATGCAACCGCGAGCGGACAGGCCGGGCCAGGGGCCGAACAAAAGAGGCACTCGCGACGCGGCCACGGAGCCCGCGGCGGCGACCTGGGCGGGGTGGCCGACCGAGCCCAGCGCGCTGCGGCCTGTTGGGGAATGGGCGCTGCGGGATCCACCCACCGCCCCGCCGAGGAAGGGCTGGGCGGCGCGCGCGAAAGGTTGCCGGCGCGACGCTGGCGAGAGGGCGCGGGGGGGGCCCGCGCAGCCCGGCAAAAAAAAAGCGGGTGGGCGGGGGGCGCTATAGCCGCGCCGGGGGCGCCTCGCACGGCGCCCGCCGCGGAGGCAGCCGCGGCCGCGGACGGGCGGGCAGACGCCGCCCCCGCCCCTCCAGACTGCTTCAAGGAGCGCCGCAACACCGCCCGCGCGTTCGCCCTGCGCAGGGAGACGGAAAGTCGCCGGGCGTGTTGGTCCGCAAAGAATGTGGCGTCTCCCCCCGCGGCGTCAGCCACCCGCTTGGCGAGGGCACCGAAGGCCCCGCGCGCCTCGCGGCCCCGACCGCCGCCGTGGGGCGCGTCAAGCCGCCGCCGTGGGCCGCCGGTCGGCGCCCCGCGCGACTGCGTTGTGGGCCTGCGCCGCAGCCGCCAGGCTACCCGTGTCGCGGTCAGCGCTGTTGGAGTAGCCAGGATCGAGCTGCCGACACAGGTCGGTGCTCTTCGCTCTGGGAGCGATGTAGGCGGCGGCTGCGCGCTTTGCGTCAGCCTTGTCGAGCTGAGCCAGCCACCAGGTGGCGTCGGAGGGCGAGCAGCCGCCCAATTTCTCAAGACAGGCCTGGACAGCGTCGCCCGCGGTCAGCAGGGAGGCGGCGCGCGGCGAGCGGCACCGCGCGCGCGGAGTAGCCCACCTGGCAGAAGGAAGCGCGGCGGCGCAGGAGGCGCAGCGCGACCTCCGCGTTTTCGAGCTCCCCCAAGGCATCCAGCCGCGCGGAGGCGCACGCGACCCGCTGCGCGGCGCGCCCCACGCAAATGCCCGCGCCCCCAGCTGGCGCGCTGAGCAGCTCGACGCGGCGATCGGCGCGGGGGCGGAAGCGCGACGGGAAGCCGCCCAGAGACGCGTCGGAGGCGTCGCCGCCAGCGGGGGCCACTTCGCACGAGCCCGGGCCGGCGCCCAGCTGGAGGCCCGCCGCGGCGAGGGTGGCCACGAGCAAGTGGAGGAGGCGCGCGACAGCCATCGCGTCGCCCGCAGCCAGCGCGTCGCCCGCGAGGCAGCCGTGGCCCAAATAACAGAAACTCAAATCGACGGCGCCGTCGGAGCCGCGGCGCGGCGCGCGGTGGGCGGCCTTGGCGGCGCGCTGCAGAGCGAGGGGGAACAGCAGGCGGCCCCGGGGGTCGCCCTGCTGCACCTGCAGCTCTCGGAGCGGACTGTCTGCTTGACCCGGAAGAAAGTTGACGGGCGGGAGCAACGCCAGTCGGCCCAGGGCGCCAGCCTGGAGAACTCTTCGTGGGCCGCGCGGAGCAGAGCCTGCCCGTCGAGGGCGTTGAAGATGTTGGACAAGTCCAGCTTCGCAAACGCCTTCCCCTGGTCCCCGAGGCGGCGCGCCCGCCGCTGGCGCGCGACGCGCGCCGCCGCCTCGGGCCGCCGAGGGCCGCAGCGCCGATCTGGAGGGGGGCCAGTCGGTCGCGCGCGGCGTCGGCTACCTCTTGGCAGAAGCGCTTGCCGACGAGACGCCGGAGCACCTCCCCGACGGCGACCGGGCGCGGGCCTCCGTCCTTCTTCGGCTCGGCCACCAGAGATCCAGGCGCCCGCTAACATATGGATCCGCCTTCGGCCGCCCAAACAAATGCCAGCGGCGCGCGCGCTGCGCCCTGCGTGCGACGAGGCCATTTCATCCCCTAACTCTGCACGCACCGTTGAAAAAAAAATGCCGATGCGTCGAGGGTCGTCACTGTCCACCGATGGGTCGCCCCTGGTGCGCCCGCAGAGACAGCGATGCCGCCGCCGTGGTGCGCATGGGTCGATCCATCCTTCGACTAGGGAGCGCGTCGTCACTGCGTCTCCCCGCGAATTCACTCAACATTTGTTCTACGAGACGCGTGGACATCTCCCTGCCCCCGCGCCTTCCTGCGACGCATCACCGATGCATCTCGCCTGCGGTCCTTCTCGCAGAAAGCCAGATCTGCTCGCTGCGTTCTGCGAGCGAGAAGGAGCATGGCGCCTCCGCACTCGCTGCCTCCGCCAGCCCGCGCGCGCTGGCGCGAAGACTGCGACGCTCTCTGAATGGACAAATCAGCGCCGCACCCTGCGCTGAACATCCCGCGCGGCAGCGGGAGCGGGCAGGCGCATTCTTCTTTCGACGACCCGAGTAGGGAACGGCGCGAAGCAGCATCGTTGCGCGAGCGCGGCCCGCGTGCCCCGCGCACAGCGCAGCGGCGACGCGCAACGCGCTGAGGCGCTTTTAACTTTTTCTGCGCCGGTTGAGCAGCTGCTCTCGGGGCGGCTCTCGCTGCGGGGGCGGCCGCCCCCGCCGCGGCGCCCGCCGTCGCTGCCAGCGCCGCGGCCCCTCCGCGGCTGTCGCGCCCGGCGCCGCTGCAGGCCGCCATCTGAAAAGCGCCCCGCCTCTCGCGCAGCACGCCCTGTGCAATCAGCGCTGTTAGAGCCCCCCCCGCGTCGCAGCCATATCCGGCGCGACCTTCACGCCTTCCAGCTCCATGCAAAACCCTGGCGAGGCCGCGCACTGGCCCCGGCACCGAGCTGAACAGGTTCTGCAAGTCGGCGAGGACGTAGGAGCCAGGAAGGCACGCGTCTGCGTTCGCCGCCACCTCCTGCGCGCCCGACAGAACCCATGCCGTGAACGCGACCTCCTGCGGCGAGGTGTCCGCCCCCTCCGGCTTCTCGGCGCCCGACTCCTCGCTCTCGTCCCGCTTCTGCTTCATGTCCTCCATGCCGCCGCCCTACTTCTTCTCCTTCGCCTTCTTGTCGGAGTCGGAGCCAGACGATTTCGCATTCCTGTCCTTCTATTCTTCTGGTCCGATTCGGAGCTGGGGGCTTCTCCTTCGTCGTTTCTTACAAGTGAAAACATTCTTGGCCCGTTCGGAGCTGGACGAGCTAATCTCCTTCTTCTTCTTGCTATTCTCTCCCACCTTGTCGGCTTTCTTCGCGGTCTTCTCCTTCTCCTTCTTCTCATCGTCGGAGTTCGGGCCGAAGTCGTTCGGCGAGCTGTCGGCGCCATCCTCGGAGTCGTCGCCCTGGCCGCACCGCTCCCGCCGCGCCTTCCCCAGTAGAGTCGTTCATCGTGGGCGGCGACCGTGGTTTCGGCGAGCCTCTCGTGCTTCTTCGGCTTATCGATCCACGCCTTCAACCCCTCTTGCTGCTTCTCGACGTCAGCGACCTGCCTCGCTCACTCCTTCGGGCTGCGAAAGGCCGCGACGAGCTGGGCCCGCGCCGCCGTGAAGGCCCACAAACGCGACGGCGCATCCGCCAGAGCGCGGAGCGCCCTCACGCGCTGTAGCACGGGCCCCTCGTCGGCCGCGCATTCCTGGAGCTGCTTCACGGCGTCCATCCTCTCATTCTCCTCCCCCCCCGTGTCGAACTGCGCCAGCGCTGCGCGAGGCCGGCCCCGTTCCTCCCGCGTCGCCCGCCCGCCCGCGTCGTTCGCCCGCCCGCCCGCGTCGTTCGCCCTCCACCTGTTCTTCTCGCCACTCCACCTCTCCTCCTCGCCCCTCCTCGTCATCTCTTCTCCCTTTTCCCCCGCCTCGCTCGTCCTCCACCTGTCTTCCTCGCCATTCCCCTTCCTCCTTGTCCCTCCTCGTCCTCTCATATTTTCCTTCCGATCCTTCCACCTCCCCATTCTTCCTCCTCGTCCACGTCCTCGCTTGCCCTTTCCCAACCCCCCACCCTCCTCATCCCTTCTCCCTCGTCCCTCTTCCCCTGTCCTCCTACTTTCCCTTCCTTCTGCTCCCTCCTCCCTCCTGCCAATTCCCTCGTTCATCCTTTCTTTCTCCTCCACTTCCTCCTGTTCCTTCCATCCCCCCTCTTCCCTCCTGCCTCCTCCCCCTTCCCTCCCCCCTCGGCCCCCCCGCCCCCCGCTCCGCGCTTTCCATCTGCCGAGCCCACCACCCCAACGCCAATGGAGTACCCGGATCTGCCCCAAAACATTGGCGGGTGTGGTTTTCCATTTCCCGGATTTGCTTGTCAATGTTTTGGGTTTCGTGTTTTTGTTCGGGGGTTGGCCGGGGAATTTCCGGGTCCAGTCCAGCATTTTCTGGATGCGCCCCGCCGGTTTCAACTTCTTGGTGCGATTTCCGGATTTCCCCCGTCAGTTCCCCGTTTGGTTTGCCTTCTTATGTGCGCACGCACACACGCGCATACTCGCTTATCAAAATATCAGCCAGCGTTGGCTACACATCGATTCGACGACCCAAATTAAGGAACCAAGGGAATCACGCATGTTTGGGATCCGCAGATCACCAAAGCAAGCAAGCGCGCAAGCAGGCGCGCAAGCAAGCAAGCAAGCAGGCATAGGCATAGGCGTAGGCAAGGGAGTTTGGGGGGAGGCACGGGCATAGGCATAGCCATAAGAATTGGGAGAAACGCAAAGAGTTGGAGCGGGGGTAACAAACCAATTAGCAGGGTTGGAGCTCGGACCCCTGTAGGGCAAGCCTATTTGGAGAGCCATCGAGAGCCAAAACAATGCAAATGGCGGGGCGAAATCCACATGCGCGTTTTCGCGGCGCGCGCATGCCGGAATCCCTACTTTAACTGAGTTTCGTAAGGTGTCCCAGATCGACGCTCCTGAACACAAAATCGCCAACAATCGTTGCGAAAAAACGTGTTTCAAACAACTTCTGCGCGTGCGTGCCTGTGCAAATTCTTACAAGCACGGGGGGGAGACACGACCCCTCTTTCAAATAACAGCATGCTGGCCACTCGCGCGCGTCGGTGGCGCCCGCATGTCGGGATCCTTCTCAAACCGCATCAGCGACGCATGGGCATCATCATCGCCGTCGGCGCTACCAGCATCAACGCCGCCATCGGCCTTGCCGTCGTCATCGCCATCATTGTCACTACTATCGGTACTATCATTATCGTTGCCGGTGTTTTCGGCGTCATCATGACATCGAGCCTTCCCGAGCCACCGACCAGCACTGAAGCGCCCGCCCACCAATGCGGCCTCGCGCGAGAGCGAGAGCTTGCGCACGCCAGCGCGGCCGCAGAGATGCGAAAGACATGGCCAAGCAGCCGCCGCCATCGCCGCCGCATGGATGGACATCGTCTTCGTCATCGCCACCGTTGCCCGATGAGATTTTGCCAACCAAATTACGGGTTGGTGGGTGGGATCGCACGCGGCGCATTGCACCGAATTGCATCACGTAGGTTGCACCACATATCTTACAACACATTCGTTGCACCATATATATAGTATATATAGGTTGCGCTACATAACTTACTCCATGTATGTATTCCTTCCTTACAAAGAATTCGGTTCTACCCCCCGCTCCGGGATTATCCGTTCCCCTCTTTCGTATTGCAAGTTGCATGCGACTATGCCCCATCGTCCATCTTAAACATGAGCCCGCACTATCCCAGCCGAGCTGGTGTCGACCCCCCCCCCGCCATCCTTTGCAAATAAAAATATGCACGCGCACTCGATGATGACAAATCATCAATTTTCAAACATCCTTTGTACAATAACGGAACGAAGTGCGCACACGCGCGCTGTCGTGCGCGCGTGCCGCAATCGCTCAGAAACTTTAGGTGTCGTAAAAAATCCCCGAACCGACTATCCCAATAACAACTACAACGGATGTTTCGCAAAACGGGTGTTCACAAAAAGCCTGCGCGTGCGCTCCTGCGAATGCTTGAGAAAACCTTGGTTGTTCAACGTGTTTATGAAATGTAATCGAAAGGGCCTCGCACGCGCGTCTCGGAATCGTTCGATAACCCTTGCGAGCGTGCCGTCGCAAAAATAATTGTCGAACGTCGGGACGAAAGGCGCGCGCGCGCGTCGTCGCGGGCGCATGCCCGAATCTTCCGAAAACCATGGTTTTCCCAAGGATTTCAATTCCGAGTGCCCCGAAATCAAATAAACAAATTTGATTTCGCAGCGACAGTTTTCAAACAAAGCTTGCGCTCGCGCTCGTGCGATTTTTCACTGCGTTGTAAGTTTTAAGCATCGCCGTTGAATTCTGCCAAACGGGCCTTTCGCACCGCATGCCGAAATCATTCGAACGCCCTTGCGCGCGTGTTGGGGGGGCACAGTCCGTGTCAACTCATACTGCGCGGGCCACTCTCGCGCGTCGGCCGCGCGCGCATGTCGAACTCCTTCCGGAACCTCCGTCACCAACGCGAAGACGGCGTCATCGTCGTCGGCGTGATCAGCATTGGCGTCGTCACTGGCCGTGCCGTCGTCGCTGTCAACATCGTCACCAACAACGGTACGATCATCATCGTGTCAACCGTTTTCGGCGCTGCCACGATACCGAGCCCGCCCAAGTCACCGGTTCGCACTGAAGTGCGTGCTCGGATGCGCCCAGCGGTCAGCGCCACCGCGGCCGCGTCGGTCTCGCCGAACTATCTGGCCGCTGCACGCGCGTGCATGCGCCGCCTGGCGCGGCCGCAGAGATGCACCAGCCAGCACCAAGCACTCATCGCAATCGCCACCGCGTGGGATTGCAAACCAAGTTGCGGGCGGGTGGGTGGGGTGCTCGCAAAAGCGTGGGACGTGTCAACCCGAATGTGAAAATCAACCACACCACATATATTCTCCTTTCTGAAAAGAGAATAGACTCTACCCCCCCCGGACTTAACGCTTCCCCCTGGGATAAAAAATCATATATATATATATATATATATATATGTACACTTCACACTCGTCCATCCCAAATATGAAATCATTTAATCCCAGCTAGGCCGGCATCCCCCCTCTCTGAGGTTCCCTGGTAAGTTAAAACTATGCGGTGACATTTCTTGTTCTAACATGACACTTTTCCACGAACCCCTTGCAACAAATGGGACGAAGTGCGCACGCGCGCGTCGTCGCGCGCGCATGCCGAAATCCTTCAAAATTTTCGGTGCCGGAAGGATTTCGCAATCGAGTTTCCAAAACAACATACAAAAACATATGGTTTCGCAACACTGATTTGCTAAAAAAGCTTCCGCGCGAGCTCCTGCGAAATCTGAAGAAAACGATGGGTTCTTCAAGATTTTCACAGAATGCTACCAAACGGGCGTCGCGCGCGCATGTCGAAATCTGCCGAACGCCCTTGCGCGTGTGCCGTCGCGAGCATCCTCTGCAAAAAATGGGACGAAGTGCAGACGCGCGCGTCGTCGCGCGCGTACGCCGATATCCTTCAAAACCCATCGGTTTCGGAAGGATTTCGAAATCGCGCGTCCAAAAAACCTACAAAAAACCAAGGTTTCGCAACACGGATTAACAACAAAAGCGTGCGCGCGCGCTCTTGCGTCGTCGTCGTCGTCGTCGTCGCCGTGCTCCCTCCTCCCGCGTCGTCGTCTTCGTCGTCGCCTACGTCGTCCTCTGTCTTTCCTCGTGCTCGTCGTTCTCGTCCTCTTTGGCGTCGTGGTCGTTTCCGTCGTCGTTGTCGCCGTGGTCGTCCTTCCTCCTCCCTCGTCGTCGTCGTCGTCCGTCGTCGGCGTCTCGTCGTCGTCCCTCCTATTTCGTCGCCGTCGTCGTCGTCGTTGTCGTCGTCGTCTTCCCTCCTCCCTCGTCGTTGTCGTCGCCGGCGTCGCCGTCCTTCCTCCTTCGTCGTCGTTCGCGTCGTCGCCGTCCTCCCTCCTCCTCGTCGTTGTCGTCGTTGTCGTCGTTGTCGCCGTCGTCGTCCTTCCTCCTCCCTCGTCGTCGCCTTCGTTGGCGTCGTCGTCGTCGTCTTCGTCGTCGTCGGCGTCGTTGTCGTCGTCGAAGTCGTCGGAGACGTCGTCAGTGTCGTCCTAGTCGTTGTCGTCGGTGTCGTCGCAGTCGGTCTGAACAGGTTTGCAAACCAAGTTGTTGGTGGGTGGGTGGGATGTTTGCACGAGCAGTGGAGAGGACAGCTTCAAGACAGTCAAAGTGTATTGCACCACATAGGCTATACCACCTATCTTGCTTAACAAATATTGCGCCACAAAGTGTCCACGACATATATCACACAAAATATGCTGCACCACGTAGCTTACATCAATCACATCACATAGCTGACACATCGAAAACAGCTTGAGGGGTATTTCAACACATTGGTCACACCACGTACATTGCACCACATTGGCTGTACCACATACAAGAGCAACACAAAGCTTAGGAGTACGTAGCTCGCGCCACATATAATGCACCACGTTGATTGTACCACCTGAGTTGCACCACGTAGATGGCAAGACATCGACCTTTGGGGTCCACGCTGGCGAACACATACATACATATACATATACATTGCACTCTCCATGCAACACTTGCACTCAATCGTGTCACTTCCACCCGTGCCCCGGATCCCCTTGAGCGCTCCCGGGTAATTCTCTCGATCTCGTCTTTGTAATCGCCCACCTGTGCCTGGTACGTCCTCAGCTCGGAGTGCATTGCCTGCTGAGCTCCCACAGCCCAGGCGGTGCTCGGGTCAGAGAAAAACCAGAAACGCGAGCGGGGCCACACAACCAAGGGGAAGACGCTGGAATGGGGGTGTGGATGGGGAGGGAGGTTAAGCGATGACAAGGGCGAGGGGGGAGGGGAAAGGGAGGGAAGGCATGCACCGAATCATGCTTAGACTCTCTTCCAGCCCCGATCCAACGCGTCACGGTGCGTAGTTCTTCGTCTCTGCGGGCCGAAACAATATGCACCGTAACAATTCTTGGGTCTGGGGTCGACGACTCCCCAGAAGACTCCACCGTGGTACGGTGCACACAAGTCGTCCGCGGAGGCGAGGCGAGACGCCTCGCAAGTCGTCTGCGGAGGAGACGGTGGAGAGGGGACTGGCGGGTGAGGGAGTGAGGGGAAGAGGGGACGGGGACCCAAAGGGGGCAAACAAGGAGGGGTGTGGGCAAGGTTTGTATCCATGTCCACTGCGTCTTGGAGTTTCGGGTTCCTTCCCCAGAAACCAGAGGCGCAGTGGAGATGGATAACGATCTGGCCCCTGTAGGCTAAACACTAGATTTTCATCAATATCCAATGCGCCTCGGCGCTTTGACGCCCCATCCCAGAACATTCAAGTTGCAGTAGATATGGAGGTAAATCTCGCCCTCAAGTGAAGGCAATATTAGGTGGGGCTACAGTTAGGTCGGGCCTGTCCCCCCACAGAGGGATTTTGGGCGAGAAATCAAAAATACTCGAAAGTGCTCCAAACATGCTTCAACATAGTCAAAAAAATCGCCCCCAGACTGTTTTGACTATTTTTGAATATTCCTCCTGTAGAGGGACAGGCCCGACTTCAGGCTACAGTGCAAACGAGGAGGGGGAACGACCGAGTCGACCTCTGCAAGGTCCGGCCCGCCGGCAGAAACACCTTGTCCGAGGATGGCGGCGCGGACCTGCCCGCCGCCCGTGGCTGCGGGGAGCTCCCCCCGGATGCCGTCGACCCCCTCCTGGCCGGTCCCAGGCCCTGCAACGGCACGCTTTGAAGGGGCCCTGCAGACACACAAAGAGATAGACACAGATGACAGGATTGCCCACCTTTCCCCGCATGTTCTGGGCTTTCGTCTTCCCCTCACTTCCCATATGTTCGAATATTTTCCTGGGGATCGACGATTCATTATGTCCGTGTGTTTGTGTCCCTCCTGAACGTTTGTTTCAATCCTGGCAGGGTCATTCAGCCTCGAATCGGGGGTGGAAAAACCGCGGGGGTGAAAAACCCGCGTTTTTTTTTTCACCCCCCGGGTTTTTCTCCCTCCCGCACTCTTGACCTCTTGCTGCCTTGCTCGCGCGCTGCACGGCACGCGCGTGGGACACCGCAGCCATTTAGCCCAGAAGAGGACCTGGAGTCCGAAACGCGCCGCCAGATACAGGTGGTTAAGGTCGGTAATGCACCAAGCGGTAGCCGCATCGAGTCGGAGCATGAGTCGGTTCGGGCCGCGCACCGGCACGGAGAAGAAGCATAATCGGGCGCGCCAGGGTGCTTGACAGCGTCGGTGAGCATCGTTTAACCGATCCCCATCCCCGCGGGCGTGGCTTGGGTGCCAGGACGATGAGGAGGAAGAGGAGGGGGAGGAGGAGGAGGAGGAGGACTGATCAGTTCCCCCCCCCCCTAGATGGTGACACAGCCTGCTCCCTTTCGGGTTTCGAGGGGCATATCCCCAACTGGGGTGGTGGGATGGTGGGGATCGGGATGGGATGGAGATGGGGATAGGGATCGGTTGAGCGATACTGAGCCAGGCAAGAATCGGACCGCATAGGATCGCTGGGAGATGGCCGAAATCGATGTCGAATCGATGTCGAAATCGGACCGAAATCGATGTCGAATCGATGTCGAAATCGATGTCGAATCGAGCTGGCCGAAATCGATGTCGAATCGGACCGATCGGATCGGAATGGGCCCTGGCCGGCAGGCCTCCACGATATATAGGAACATGTGGTCGCCCCTCTTGATAGAGCGCCGAAGCGAATACATAAGCTGCTGACTGAGAAAGCCAGTGTGATGGACGTGGAACTGACTCTGAAGAGGTGTCTGCTGGGCTCGGGCCTTGAACGAGCGTGCAGCTGTGCTCCCTGGCCGTCCCAGCTCCCTTGTGAGACAAGTCGCGCGCTCTGCCTCTGACCAGCCCTGTCGATTTACCTCCACCACCTTCCTGCCACCTTGGACGCACGGACCACTGCGGAGGTGTGACCACGTGCCCTGCGCGGAAGCCAAGACTCACTGGGCCGAAGGTTCGGCAGGTCAGTCCCACGCGTGCTCCTGTGCTTGCCCAAGGCAATGCTCGGGACACCCCCTGGAGAGCCTGGCCGCATGCGCCGTGCAGGTGTTGGGGTTCCCCGAAGCTGGAGCTCGAGCTCTGGGTCGAAGGCGAACGAAACTCCAGATGCTCGACGACGCCCGCCTGCATCGCATACACTACCTGTCGCCCTCGACGGACGTTGGGCAATCCTCCGGTGAGAGCTGGCAGACGTGTTGGAATAGGACTCTCTATCCACGAACTTCCTAAGGCTCGGGGCACGGCCTGGAGGCGGCGTGCAAACGCCCTGGAGGGAGGTCACCACAGTTCGAGCTTGGTCAAAGGATACCATCCTGGATGCCAAGCGAAGCGAAGCCCGTCTGCATCACACGCACCGTTCTCTCGTAGCGGGCGCCTGTCTCTACAGGTGTGTGCCGATCACAGCCTGGCCATGCAACTAACAGTCCAAACAGCTGGCGACGTCCGTCTCCATCGAACACACAATCACCTCATCGCACTGACCGATCGCCAATGAGGGCTGGTAGACATGGGTCGGAACATGTGTTGATGCACGGCAGAATCACCTTGCACAAGACTGCTCAGAAACACATGCGCGAGCTGCACATCGGCAATCTCTCTGCACGCCGATGCAAACGTCATCAAAGTGATGAAATCAAACTTCGATCTTGATCATAGCTAGACGGTGTGTAGATCGTGCTCCCTCTTAGAAACGAAATATCGGCATCTTTCCAATAACCAAAACGTTTACGAACAAGTACGGACATCCGTCTCTTCCTCCTCCTGCTCTTCGTCCCGCTCCTCCTCCTCCTCAGACACATGCCGCTGACAAAATCAGCGTAGGCCTTCATTTGCTTCACCTTTGCGGCGTAGTTCTCCTGGTATACCTCCAGCTGTTCCATTACCTTCGGTGCAACATACTGCTAGCAACGATCCCTACGTGCCATGAGGTAGCGTAGCGATGTCATTGCCAAGTATAACACTGCGGTCGGGAACTTTTGCTTGAAGAGTCGCTGCGGCGGCCCCGGAGACACGCTGTGCCCTGCAAGCGGATAGCGTGTCGCTCCGTCTCGCGAGACGGGAAGGCGGGAAAAACTCGGGACGTTGAAGCCTGGGGACCCAGACCTGGATAGCGTATTGCGTCGAAGCGTGGTGGGTGTAACGAGCGACGCGATACTCTAAGCCAACGTTCCTGACGGTAATTCCGAATGGTTTGTCTTGACGTCGCCAGCGTCGTCGCAACGGAGGTCGTTGCGGCCACCATGGTGGCGTTGGTGACCAACGTCGTCTTCATCTTCGTCCGCCTCATGCTGCTGATGTATTATTCTCTTCCTCTGCTGCATCTGCGCTTGCTCCTCTCCTCCCCTTCAGCCAAAGCTCCACCTCTGCTCTTCTTGACGGCTCGTGGTCCGCATCCCGCTCGTCGCCGTCCTGGCCCCTTCCATCCCCGTCAACCAACGTCCCACTTGGCTCCCTGTGCGCTTCGGCTCATACTAGAAAAGCCATGGACGTTTTTCGCTTCGGGTGCAGAGGAGACGCGCAAACCGGGCTCAACCATCTCCTCATTTGTTTGGGGTCCTGTGCAACGCACGTGGAGGTCCAGGCCAGGCTATGGCTTCTGGCCGAGGCCTCCTCGCTCAGCCGTCTGCCGTCCGTCCAGCGTGGACAACATGCATCAAAGAATCCCAGAGACGCTCGGGCCCTCTTGGCGTCTCGCGGGACCTCATCCCAGACGTGCGATGTCCTCACTTTTCCGCATACGCGGCCCCCGGAAGCACCGACCCCTTCCCTAGGACCGACCGGCTTTTCATCCCAAGCCGTTTGTGAGCGACCTGGGGCCCGTTCAGAAGAAGTCGAAGATTACGAACAACCTCCGACGACGACAAAGCATTTACGACGCGAGGATATCTAAACCATCGGAGCCCATAGGAGGGGCACCGGAGATGCCCCGAGGCAGCGCCTGGACCTCGGCGCGGCAGCATCTGGCCAGCTGCCGCTCAGGCTGCCTGCGCCTCCCGCCAAGTGAGGGGCAACGATAGTAGGCGGCGAGCCAGGGGGGAAGTTAGAAGGGGCGTGCCTTCTCAGAAGGCTCGGAAGTCCCCCAGCCTTCTGAGAAGTTTTCTAAGCCTTCCCCGAAGACAGAAAAAACTTCTCAGAAGGCCAGAGGCCTTCTGAGAAGTCCCGCCTTCTTCTGAGAAGGCCTTCTCCTTCTCATTCCCCCCCTCGCTCGCCGCCGAGATAGGGGGGGAACTGACATCAAGGGGGGAAAATCGACCTGGAATCGGCGATACATCGCCGATAGATCGGCAACAGGGCCCCCGACAGCACGTCCCCACGCTCGGGGGCGGGGTGGATGGATCGGCCCCCTCTCGGCGAGGAGTGGGCGATTGGGGTTCCGATGCATCCCCCCCCTCTCTGCGTATTACCCCCCCCGTCGTTGCCCGTGGGTGAGACAAACCGTGACGACGGGGATCTGGGTCCTGGGTCTGAGTGGGCCAGGATCGCTCTAGAATCTCGAGTCGGACTGCGGACGGCTCGCCCCGGACGCCGACGGAGAGGGGGGGGAAGGGAGGGAGCAACGGAGCAGGGAAGGGCGTCAGCTGCCCTCGGCAGGGGGGGGGCGCGAGAGCGCCACGGCGCGAAATTGCACAGCATGCTTGCAGCCTACTCTGGGACCTCCAGGAGCTCTCACAGGGGGGTCCACACGGGGCCCTTTGTGGGGTCTCTAGTGGCCCCACTGGAAGCCCCACGAGGGCCCCCAGGGACCCCGAACCGCGGTGTGCAATAGCGCGCTGTACTTGGGGCATGCTCGGGGTCACAACCAGGGCCCTCCGGGGGCCCTCATTGAGTCCTCTTGGGGCACCTCGGGTGGCCAGGTGGTCTTCGAGAGGGGACCGAGGAAGCTCCGAGAGCACGGTGCGCAACCGTTCACCAATGTGGGAGCCCTCTCGAGGCCATCTGCAGCGCTTCTGGGGAATCTCTTGGGTACTTTGGGCGTTGCACGGCCGCTCCCCAGAGCTGCTTTGGAGCCGCACGGGAATCCCCAGAGTGCGCTTGATGGACTATTTACATGGTGCGACTTGTACGTTGATGGTTGCGAGCACCCCCCGCGCCCCCAGCCTGAGATTGGCGGGCTGCGCCACGATGTGTCGACCTGTCGACTGGCCGAAATCCTGCACCCCGCTGGCGATGCCAACAGGCATTGAATCGAGGGCATTTTTGGTTCGACCCTGGAAACGCAAGAACCAGCGGCGCCCGAGCGCGCGGGTGCCCCCCAGCGGCGCCGAGGGCCCGCGGGGCCGGCAGGCCCCGCCGCCCTCCAGCGCCAAAGCGCCCTTCGCGGCCCGAGACTGCTCATAGGAGGGCTGGGGCGCGAGGGCAGGGGGGGGGGGGGGGGACGCTTGCGCTGGCGCCCCCCTCGCGCGGGTGGTGAGAGGGATTCTGCCCACGAGCCGCGCCCTCAGTCGGCCCCTGGGAAGCGGCAGGGCCGCTGTCCCACCGCTGTCGAAGAAGGGCCCCTTGACACTGGAAACGGCAGAAAAAAAACACGGCGACCGGAGACGGCCAGAAAACGGCTCCAGGAGTGGAGCCGGAGCCGGAGCCGGAGCCGGAAAAACTGCGGCGACGGCACTCTGGCAACAACAGCGGCACGACAAAAACAGCACCGGCAACAACAGAACGGCAGAACGGGGCCGGCAACCAAAAACGGCCCCCCAGAGATCCGTCGTCGTGATTTTTTCAATACGGGGTCCCCAGAAGTCTCGACCCATTCCCCAGGACCGGTTTTTCATGCCGAGCCGTTTTGTGACGCTCCCGGGGCCCGGCGAGGGCCGCTAGAGAGGCCGAAAGTCGAGAAAGAAACCCTGTCTTGATTTTGTGCAATGCGTCGGAGGTCTGGGCCTGTCGCTTCTCCGGGGCCCGCGCAGAGGCCGTGCCCCAGGAGCCTATTTTTGTTTAGGCTCTGGCAAGTTTACTTGCATGGACGGGGGGGGGGGGCTGAGCCTGCAGCAAGCCGCAAACGACTCGCACGTTCGGGGGGGGCGCGGAGAGCACGCAAGCCGAGAGGCACTTGCGCGCTAGCATTCGCTTGAAGAGGGGCGAGGGGGGGGGGGGGGGGGGGGGGGGCGAACGCCATGCAAGTAAACTCGCCTGAATCCAAAAAAAACAGGCCCGGGGCCCGCGCAGGCCGTTGCCCGGGGAGGCCCCGAGGCGCTCCTGTGGCCGGGAGGCGGCGCTCGGCGCCCGCGCGGCGAGCATGACGGCACCGCGGCCGTCTGCCGGCCGTGGGCGGCCTGCGCCTCGGGGCAGGCCCCACCGCCCTCGAGGGAGCGCGGCGGCGCGAGGCCCGCAGGGGGGGCGGCAGACAGACAGACAGACAGACAGACAGAAGCCGCACGCCCACTGGCGCGTCGGCAGGCGCTACATGATACATGAATTCAAACCTTCGGAGAGGGGGGAGAACGCACGAAGGAAGGGAGGGACGCGCGACGAGCGGGGACGGGAGGCGAGGCGGAGCGAGAGAGGGAGGGACGAGCGACAAGGGGGGGACGACCGAGGAACACGCGAGGGGGAGAGAAATGCGCGCGCGCGCTGCAGCCCGCCCGTTAGGACGCGCATGCCGCGTTCACGTGCACATCTGGGGGGCGGCGGGGGGAGGTGTTACTCCAGACCCCCTATGGATCGCCCCCCCCCCCCCCCCCCCCCGAACAAAAAACTGGGCTCCCCCCCCAACGTGCGACCTGAACTGCCTCGGGCCCCCCCTCCTCGACGGGGCGCCTGGATTCCTCAACCTGGGCCCCCTGAGCTCCAACCGAAAGAACACGCCCTCATGAACCGGACCCCCCCCCAAATTACAAACAAGGCGCCTGAACAAACCGGACCCGGGGGAGCACGAATCAGGGATTTGGAGTAACATTGACCATCCCTGCTGAACGCGTGTTGCTCCGCAGGCATCAGGCGTCAGGCATGAGCTCTTCTCGAGCACGCTTGCCCTGCATAGGGCCCTGCACTTCCGCCACTTAAGGTTCTGTCGGAATGGGTGGCAGCACTCCTGAAACAGCAGGTTGAACGGTCCCAAGGAATGTACCGCCTTACAGCGTACGAGAACAGCAAGAGTGTGCCAGAGTAGTCCCGTCCGTGAACTGTAGCGTGTGGCGAAAGCCTAGGAAGTGGGGGAGATAGAGGATGGAAGGGTGGCGGAAGCGGTGGGGTAACGGCGGTGAGCACGATCAACATCGGGCAATAGGCAGCGCGAAGACCAGAGGAGGAGAGGCAGCGACGGCGACTACAGACAGGGAGGGAGACAAGGGTGCATCACCCTTGGACGGGATACCTCGGTGGTAAGCCAGTCCAGGGAGGGTGCAGCGAGAAACCTCGAAGCGGTGCGTGCAACGAGCCGGGAGGCAGCAGGGTGACGACGAGCAGGAAGGGCAGGAGGAGAAAGACGGGCAACGGAGGGACCTCGGGCCCGGGCTGCTTCTCCAAGATCTGCGTGAGCTCCCTGTGCAGCCTCTCTTTCTCCTGCGCGGCACGGAAGTTGGAAGGGAGGGGGCGGACAGAGTGGAGAGGGGACAGCAGGGTACTTTTGTCTCGCACTTTCCCTCCCCCTCCCTCTCCTCATTCTCTTCCATCTCCTCCTCCTCCTCCTCCTCCCCCTCCTCATCCTCCTTCTGCTCTCTCCGACCTCCCTACATCCTTCCAACTTCCTCCCACCCACCTTGCATCGCACCGTCTCCCCATCATACCTGTCCCATTGCAATAGTCCTCCTCTTCCTGCTCTTCTCCCTCCTCTTCCTCACCATGACTTGTCCAGGACATCGGCCCCCAGAGGTCTGGACCCATTCCCCGGGACCGGCTCTTCGTCCTTGGTCGTTGTTTCGCGAGGGCCGGTACGGGCCCCATGGAGGCCGAAAATAATGAAAAACCTCGTCGGGGGGCGCGGCGCGGCGCTGCGGTGGGCGTGGCCGCGCTCTGCCTGTCCCCCTGGAGGAGGAGGAGGAGGAGGAGGAGGAGGAGGAGGAGGAGGAGGAGGAGGACGAGAGCCCCTGGTCGTGATTTTTTCATGACCCGAGGGGGTCTGAGGATGCAGCAGCTTCGCTCGGAGCGGACCGCTGCCGGGGTCCTGCTGCGCCTCGGCCGGTCTGCCGGGTCGGGCGAGAGGGGGGGATAATGAGCACAGGGGGGGCTTGAGAAGAAGCTCACGCAGCTGATTTCCCCGGCGCCTCCCGGCGCCGGAGGCGGCTAAGTATCGATCGAGGAATGGGCCCCTCGGTGAGGCCGAAACCAGCTGCATGCAGCAAATTTCGTGACCCCCACCCCCTGTCCCCCCCCCCTTCGTCCGGCCCGAGTCTGCGTGAGCTCCTGCAGGAGCTGGCGTGCCCGCGCGCAGCCGGCCGGCCGGGGTGCTGTTTTTGCGCCTGGAGCGGTGCAGAGGACATGCGAGCAGCATCCCTCGGAGGTCATTTGAGGGGCCCTGCGACACACAGAAACAAATAGACACAAAAACCAGGATCCCCCTATATTTTCCCATATATGTTGGGTTTTTGTCTTCCCCCCCCACTTCCCATATGTTTCCATTTTTGTCGGGGGATCGACGATTCATTGTGTCTGTGTGTTTTTCCCTCCTGATAACTGGCCTGCGTGGGGGGGCTGGATACCACCCCAGACATGATAGCGCCGTAACAAAAATGAGGACGGCAAGTTTTTCACTATTTTCGGCCCCCCTCGCCAGGCCTCGGGACCGTCAAAAAACGACTCATGAAAACCAGTCCTGGGGAAAGGGTCGGGGCTTCCAGGGACGCCGTCCTGAAAAAATCAGGACGTCGCATGTCTGGGACGTATCTTCCTCATCCTGGGGCTGCTCGTAATCGACGTCCTTGGTGGCAACCAGTGCAGTAGACCTCCGTGATGTTTTGCATCCTCATCACCTGTGTCTGGAACTTGCCGAACTGGCGCTCAACTTGGAGGAAGCCGGGGTGTCTGCAATGGTTGGGGCCCCAGAAGGTCGGTCAGGAGGGAGGATGAAGCCGAATCTGTTCAAAATTTGTCCCCGGACCCCTCCCGGCGTCCATCTGGCGCAATCTTTCATCCTGGATCCGTTTTTGACAATCCCAGGGCCCGAAAAAAAGCCCATGGAGTCCGAAAAATACAACAAAACACCATCCCGAACCCAGGACCTCACCTCCAACCTCGCCCCCCCTGTCTGCTGGCCGGAACCGGTGCTGGGCCACCTCAAACACCGAGCCGGCTCCAACGCTCAACCTGGCGCGGATGTGTGCTGCGAGCTGTCGTAGCACGCGCGCCTTGCACTTCTTGCCGAGCTGCTGTGTGCGGGGCCACTGCTGGCTCATGAGCTCCTCAGGGCCTAATTAGCAGTGCTTCTGCCCCGCGGGGCGGAAGGCCGGTCAGAACATGTCATTCATCACGGGCGTGCCGAAAACGTGCAACCACGTGGGGAGCCCGTGAAACGGACGACCTTGCGGTAGTACCGAGATCCCGAGACTCAGGCGGTTGGGGCCAGGGCAGACGGGACGGGACGGAGCATGGCAGAACTTGTAGTGGATGCCCTCGACAAGGACTGCGAAAAGCTCGAAGAGGCCGACCTTGAAATAGTAATCAGCTACTGCTAATGACCCGCAGTACATAGGACCCAGGAAAGGGAAAGGCCGAACATGAGCGGGCGAGAACCAGCTGGACTGGACCGAAGACCCCAGAGGCCACGGCCGCATGCGTCCGCGCCACCCAGTGCAGCGCGTCGTGGCCCCATAGGGAGCTCCACCAAAAGCCCCAGCCGCGACGGTCGCACGCGTCCGCGCCAACCAGTATAAAGTCCCGCAGCCCCATGAGGAGCTCCACCGAAGGCCCCATAGGCGACGTTCGCACGTGTCCGCGCCACCCAGTACAGCGCTCCACCAAAGGCCGCAGGGGCGACGTTCGCATTCGCCCGTGCCACCCAATGAAGCGCTTCGTGACCCCATAGGGAGCTCCATCGAGGGCCGCACAGGAGACGTTCGCATGCATCTTCTCCACCCAATACAGCACTTCGTAGCCCCATCGGGAGCTCCACCGGAGGCTCCACTGGCCTTGGCCGCATGCGTCACCCCCGCCCACTACAGCGTTTCGTGCTCCCCCAGGGAAACTCCACCGAAAGCACCAGTGACCGCGACCGCATGCGTCCCCCCACCCCGCCCAGTACAGCGTCTCCTGGCCCCATATGGAGGTCCAGCGAATGCTCCAGTGGCCGCGGCCGCATGGTTCCCCCACCCAGCAATACAGCGCCTCATGGCCCCATAGGGAACTCCATCGAGCGCCCGATTGGCCGCCGCCGCGCCCACCCAATACAACGCTGCGCGGCCCCATAGGGAGCTCCGCAGGGGACCCCAGTGGCCGCGGCCGCGGTACCCACGACGCGGTACTCACAACTGTGAATGGTTCGGACCTTCCCCAACACAATTGAGGCCCCCACTTCGGTGTCTTTGTTGCAATCATACTGTGGTGTTGGGTCCTCGTTTTGAACAGACAGCGCCCCGTGTCCTCCTCACTCACTCCTCCTCCCATCCCTGCCTCAGCCGTGCGCGCGTCTATTTCAGCACATCCCTCACACGCCCATTGGCCTGATAGGAAGCTTGACCGAAGGTCAGAGTGCCAGCGCCCGCATGGCGTCTTCCCGCCCGTGCCGCCGCACCCCTCACATTTTTCACTGCCTCTAGGGGGCTCCACCGAACGTCCCAAAGGCAACTCCTGCAGGGCGCCACCCCGCCCATGTCGCCACACCCCTGACACGTGCCGTGACGCGCCGTGACCCCAAAGGGAGCTCCACCGAAGGCCCTTGTGACGGCGCCCGCACGGCGGCAACCCATCCCTTCCGGTACGCTTTTTTGGTCTGCGGGTCGAGAGCGAGCCTCTTCCGGTTAAAAGCTAGGCGGGCTACGCAAAGCTCTAATTGGGGAGACAGAGCACAGGCGGGCATCCGTTTCCGGTACGCGCCTCACGCGCTTCGTGGCCCCACAGGGAGCCCCACCGCTCCAGGGCCAGCGCCCGCGTGGCGCCACCCCGCCCATGACGACACACCCCTCGCACGATCCGTGGCCCCACGGGGAGCCCCAGCGAAGGCCTCAGAAGCAGAGCCCGACGGGCGTCTCCACGCCCAGTTCGGCATCCCCCTTGACTGCGTCGTGCCGCGACCCCACAGGGAGCTCCACCGGAGGCCCGATAGTGGCAGCGCCCGGATGGCGCCGTCTCCCGCCAACTTCGGCACACGCCTCACGCGCGTCGCAACCCACAGCAAGCTCCACCGAAGGCCCCTGTGGCAGCGCCCGCACGGCGTCACCCCGCCCATGTCGGCACACCCTCTGGCCCTGCAGGGAGGCCCACCGACGGCCCCCAGCGGCAGCGGCCGCATGGCGTCACCCCGCCCATTTCAACACACCCCTCACACGCTTCGTCACCCCGCCTTCGTTCCACCTGCCTTGCGGTACCAACACGTGCATCTGGTTGGGTCCTCTGTCAAGGTGCGACATTTTTTGAACCCTAAACTGTGCATCGCATCTCTCCGCTCCGCCTCCTGTCCAGTCGTCAACGATGCTCGCTCGATGCTTCACCAGAGGCGATCTTGCTCGAAGAGCCCCTGGGGGGCGAAACGCGTATAGCCGCTTTCGATTCCCGCCTGAGACTCGATCCAGAACACGTGCGCCACCTTGGCCGCCTGTGCAGGCCTGGAAATGAGCACCAACACCAACACAGGGGGGTGCATCCACCGGGGGGAGATGATCCTAGATTCCAGTGCTGGTGGGAATGTTTCGCCCACCTGGGGAGCCCACATGTATCGGCGGCGCGCCCAGGGATCGAAGTGAGAGGGGGCGGGCCTTCTCAGAAGGCTCGGAAGCCTTCCTGCCTTCTGAGGAGTTCTCTAAGCCTTTCCCCAAGACGCAGGCAACCTCTCAAAAGACCGGGGGGCTTCCCAGAGGCCCGGCCGCCTTCTGAGGAAGCCTCTTCCTGCTCACTTCCCCCCTCGCCCTCCGCCGAACATAGTTGACCACCATCGCCGAGGTCGGGGGGCCACCTTCCCTCGGTTGAGGCACACCGCCGGTGTTGGTGTGAAGTGCCCACCCCTGGGCCTCCGACGAGCGAGTGCTCCACCTCTTGGCCGCCCTGGCCCCCCGCCCGCGGATCATGTCTGCATGGGGCGGAGGAGGCTCTGCACGATCCTGCAGAAGCCCCCCCCTCCTCGGACAGCTTCCAGACCCTTTTTGAGCAGGAGGGAGAGGAGCAGGACGAGGAGGAGGAGGAGGAGGAGGAATACTAATAATAATAATGCGAATTAGAAGAAGAATAATACTAAGAAAAAGAAGGAGAAGAGCAGGAGGAGGAGGAGGAGAACAATCATGAGAAGGAGAAGAAGAAGAAGACGACGAAGAAGAAGGAGGGAGCGGGGGGCGCTCTCCGAGCCCCCGCCGCGGCGGCGGGGTCCCGCGCAGGGCAAGCGGCAGCGCGGGGCGCAGAGGCGGCCGCGGCCGCGGCGGCCCTGCGGAAGCGGGGCGGGGGAGGCCCTGCAGTATCCTGCAGAGGCCTCCCCCTGCGAGCCAGAGCTTTTCGTGTCTGGAGCCCTGGGGGGGAATGGACCACCTCGTGCAGGCGAGATTGCATGGATTGAGCGGCTCTGTGTTGCGCAGTATGAATGCCTACCCGCGGCTGCGCTGGGGGACACCTCTGGCTTAAAGAGGAGGCGGCACGTGGATGAGGGGGACTGATAGTGGCCACCCGCCAAGCGGCCCTAATCCGACCCGAAGTCGATGCTGGGCCTGCCCGTTCCCGGGGGGGGGGGGTATGAAACATCGAGAAAACATCGTGGAGCCCTGCGGGGAAGGGCTGGGGAGGACGGGCATTAGCATGATGACGAGGCGAGTTCAGGAGGGAAGCGAGAAGGGGCGGGCCTTCTCAGAAGGCTCGGGAGGCCTCCGGCCTTCCGTGGAATTGTCTGAGCCTCCTCCGAAGACGCAGAACTCTCCTCAGAAGGCCGAAGGGCTTCTGAGAAGTCCCGCCGCCTTCTGAGAAGGCCTGCTCCTTCTCACTTCCCCTGGGCGAGCTGCCGAATGATCGGTGGCAACTCACGGGAGCCTCCACTACCATCTTGTTGGCCGACGGCAGTCGACGCTAATCGACACTGGTCGACGATGATCGATGCTAAATCGACGCTAGCCGACGCCAGCGTCGGCATTATTCTCATTGACTACCAAACGCTAATCGACGCTTGCCGGCGCTAAAGACGGAATTAAGACCGTATACAAGGCTTCTCATGCTTGGTAGCGCTTTTGGCGGTCCCGAGGCCCGGGGAGGACCCCGAGAGCCCCAAAACGGTGAAGACTTCCAGGACCCGTTTCCCTCGGGGCTCGTCCGGAGGCGGGATGATGTCCAGCTGGGCGCAGGCCAAGCCTGGAGGAGGGCTGGTCGGAGGTCGGGCATGTCATCCTACAGGCGGGTTTTGGGCGACCATTTCCAAACAGCCAACAAATGTTCAAAAATAGTACAAACATCGTCCCCATATTATTTTTTGCATATTTTGAAGACTCCTCCTGTGGAGGGACACGCCCGACTTTAAGGCTGGTCGGAGGCGGCTTGCGTCCTGGATCTCCACGTCCTTCGCGACCACCTCCTCCGTCTTGCCGATGAGCCGCTTCTGCAGCGTGCGCACCTGCCGCACCGGGGGCTCCACGGCGAGAGGGTGGGCGGGCGGCCCCGAAACCCGACGTCGAGGCCACAAACACACACACACACACACGCAATCTCACACAAACACACATACAACAGCACACAACACATAACCAAACACAACTACTCACACACGACACACACACTCACACACATTCGCTCACACACTCACTCACTCACGCACACACGCATGCACGCATGCACGCACACACACACACACACTCACACACTCACTCACGCGCGCACGCACGCACGCACGGGAACACGCACGCACGCAAGCACAGTCTCATAATACGTACACACAGCACGCACACAAACACACACACAACACACACAACAAACACAACCACACACAACATGCGTACAAACCCGTTCATCCAGTCACTCACGCAAGCACATGCGCACGCACGCACATACAATCAGACAAACGCTCGCTCACACACTCACACACGCACGCACGCACGCATGCACGCGCATTCACACAACATACAACACACACACAACAACCACATACAACCACTCACGCACAAGACACACACACACTGACTCACAAGATCACTCACTCACGCTCGCATGCAGGCGCGCACACACACAATTCACACACACACACACACTCACTCACTCGCACACTCACTCGCACATTCACTCACGCACGAACGCACGCACGCACACAAGCACGCACGCACGCACAGTTACATAATACGCACACAAAAAACATACAAAACAACACAATCACACACAACATACATACACACACTGACTCACACACTCACTCACGCACGCACGAACGCAAGCACGCACACACGCACGCACTCACACAACACGCACACACGCTCGCACACTCACTCACTCACTCACGCACGCACGCACGCTCGAACATACGCAGGCACACACACAAAGAAGCAAAGACACACAGACACACAGACACAGAGACACAGAGACATAATAGAGACACAGGGACACAGACACACAAACAAGCACAAACACACACACACACACACAACACACGCACACACCCACACACACACACACACACACGCGCGCACATGCACACGCACACGTACGCACACACGCAAACGCACACGCATACACACGCACACACACACACACACACTTGTTGGCGTCGCAGCCCCACGCGCGGCGACAGGTTGTAGAAAAGTCACAAACACACTTTCACACACACACACACACGTAAGACACACGCGTACATACACGCACATGGACATACGCAACACATAACGCACAGCACGCAGCACACAACATACACATACACACAACACACGAAAAAGAACGCCGCGAGGACTGCAGAAAGACAACTGCAAAGACATGCGCGTAGGCTTCCAGGGGCCCGCGCGGAGTTCTTGGACCCGCGCTGGCCAGGCGCGGCAGGACACGCACTGTCCAGCCTCAGCGACCGCACGCAGTGCCCCCACGGGCAAGCAAGTCCGGAGCAGCAAGCGCCTGCACCCGCATGTCTACTGGCCATCGCTCGGACGTCCGTTTCCTGTGTCTTTTTTCAGTCTCGTGCGTGTTTTTTCGCCAAATGATCGAGGATGCTCCTCGATGGTCCTCGCCGAAAAAAATGCACACGTCCGAGCGATGCCAAGCCACAGGCACGCAAGGCCGAATCAGCAAGCGCATGCCGCTGCACGTTCAGAGCGCCCGTGGAAGGGGGGGGTGCACGTGAGCGCGATTTTTCGCCAAATGATCGAGGATGCTCCTCGATGGTCCTCGCCGAAGGAAACATGCACACGTCCGAGAGATGCCAAGTTCAGAGAGCCCGTGGAAGGGGGGGCAGCGCCACCAAAGCGTGGTGCCACACAACAGCCGGCGGGCACCCGGGGCGCCGCCGCAGCGAGCGGCCAGCCAGGGCAGGGCCCGTGCGCATCAGGATGGTGCCGACAGCCCGGGCCATGCCCGCTCCCCCCCGCCGCGGCATCGTGTCACGGTGTTCGGGCTTCATTGACGGGCGAAAAACGGTGTAAGATAAACTTTTTCGCCGTCGGGCAAGTTTATACCCCTACGGTGGCACCGTAGGGGTATAAACTTTCCAGCCGCCCAGGGGCAGGTGTCCCCGACGGCGAAAAAGTTTATTTTATACCGTTCTTCGCTCGCTGACTTCAGGCTCTCTCGTAGGGGAACAAAAAGTGATATAAACATAAAAAAAAACTCGGAGGTCCGCGCGGATTTCTCAGATGTGCGCTGGACCCCCCTTCCCTGGCGCGCGGAGCGCGCCAGGGGCGGCGCCGGAGGAGCCGCCGGGGGGCCCCAGCGCCGATTCGAGAAATCCGCGCGGACCTCCGAGTCTTTATGTTTATGCCACTTTTCGTTCCCCTATCCCTCCCTCTTCCCAGACCCCCGACGTCATGAATTTTTCATGACGTCGACCCCAGCGGTCTGGACCCATTCTCCGGGACCGGTTTTTCGTCCTGAGTTGTTTTTTGACGGTCCCGAGGGCCGGCAAGGGCCCCCAGAGGCTGAAAATGATGAAAAACCTCCCGTCGTGATTTTTTCATAACTCGAGGGGGTCTGGGTTGGGCCCGAAGTTGACCATGCGTTCTGTATCCAGTGCGGTCGCTGCGTCTCGCCGCGGTTTGTGGGTGTGCGCGTCAGCGCGGAGCTGGCGAAGCCTGCCGGGCCTCCGACCCCAGCGACTCTCCCCTGCGCCTCCTGCATGCGAGGCGAGGATTTACCTATCTGCACCGCCTGGGGATCCGATGTCCTGGGGCCCCATGGGCGGCGGGATGTTGATACGTTGGGGCGCCTTGGGTGCCTGGGTGTCCGGGTGCTCGGGGGTGCCCGGGAGCCCGGGAGCCTGCAGGGTGCCCCGGGGTGCCAGGAGGTGCCCGGGGGAGCCCGGAGGTGCCGGGGGGGCCTGGGTGCTCTATCGTCTTATAGCCCTATAGCATATAGCCCTAATAGCCCTATAGCCCTATAGCCCGATAGCCCTACAGCCATATAGCCGTATAGCCTTTTAGCTTCATAGCCCTATAGCCCTTTAACCCTATAGCCATATAGGCCTATAGCCCTATATCCCTATAGCCCTATAGCCCCATAGCCTTATGGTCCTATAGCCCTATAGCTCTACAGCTCCATAGCCCTATAGTCCTAAAAAGATTATGTATGTTTTTTTTAACCCTGGTATCATTTAGCTATCATTGAACCTTCCTCCTGAAGAGGGACATGCCCGACTTAGCATGATACCCTCCGCGGGCTGAGCTGCAGACCATTCGAGGGTACCCTCCCCCAGGATGCGCAAGAACATCCAACAAACACAAAGGAACATTAGGGTGCCTTCCCCGAACCGACCTCGATCTCACACCTCGGTCCGGCCGTGCTCCGCGGGTCTCTCCCTGGGGGCGTCCTCGCCGGGGTTCTGAAGCGACCCTGGCCGTGGCGGCACCAGGGGGCCCACGGGGACTCGAGCGGAAGAAGGGAGACAAGATGGAGGGGCACGCCGCCATCCCCAGCGCTCTCCTCTGAGCTCTCCCTCTCCTCGCCCTCGGATCGGAGGAAACGGAGGGGGGGTAGTGAAGGGGAGGTCAGCGAATTGAGCTCACGGCGGCTCAAGGATAGCCATTCCTCCGCCGCCCTCCGCCGCGGGAGGCGCCGACGTGTCGAGGCAAGCTCCACGCAGCAGTTCAAGCTCCACGCAGCAGTTCAGCGTACCCCGCCAGCATGCCCATCCCCTTCCCCTGGTCGCCCGACCCGCGCACCGCTGCCCCTTTGGGCTCGGCTGGGCGCAGGAGTGACCTCCTCCTCCTCCTCCTTGTCCTCCCTCCTCCTCCTCCTCCTCCTACTCCTCCGGCCGTCCTCCTCCTACCTCCTCCCCATCCCTCCTCCTCCTGCCTCCTCCTCCTCCTCCTCCTCCTCCTCCTCCTCCACCCTCCTCCTCCTCCTCCTCCTCCTCCTCCACCTCCTCCTCCTCCTTCCTCCTCCTCCGCTCCATGCCTCCTCCCTCCCCTCCCTCCCTCCCTCCCTCCCTCCCTCCCTCCCTCCCTCCCTCCATCCCCCTCCTCCCTCCCTCCCTCCATCCACCCTCCCTCCCTCCCTCCCCCCCTCCTCTCCTCCTTCCATCCTCCTCCCTCCTCCTCCCTCCTCCTCCCTCCTCCTCCTCTCATCCTCCTCCTCCCTCCTCTCCTCCTCCCTCCTCCTCCTCCTCCTCCCCACCTCCTCCTCCTCCTCCTCCACCTCCTCCTCTCCTCCTCCTCCTCCTCCTCCTCCTCCTCCTCCTCCTCCGCGCCAGAGGTCCCTCCGGCGAAGGGTCTCTGTGACGCGCAGCCTTGCGGCTGCCAGGACAAGGGGCACCCCAACAATCCGATGATTGAACTGAAGCAGTGTTCAGCATGCTATGAGGAATTGTCAAAACGTGCTTGAAACATGTTTTTCGCTACATCTTTAAGACATATCTAAAAGTCTAGACACATCGAAATTAATTTTTGGCAGCGTGCGCCCTCCCAACTGGTCGTCGCCCACAAGCGTCGTCGGTGGGGCGCCTTCTGGATGAGCTCGTACATGGCGGGGTCCGACCCCTCGAGCTTCCGCCAGCGGTGCACGTTCATCGGGTTCTCCAGCTCCTGCCCGGCCCGGCGCCCGCCCCCTCCTCCAGGGAGCCCACAAAAGGACGTACGCGCCCAGCTATGTACATGAATGCGGCCCCTCGATCCGCAAGACCGGCCGCGCGATACGAACATTCGCGCACCGCGTACTCTCGAAACTGGCATGGATTCATGCACGTGTGCGTCCTTCTTTCGCCCCTGATCCTCCCCAGCCCCATTTATCCCTGCCTGCGCCGCCCGCGTGGCCGTCACGCAGCCCGCGCCAGGGAGAGGATCAGACGAGGGAGAGTTCGGTGGCCACTCACGGAAGCCTTCCATGATCACCATCTGGCTGACCCACGCTAGATCGACGCGAGTCGACGGTGATCGATGCTAAGTCGACGCTAGATCGACGGTGATTGACGCCAGCCGGCGCTGATCGACGCTAGATCGGCGCTATATCTCATTGACGCTGCTCGACGCCAATCGACGCTGACGACGGAATTCAGACTGTATATCAGGCTCCAAAGACCTGCTACCGAAAGAGAAGATCCCATCCCCAGAATCCCGACATCATGCATTTTCCATCACGTCGAACCCAAGAAATCTCGACCCCTTCCCTGGGACCGGCTCTCCATCCTGAGTTGTTTTTTGACGGTCCCGAGGGCCCGTCAGGGCTCCCAGAAGCCGAAAATAGCAGCAACAACAACAATAACAAAAACTCCGGGGGGGGGCTATTTTCGGCCTCTGGGAGCCCTTACTGGGAGGGACGGGAAGTTACCTCACGCCGTGATTTTGTAATAATTCGAGGGGGTCTGGCTGCTCCCCAATCTCTCGGCCTCCACGGACCCGCAGAAGAGGCGTATGAAGAACAAACGTCTCACGAAGCTACTTCACATGATGTTGCCTGGCGGGGCGGCTATGTCGAGAAGGAGCTGTTGCGAGCCAGCGCCGGCCATATAATTTTTTTCAAACCGGATTTGCCATGCAATTTCCATGCCGGTTTCATACTGGTGCTGTGTGCGCCCGACAGCTCCCCTGCCCCGATTCCGCCCCCCCCCCCGCGGGCCTTCAAAGGCCCCTCGTCGCCCGCGCCGGCCTCGCCACGGAACCCTGGCCAGAACGGGCCCCGGGGGACGTCGGCGGAGCCGCGGCGCGGGCATCTGGTCGCCCCCCGCACCCCAAGACAGGTGGGCCTGGCCTGACGTCCGGAAAATAGAAAAGAACCAACCATATGAGAAAATTGCCAGCAAGGTCTCAAACAAAATCGTCCCCATCGTACTTGAAATGCTCCTCCCGTGCAGGGACGCGCGCGACTTGAGCCTGACGCACGGGGCCACGGCGACCTCTCTGCGAGCGCTCACGCGTCGGTGGGAAGGAGACAGAACGCAGACGCGTGGAGCACGGAGGCGTCTGAGAAGTGAGATCGGGCTTCGCACTCCGCCCCTGACAAAAACTGCAAGGAAGGACGGCTGCACTCGACGATGAGAAGAGGAGGGAGGTGGGAGGAGGGAGGAGGGAGGAGAGTGGAGGAAGGAGGGAGGAGGGAGGAGGGGAGGAGGAGGAGGAGGAGGAGGAGGAGGAGGAGGAGGGAGGAGTGGAGTGGAGTAGAGTGGACTCCGCTGCGCAGCAGGTTCGGGTCTTAGGAAGGCCTGGGCAAACGAGCATTCGAACGCCGAGCTTGCTCAGCTCGGCTCAGAACTTTGGGATGTAACCCCCGAGCAATTCTGTCAAGGTACTCTTGCCCCGTGGCGGACTTCCTCTTACTACATGGGCCTTTAAGAGATCGCAGAGCCTTATCCGCGATGCCCCCACACTCAGTGCAAAACCAAACCTGAAGGGTCGGGTGAACATTCAGGGTATGCGTAGTGTGGGCCCAACCCCCCGCGATATGGACTCGCGGCCCCTTTAACGGCGAAAACAGGACCCCATCGACATTGTACAGCCTAGGACATTCAGATTCGACGAATTCCTGGGTGGTGGCGAGGGTCGCAGAACCAAAACAAGAGAGGCAACGTCGGCCGCAGTCGGCCAGACGGTGCCTGGACATGAGGGCAGCAACAGTGGCAGCAGCGGGAGGCGGAGGAGGAGGAGGGGCGGGAGGAGGCGGGACCTCAGAGGGGCTCCCATGGCCTCGGGCGGCGTCCCTTTCCATTCTCTCGGTCTCCTGGCTGGCCGCAATGCTGTCAAGCGTGGCTCGGAGGAGCCTCATGCGGACGAGGTACGCCCTCCGCTCGGCCAGCAGGATGGGTTGGCGGACCTCGGCGGGCAGCCTGGCTCTGGCCGCTGCACAGCCCGCGAACTCGTCGGCGAGCAGGTTGCCTATGACGAGGTACCTGTTCACCTTCTGGGCGGCAACGTCCTGGGCCGAGCTGTGGGACGGCGTCCAGAGCACCGTCACCTCAGCGTGGCGGCGTGAGCTCATCAGGTCCCCGATGAGCTTCCATAGGTCGGCGTCCTCACCTGCTGGGTTCGTGTAGGCTTGGGAGTACCAGCCCGCCGCCACATAGTCACAGTCCGTCACGTAGGTGAGGAACCTGGTGGTGCACCAGAGGGCGAGGTACAGGGAGTAGAGCTCTCCCCTCGCCACCACTTGGCGTGGGCCACCCAGCTGGCCGAAGACTGCACCATGTAGGTTGATCTCGGGCAGTAGGCTGGCAACGCATACTATGGCGACTCCAATCCTCATGAAATCGCTGATGCTCGCATCTGGTCCTCCGCTGGCGTCCCCGAAGATCTCGACTGGTGACTCAGCACTCCCCGCCCCAAAGATCCCTTCGGACAGCTCGTTGATGCCCGTGAACTCAAGGACCGTGTCCTTCGGTGGGGGCGGGGTCTGGGTCCACTGGGTCGGTAGCAACCCGCGTAGCCAGAAACACTCGGTGGCGTCCGTCTGGGCCATCGCGGCTGAAACCAAAGACTCTGAGCGATTATATGGCGCGGCCTGTACGTTCTTGCTGCACTGCCAGAATCTGTGCTTGGCCGTCTCTGGTGCCTCTCGGCAGCGGTCACACATGTTGCTGCCCTTATAGCCCTTCAATTCATCATATCGCCTCTGTCGCGTCCAGTATCCACCTGTGGCAATATTGATCAGCAACTCAGTGAGACGCACACCGTGTGGGAGTTGCCCAACTTGTTTGATCAACAGCCGCAATGACCGATTGTCAACTCCCTGCTCGACTCCACCTCCGCAGTAGTGCTTGGCAGCCGCGGTCCATACCACCTGAGCCGCCGACTGACGTACATCCTTCAACAACTCACGGTGTGTGTCGAGAAACTTATTGCCCGTGTATATGGCGTCTGGAAATTGCCATTCCTCCGACCCCGTGGGCGTAGTGTACGACCACGTGTCCACATCTTCAGGGTTCCACTTGATGCGGAGGAGGGTGAGGATCACTGCAGACACTGGGCCCCGAACTGCACGCACCTGATGTTGAGGATCCAGCTGGGATAGGTGGTCTCGGACATGATGCCATACTTGTCGTACTCGCTGGCGCAGACCTGGTTGCTGCTGCCAGACGCTGAGCCACATGTCCACGGTCTTGGCTGGCATCGCCACGGCAGGGTCCCCTCCTGGCGCTCTCAGGTCCAGGAGGGTAGTGAGGCATCGGCCTCTCGTGGCAGCAGCACAGATC
>CAUYUJ010016184.1:73382-151375 GCA_963575745.1 Prorocentrum cordatum | reverse complement strand
CCGCGCGCGCGGCGGCCCAGGCGCATCTTGCATGGAACAACACAATGCGCGAGGGCGGCCCAATCGCATCTTGTATGAAAAAAACACCATGCGCGAGGGGGCAGGGCCGCCGCGCGCGCGCGGCGGTCCAGGCACATCTTGTATTGAAAAAACACTATGCGCGAGGGGGCCGGGGCCGCCGCGCGCGCGGCGGCCCAGCCGCATCTTGTGTGGAAAGAAAAAACTCAATGCGCGAGGGGCCAGGACCGCCGCGCGCGCGGCGGCCCAGGCGCACCTTGTATGGCAACGAACCCAATGCGCGAGGGGCCAGGGCCGCCGCGTGCATGGAGCATGGGGACTGAATGACTCAACAAGTGCGCGGGTGACACGTGTCACCCGCGCGCGCGCGCGATGGATCCTCTATTGGTTTTATACAATCGCCACCCGTGTTCAGTTGAAAACCCAATGTTCAAAACCCAATGTAAAATTTCATTCTCTGGGTACAAGAAGCGGCCATACAACAGTGGGTCATAATAAACTATACAATATGACAAGAGAGCGCGCGCGATGCACCCTGTATTGGTTTTATACAAGCGGCCCCCATGCTAAGTTGAAAACTCATGGTTCAAAACCCACTGTAAAACTTCATTAGAAGCGGCCGCACAAACGTGGAATATGATAAAATATACAAACTGGCAGGAGAGCGCGCGCGATACATCCTGTATTGGTTTTATCCAACCGGCCCCCATGTTAAGTTGAAAACCAAATGTGCCGAACCCAATGTAAAATCATTCTCTGGGAACAAGAAGCTGCCATACAAACGTTGAATATAATAAATTATACGATATGACAGGAGAGCGCGCGCGCGGGTGACACGCGCCACGCGCTCGCGCGCGTACGCGCGGGCCATACATCCTGTATTGATATTACACAGTCGACCCCCATGTCAAGTTGAAAATTCAATGTTCTCTGGGTACAAGAAGCGGCCATACAAACAGGGAATATAAGAGATTATACAACATGGCAGTAGAGCGCGCTCGCGCGTACGCGCGAATCTTTAAAACCAATACAGGATGCATCGCGCGCGCGTATGCGCGCGCGCTCTCCTGCCACATTGTATATTTTCTTATACTCCACGTTTGTATGGCCGCTTCTTGTACCCAGGGAATGATTTTTTACATTGTGCTTTGAACATTGAGTTTTCAATTTAACATGGGGGCCGATCGTATAAAACCAATAGATGATGCATCGCGCGCGCGTGCGCGCGCGGGTGGCACGTGCACCCGCGCGCGGGTGCATATTTTATTATATTCCACGTTTGTATGGCCGCTTATTGCACCCAGAGAACTGTTTTTACATTGGGTTTCGAACATTAGGTTTTCAACTCAACATGGGGGCGACTGTATAAAACCAATACAGGATGCATCGCGCGCGCGTACGCGCGCGCTCCCCTGCCATATGGTATTGATCATTATACTCCACGTTTGTATGTCCGCTTCTTGTACCCAGAGAATTGATTTTTTACATTGAATTTTGAACGCTTGGTTTTCAACTTAACATAGGGGCGATGATATAAAACCAATACAGTATGCATCGCGCGCGCGCGCGGCGGCCCACGCGCATCTTGTGTGGGAAAAACCAAGCGCGAGGGAGCGAGGACCGCCGCTCGCGCATCTTGTAAGGGAAAATACAAAGCGCAAGGGGCCATGGGCCGCCGCGCGCGGCCCACGCGCATCTTGTGTGGAAAACGCCAAGCGCGAGGCGCCGCGCGCGCGGCGGCCCACGCGCATCTTGTATGGGAAAATACAAAGCGCACAGGGGCCATGGGCCGCTGCGCGCGCGGTGGCCCACGCACAACTTGTGTGGAAAAGGCCAAGCGCGAGAAGGCGAGGGCCGCCGCCGCGCGCGGCGGCCCACGCGCATCTTGCATGGAAAAATACAAGGCGCAAGGGTCCTGCTGGGGACCTGCTAAGGCCCTGCGAGGGTCCTGCTTGGGTTCTGCAGGGGTCCTTCTGGAGCCTTCTAGGGTCCTGCTAGGGTCCTGCGAGGATCCTGCCAACGTCCTGCCAAGCTCCTGCTAGGGTACTGGGGGGGGGGCTCGGGTCCTGCTAACCAGGGTCTTGCTAGGGTCCTGCTGGGGCCCTGTTAGGGCCCTGCTCGGGCCCTGCTAGGATCCTGCTAGGGCCCTGCCAAGGTCCTGCTAGGGTCCTGCCAGGGTCCTGTTTCGCGTTCGCGCCTTTTCTGCGTCACGACGTTCCAGGACGGCCCAAGAAGCCCCCAAGACCACCCCAAGACGACCGAAGAGGCCCCCAAGAGCGCCCCAATACCGCCCAAGAGAGCCCGAAGACGGCCCAAGAAAAGGAACACGAACCGAAAATCCTCCTCCTCCGGTATAGAACCCGGGGAAGGGGGGGCTACCCTAGGCCCTACCTACGGCCCTAGGGTAGCCAGGGTGGGGCCTACCCAAGGGCCTAGGGTAGCCTTACGTAGGGTCTACACAAGGCCCTAGGGTAGCCTAGGGTAAACCTACCCAAGGCCCTAGGGTAGCCTTGGGTAAGGCTTACCCAAGACCTACACGGTTACAATAGCACTCGTGCTGTACAAGTTAAACTTGGAAACGCATGGAACAGAAGGCCTACGGTAGGCCTAGGGGAAGGGCCTAGGGTAAGCCTAGGGTAGGCCAGGGGAAGAGGGTAAGCCTAGGGTAGGCCTAGAATAAATCTAGGGTAAGCCTAGGGTAGGCCTAGGGAAGGCCTAGGGAAGGGCCTAGGGTAAGCCTAGGGTAGGCCTAGGGGCAGGGCCTAGGGTCCTAGGGTAGGCCGAGGGAAGGCTTAGGGGAAGCCTAGGGAAGGCCTAGGGGAAGGGCCTAGGGTAGGCCTAGGGAAGGCCTAGAGGAAGGGCCAATGGTAGGCTTAGTGAAGGCGTAAGGGAAGGGCCTAGGGTAGGCCTAGGGGAAGGGCTTGGGAATGCGCCCTGCGATTTGCGAAAGCTCTCAGAACACGATTCCTGGCACTTCTAGGCCACGACACTGTGTGAGGGGTGCGGCCTGCGATTCGCAAAAGCTCTCAGGACACCATTCCTGGCACTTCGAGGCCACGAATCCGTGGGAGGGGTGCGCCCTGCGATTTGACACGAATAGTGATGCTGATACTACTAGTAATACTAATACTGGTACTAATACTAATAATATTACTAATAATAATACTAATACTAATACTAATACTAATACGAATACTAACGCTAATACTAATAGCAATACTAATGTTAATACCACTACTAATAATAATACTAATACTGATATCAATACTACTACTCATACTAATGCTAATACGAAAATACAGCTAGTACTAATACTACTACTAATACCAATACTAATACTAATAATACTAATACTAGTACTAACACTAATAAAAATCCACATACTAGTACTAATACTAATACTACTACTAATAACAAATACTAACACTAATACTAATACTAATACTAATACGCATACGAATACAAATACTACTACTACGCAAACTAACACTAACACTAATACTAATACTAACACTAATGTTACTACCAATACTGACACTCATACTACGACGAATACTAATACTAATACGAATACTAATAGTAACAGAAATCGTGTAGTAATACTAATAGTAATACGCATACGAATACGAATACTGATACTAATACAACTACAAATACTGATACGAAAACTAAAACTACTACTAATAATACTAAGACTAATACTAACACGAATACTAATGCGAATACTAGTACTAATACGAATACGAATACGAATACTAATACTATTACTAATACCAATACTAATAAGCATGATAATATTTTTTCTACTACTACGACTTAAGACTAAGACTAACACTACTACTAATACGAATATGAATCCAAATACGAATACTAGTGTTAATACCAATACTAATACTACTACTAATACTAATACGAATGCTAATAATAATCCGAATACTAATACTAATACGAACACTAATACGAATAAAAAGACTAATGATAATCCGAATACTAATACGAATAATGAAAATAAAAATAATACGAATAAAATACTGATACCTAATACTAATACTAATACTGATACTAAGACTAATACTAAGACTCATACAAACACTAATACGAATACGGATATAAATAATAACAATAATACTACTAATACGAAAACTTATACTACTAATAATAATAAAATACTGCTAATACTACTACGACTACTACTAATAATAATAATACTAATACGAATACTAATACTAATACGAATACGAATACGAATACGAATAATAATACGACTACGGGCCTCCAAGAAGCCCGCGAGAAGCCTCCCAAGAGATCCCAGCGAACATCCAATAGGCCTCATTCCCACAACCACGGCACGGTGGCGGGATGGGCCGAAGGCATTAGATCCGCCTCCCCCTGTGGTCTTGCCACAGGGGTGCCTGGCCTGCTGGATCCTCTCGGTTTGGGTTTTGTTTCTTTTCCCAAAAGAACTCCCAAGTGGGCTTCGGCCCGTCCCGCCGGCCACCCGAAAGGCCCGCAATTCCCCCAAAAACTCTCGTAACCTAAGGCGGCTCAAGATGGCTTTCAAAACCGCCCTGATGGCCTAACATGGCCTCCAAGATGCCTCCAAAAAGGCCAAGAAGCCCGTCAAGATGGTCAAGATGGCTCCAAGATGCATCCAAGACGGCCCAAGAGTGTCCAAGATACCTCCAAGTTCGCCCAAGAAGCCTCCAAGACGACCCAAGAGGCCTCCAAGAGGTTTTCCAGGAGGGCCCGAAAAGGCCAAAATCATTGTTTTCCAAAAATTATTGAAGGATTTTGGCATTTGCTTCTTTTTTGTTTTCCGACGGCTCCAGACGAACCAAGACGCCCCCAAGATCGCCCCAATATCGCCCACGAGGCCTCCAAGATGGCCCCATGACGGCCCAAGAGGTCCCCAAGACGGCCCCAAGAGGGCTCCAAGAGGCCTCGAAGACGGCCAAGATGGCCTCCAAGACAATTCAGATGGCCCCAAGATGTCTCCAAGACGGCCCAAGATGCACCCAAGACTGCCTAAGATGGCCCCAAGATGGCCGAAGACGGCCGAAGAGGCCTCCAAGAGGCCTCCAGGACGGCCCAAGAAGCCTTCAAGAGGTCCTCCAGGAGGGCCCGAAGAGGCCAAAGTCATTGATTTTCCTTAAATGTTTGAAAGATTTTGGCAGGATGGAGGGATGGAGGGATGGAGGGATGGAGGGATGGAGGGATGGAGGGAGGGATGGAGGGATGGAGGGATGGAGGGATGGAGGGATGGAGGGATGGAGGAGATTGAGGGATGGCGGAATGGAGGGATGGAGGGATGAGGGAGGGATGGAGGGATGAGGATGGAGGGATGGAGGGATGGAGGGGAGGGTGGAGAGAAATGGATGAAGGAGGGATGGAGGATGGAGGGAGGAGGGAGGATGAGAATGGGGGATGAAGGATGAGGATGGAGTGGGATTGTGAGTGGAGGGATGGAGGATGGAGGATGGAGGGATGGAGAGATGGAGGATGCGGGATGGAGGGATGGAGGGGATGGAGGGATGGAGGATGAGGATGGGGAGGAGGGTGGAGGGATGGAAGGATGGAGGATGGGAGGATAGTATGGGGGATGGAGGGGATGGATGGAGGGATAGAGGATGGGGGATGGAGGCTGAGGGATGGAGGGATGGATGAGGGATGGAGGGAGGAGAATGGAGGGATTGATGGAGGATGGGATGGAGGGATGGAGGGATGGAAGAATGGAGGGATGGAGGGATGGACGGATGGAGGGATGGAAGGATGGAGGGATGGAGGGAGGGATGGAGGGATGGAGAGAGGGATGGAGGGATGGAGGAATGGAGGGATGGAGGGATGGAGGGAAGGAGGGATGGAGGGATGGAGGGATGGAGGGATGGAGGGATAGAGGGATGGAGGGATGGAGGGATGGAGGGATGGCGGGATGGAGGGATGGATGGATGGAGGGATGGCGGGATGGAGGGATGGAGGGATGGAGGGATGGAGGAATGGAGAGATGGAGGGGCGGAGGGATGGAGGGATGGAGGGTGTGCCGATGGGTGTGCCGAAAAAGAGCTCCACCGAGGCTGCATTCCGGGACGCCCATCTCGGGGATCGTGGCCCTCGCCCCACAGGGAGCTTCACCGAAGCCTCATTTCGGGACCCCTCTCGAGGATCGTGGCACAGACCCCACAGGGACCTGCACCGAGGCCTCATGTCGGCACACCCTTCTCGAGGATCGTCAGGCGGCCCCGATTCGGCCCCTGCGACGGCGACGGCGGCCTGAGTGGGAGGAAACGGCCTGCTCGGACACGACACGCGCCAGGAAAATTCAAGGGGTCGGCGGATGTGGCGTAAGCCTATAGAATCATTGATTTCCCTTAAATGTTTGAAAGATTTTGGCATGTTCTTCTTTTCGGCATTCCGATCGTTCAAAACGGCCCAAGAGGACCCCAAGATCGCCCCAAGATCGCCCACGAGGCCTCCAAGATGGCCCATGACGGCCTAAGAGGCCCCCAAGACGGCCCCAAGAGGGCTCCAAGAGGCCTCCAAGACGGCCAATATGGCCTCCAAGATGGCTAAGATGGCCCCAAGATGCCGCCAAGACGGCCCAAGATGCACCCAAAACGGCCTAAGATGGCCTCAAGATGGCCCAAGACGGCCCAAGAGGCCCCCCAGAGGCCCCCAAGACGGCCCAAGAGGCCTCTAAGAGCTCCTCCAGGAAGGCCCGAAGAGGCCAAAATCATTGTTTTGTTTCTTGAAGTTTTGGAAAGATTTTGGCATCAGCTCTCCGACGGCCCAAGACGGCCCAAGAGGCCCCCAACATCGCCCCAAGAGCGCCGAAGAGGCCTACAAGATGGTCCCATGACGGCCCAAGGGGCCCCCAAGAAGGCCCCAAAAGGGCCCCAAGACGGCCCAAGAGGCCTCCAAGACGCTCAAGACTGCCTCCAAGACGGCCCTGAGGCGCCCCCTGAGGCCCCCAAGACGGCGTCAGACGGGCCAGGAAAACCCTAAGACGGCCAAAGAGGCCCCCAAGAAGCCCCCGAACGCCCCCAGCAGGCCCAAGGAGGCCCCCAAGAGGCCTCCAAGAGGCCTCCAGGAAGCTCCCAGCAAGCCCCAAGAGTGCCCCAAGAGGCTCCAAAAAACCTCTTTCTCCTCCTCCTCCTCCTCCTCCTCCTCAGCGACTCAAGAACGCCTAATCATCCGATGGACAACTGACGCTCTACAACAAGAAGGGTGGACGACTCACAGACCTGGCCCAGTCGGGGGCTGAGGCAGGGGAAGGGGCGGCGGAGGGGGAAGGGGGAAGGAGGGCAAAGAGGAAAGAGGGAAAGACTGGCCAAGCCTGGAGGACGTCCCTGGCACAATGCCTCGCAGGAGCTTCGACCTCTCGGAGCTCTTCTTGGGGCGAGTGCAAGGATTGCGGAGCTTCTCCCCTCCTTTACAAGAGACGAAACCACCGCAAAGCACACAGTAAATCACACGTTGATATGATTCCTCCTCCCGCGCCCAGTGAAGCCAATGCTGAACTCCGGCGCCCCCTTGCAAGAGGGCCGCGAGGGTGGGGTTCAAATCCTCACAGGGGGGTGGAGCCAGGGGAGCCAGGATGCACAACCCTCAAACAACGCATGCACCTAAAGGCACCGCCATGGCGCACTGGGATATGAAGGCTCGCTGGGGTCCTAACCCTCGGGGCTCGAGGGGGCCTCGCGAGCTTGCCGTATTGCGATTCGCTCCTCCTCCTCCTCCTCCTACTCCTACTCTTGCTCTTCATATTCCTTTTCCTCTTCGTGATCATTTTCCCCCACATGTTACCCGAAGGCTTTCCGAACCGATTCGGGGAACACATGGCCGATAGCTTGGCAGACCTCTGGCCACAACGTTCGGCCACATCGGCGTTTCCAAACAGGCAGGGGGCGGCGGTGATTCGCTGTAGGCGTCTTCGATAATAGTGATGGTTTTGTTAGTTTCTCTTGGGCCCGCCCTAAGCAATTTCGAGCGCTTGCATCATGTCGACCGCACGCGGGCCAACCGAGCGCCGCCGGCCATTTGCACCCATTGCAACTCTGCGTCTCGCACAGCCCGCACGATGCGCTTACACCCTGCCAGATCGTGTCCGTGACTGATGTCCATGCCCCGGGCCATCCATACCCTCTGCGACATTGTTAACTTGCGCCATTGCGTGGAAAAATGCTGCATACCTCCGTCCAGCGGAGCTAAAATGGACAAGTTCGCCCTAACGACGTAATCTTCCAACGAAAGTGTTGTGGCCCCGGCCTGATTCGCCACGCTGAAGCCCCGAGCTCTGGCATGGTTACTGAAATCGTAATCGTCTGGTTTCCAAACGCCATTCCGACTCGGCCGCACTCCTTCTGCGAAATGGCACAGGTCGCACGGGTTGACCTGTAGATTATACAGCGCGTGGTTCACTCCGAAGCGGAGTTCGATGGCTGATCGCATTTCTCGCAATACCTCCAACACGCGGTCGTGAAGAATCTTCGACCGTACATTGCCGAGGAGCTCTGCGTACAGGTATCGGGGCGCTGGTCCGATGAACGTATGCGTCCGCATGATTAACTCCACTTTGGAGGAGTGCTCCCCGCTGTGCGACGATAACCACGACATGCTGGCGCTGAATTCGCCGGACCCAACGGGCCAGAAGCATGCTCGAATCTCGAATACTTGAACATTCAGGATGTTGACATCGCAACAGCCCCAAGAGGGCCACGAGAGAGTCCCAACAGCACCCCCCAAAAAAGAAACCAAGAAAGCAGCGTCAGCAGCAGCAGCACCACCACCAGCAGCGGCAGCACCACCACTGCAACCAGCACCGGCAGCAGCACCCCTAGCAAGAGCAGCAGCGCCACAGACAGCAGCATCAGCACTAGCACAGGCAGCAGCACCAGCAGTAGGACCAACAGCAGCAACAGCACCCGCATTGCACCATACCAGCAGCACCAGCAGCGCCAACAGCAGCACCAGCAGCAGCACCACCACCAGCAGCACCACCACCAGCAGCGGCAGCACTAGTGGCAGTAGCACCAGCGGCACCAGCAGCACCAGCAGCAGCAGCACCACCACCATCATCACCAACACCAGCAGCAGCACCATCAGCACCACGAGCAACAGCATCAGCAGCACCTGCAGCAGCACCAGGACCCCCAGCACTAACAGCACCAGGGGGCAGCATCAGCAGCAGCGCCAGCAGCAGGGCCAACAGCACGACCAGCAGCATCAGCACTAGCATCAGCACCACCATCACCACCAGCGCCAACAGCAGCACCAGCAGCATCACCATCACCAGCAGCAACAGCACCACCAGCAGCAGCATCACCATCACCAGCAGCAACGGCAGCGGCAACACCAGCAGCAGTATTACTAACACTAACACTACCAGCATCAGCCCCCTGGCATCGCTTCTGGATGGGCTGGTGGGGATCCGCGAAGCGTAAACAATTATGTTCTTCCCTCTGCCAGAACCCTCCTTCTCCTATTTGGCGGCCCCTGCTCGCCACAATATGCCTGTGAACACCACGGCAGCCTGGGAGCGCTACAGGACGCCCGCCGTCGCCTCGCGCCCGCGATTGCACCGTCACCTGTCAACACTGGTGTGGCGGCATGAGCGAAGCAATCGAATAAGAACTTCGACCAGTAGCAGTGGATCGATGATAGGAAAAAGGTCCCGGTCTTTCCTCTTCGGTCGACCAATCAGAGGGAATTCCAACAGCGACATCATATACTCGCGGACGCGGCTCTCTATGCATTCGTCCGAACGCGGGAGGGCCGCTCGCAGCTCTGCGAGGCACGCAGCAGAGCGCATCGCGCAGGGCAACCACGTTCCGGCGACGTGCAGAAGGGAATCTAATGTCCGGCTGGAACACGCGACCACGGGCGACGACCCATCGGGCAAGCGTGTCCCATCTAAGGAGTTGAGCCACAGCTTGGCTGACGATCTGGTCAGAAAGTAAAATGTCAACCGATCGCGAACGCAACCAACCAGGTCGTCGTCGCTGCACTTCTTTGCCACCCACAACGAAATGGTCTCCATAGTTTTGTTCCTTTCCAAAGGGTGGCCGCCCAAGAGAACATCTTTCACGAACTTCGGGTTCCCGATGTAGTAACCAATAGCAACCAACCATAGCCACGCGCTCACCAAGGGGATCCACGACGCATCGGCGTCGCTTCCGACATTGCACTGGTCCTGCAATGCCCGAAATAACCCGGAGAATGCTGGCGCGCGCGACCGCTCTCGGGCGTCCATGGCCGGCTGGCACATTTTCATGCACGTTGTCTCAACGGGCGATAACTGCTTTGCTCCGGAGCGCCACCACGACGCCACATCGGCGGACACCACGTGCATCCCGCTCTCTCGAACGAGGCACTCCCCCAGAAAGTACACGTATGCCAAAAACAAATGCAACCGATTTTGCACAACCCCGATACGCGAAGCTAAAGTTAACGCCCAGTTCTTGACGTCGCCACCCAACCTGGTCGAAAAGAAAAGAAATTTCGCTTGCATGAAATTCAGACGCGCAGGTCGGGGCGGGCGTTTCTTGGAGAGGCGCATCTGGAGGAGTTCCGCCTCCAATACGCACGCAGGGAGGTCTCCGTCTGCGGGGCCGGTGTACACTACCAGAGCGCCTGCGTCCGCATCGCGCACGCAGTCGTCATCACACCCGTCTGGCAAGGCGTCCAAACCAGCCGCGTCGACGTCCTCTGTCGGCACGCCTTCTATGGCGCTCTCCCTCTCGACATCCGCCACCGTGCCCTCGGGCACGGAGTGGGCGCGACCTCAGGTCCTTTGCCTCATATCCCTGATCCTCAACACTTACACCCGAATAATATTCGAAGGGCGTGGGCCCGAGATCGCCAGACCTTTTGGGGCTGTCCGAATCATCCAGCGAGAATTTTTGGACCCAAGAAGGCCCCAAGATGGGCCAGGAGGACCCCAATGGGCCCCCGACACGGCACGCGTTTGCCCCTGCGGGGACACGCCGGTTGGCTCCCATGTCCTCCTGGCACATCCTTGTCCTCCTCCTCCTCCGCTCCCTCCTCCTTCTCCTTCTCCTCCTCTCTTCCCTCCTTCGTTATTGTTTCTTCCTTTTCCCCCTCTTCCTCCTCCTGGGGTCTCCTCGGGGATCCTCTTCGGGCCTCCTTGGGCCGTCCTGGGGGCTCGTTGGGCCATCTATCGGCCATATTGAGGTCACATTGAGTCGTATTGCGCCCATATGGGCCGTTTTCGGAACATCTTCGGGGCCTCCTGATGCCTCCTGGGGCCCGCTGGGGGTCGTCCTGGGGCCCTCTCGGGCCGGAGAACCGAATGAGAGGAAAAGGGGAGAGGATGAGAGGACGAGTGAGAAGGATTCCGCGGCATCACCACTTCCCGTCACGCTGGCACCCCGCGAGGAGATGCCCCCCGATCCGAGTGACTGGCGAGGGTCGAGGATTTGTTTTCCACGATTTGGTAATGCGTATGTTTTGATGGTGTATGAACTATGTTTCGCCATGTATTGATTACGTTTTATGCCTTGATTATTTATGCCTTGATTATTTATTGTCATGCCGTGCGTCTCGCCTTTTCGCCGAGACGACGCGTCAAGACGGCCCAAGAATCCCCAAAAACTGCCACGAGAGGCCTCCAAGAACGATCCAATACGGCCCATACCATATGGACCAGAGGACAGCCCATGAGGCGCTCAGGACGGCACGAATACGGCCTCAGAGGCCCCATGGGGGGATTCAGAACTGAAAATCCGAGCCTTCCGCTCCAGGAAACGCCCGGGAGGCCCCATGCGCCCCGAAGAAGCCCCGAGTGGGCCCCAAGAAGCCCCCAATAACCCCCTAATAGGCCCGAAAGAAGCCGCAGGCCACAACAGGCCTCAGTGTTTCCTAGAGGCTCTGATGAAACTCCCACGAGATCCCAGCGAACAACGACGAGGCCTCATACCCACAACCCAGACACTGTGGTGGGATGAACGGAAGTTTATCACATACACTCCACTGCTTCTTTGTAGAAGTAACTCGTCTAGGATGGCATCCGCATTAGTGCCAGTAGCACTCACGGCCACGTGGTACTTATCGAGCAACTGAAGGAAGGAGGGCGGGGTAGTCTCCACTGCGTGCTTCTTGCAAGCATTCGGGTTCTCGAACGGGGCGCCGCGTTTCCCCAGTTCCAACCGATGCCATGGCCCAGCCTTCGTCGATGCTGCGTGCGTCAGCTTTAACCCAGTCGCATGATCCACGGACTTGCTCGACATCTCTTTGTGATGTATTCTCCGGACCCCCTCTGGCACAACATTGTCCTCCACAATGGACTGGTTCGCAAGTGGTGGCGGTAAAGTGACGAACCAGTTGCGGGTCCCGCGGGCCCCGTCCAGCGTGGGCCCTGACATGCCGAGCGCAAGCAACGGCACTGGCAATGGAGACAAAACGCCTACAGACCACTAGCTGTGAAAGCTGAGCTGGTAGACCTGGGCCGGCACGGAAACGGAAAGAGCGCTTCAGGAACTTGCCCGAGATGGCTCATGGCACCCCTCGCACTTGGGAGCCTTGGTGTCAAGGGCTGGTTACGTCACCGCTCGTTTCCGTGCTTTGGTGTTCAGAGATTGTTACGTTGCCTCTCGCCCTCGGGAGCCTTGTTGCCTCCCGAGGCCCCCATCGGGGGTCCTCTTCAAGGCCTCTTGGGCCGTCTTGGGACCCTCTTGGACCATCTTAAAGCCATCTGAGGCCACCTTGGAATGCTCTTGGGCGGTCTTGGGCTCTCTTCCGATTGCGGAAACCCTGCACCCCAAAATGTGGTCATCTCTTGGGAGGTCGACTTCTGCTTCCGCCGGCTTCCGTCGGCGGAGGCGGCCTCGTTTTACTTCCGCCGCCTTCTGCGGCGGAAGAGAGGACAACTCCTTCGATCCTCGCAGGCAGGGCCCATTTTTTGGAACGCCTCATGTGGCCACCGAGCCACCGACTGCTTCTCGGGGGCGTCCAAGAAGGTGGCTCCGGCGCAAATCATGGCCGGCAGCAAGCACGAAGAGCCGACATGAGATCTGGGGGGATATCATGGCGGGAGCCATGATATCTCCCCGCCCCCCGCTACTCTGGGGGAGGTGGTTTCGCTTGGGGAGGCTGGGCACGTGCTGTCGGAACGGGTGGAGGGGGGTTGGAGGAGGAGGAGGAGGAGGAGGAGGAGGAGGAGGAGGAGGAAGAGGAGGTGGAGGAGGAGGAGGTGGAGGAGGAGGAGGAGTAAAAGAAAGAGACGGAGGAGGGGGGGAGATGGGCAAGCTCCGTGGGAAGGTTCGTCGCCCACCCCTCGATTCATGACACACCCACCAGCAGTCGTCACCCCCTCCTTGGCCGCCCCCGCGCTTCCTGGGGCGCCCCCCCCCGGGGTGCACCGGCAGCGGGGGAGAGAACCCCCCCCCCAACGTCGTGGCAGGCTCCGCTGGCCTGCCCCCACCGCTCCGCTCCTGGGCGGCGACGCGTGCGGGCGCCAGAAGGCCCTCCAGGGGGGCGGAGGAAGCACCCCTCGGTCGGAAGAAGTGGGTAGAAGCATGAGAGGGCAAGAGATCCACCCCCCTTAATAACCACCCCGATAAGCGAGGCCGTTCAGCAAACGCACGCGAAGAAGGAATCGAACAGGGCAGGGCTGCTTAGTCAACGCCTCAAGGCCGCTTAGTAAATGCCAATTATCGGGTCTGGGTGATATTTCCTCCCTTGAAACATGAATAGAAGAAGAAACAACAGTATACACAGAAACTTGAGGCGCTCCGCGCGAATTTCTCGGATCTGCGCTGGACCCCCCCTCCCTGGCGCGCGGAGCGCGCCACGGGCGGCGCCTCCAGGGCCGCCAAGGCCCCAGCGCGGATCCAAGAAATCCGCGCGGAGCGCCAAAGTTTATGTTTACGCCGTTGTTTTTCTCCTCGAATGAAGCAGGAGGGCGTTGGAAGTAGAGGTAGGTCGGGCGTGTCCCCCCCCCACCCCACAGGCAGATTTGGGAAGAACAATAACACATAGTCAAACACATGCTCAAAAATTGCCAAACAGATAGTCGACAAGTCGTCCCCCGACAATTTGATTGACTATGTTTGAATATCCTCCTGTAGAGGGGCACGCCCGACTTGAAAGTAGAGTGGGCGTCCGCCCGCCCGCCAAAGGGGCAGGGGCGAGGGAAGACCGCTCGACTCGGTCCGAGGGAAGACCGCTGTGCTCCTCCTCCTCCTCCTCCTCCTCCTCCTCCTCCTCCTCCCTCCCTCCCTCCCTCCCTCCCTCCCTCCCTCCCTCCCCTCCTCTTCCTCCTCCACCTCCTCCTCCTCCTCCTGCAGAGTCTGGGGATGTGCGCGGCAAGGCCGCGAGGGCCTTGGGAAAGGCCACGTCCACACTCCGCGAGCGGGGCGCGGCCAGCGACGGCGGCCAAGGACGGGCCGAAGGGGAAGGATACAATGAACGGGCGAATAGCGGTATACGATACACTTCTTCGCTGTCGGGGGCGCCTGTCCCAGGGCGGCTGGAAAGCTAAACCCTCACGTTGGCGCGTCAAGGTAAAACTTTCCAGCCGCCCTGGGGCAGCGCCCCCGGCGACGGAGAAGACAATGTCATACCGCTCCTCGCCTGCTAATGCAAGGGCAACCTTGGAAAATCGTTCATCCCTACTGTGCGGGCTGAGTGTAAAAGAGCGGCTGCAGCAAATTGGGATCTGGGCATCCAGAAATACCTACACCGACCGGCGTGTACTAGGACGCCAGCACAGGAAACAACTGCTGGGAGGTCTTCGTAAAAAACGACTACGGCAAGTTCGTGCGGCGTCGGCGCGCGCATAGGTTTTTGACACCGCACCGATCGTTCAACATTGAATCGTTCACGCCCCCGATCGTTCAAGGTTGAATTCCGTCGGGTCGTGTGGATGCGTGGATGTATGTGTATGCATGTACGTATACATGACTCTATGTATGGATGTGTGTATGAATATATGCATGCTTGTACATACGAACGTATGTTCATGTACAGTTGTATGAATGTAGGTATGTATGTATGTATGTGTATGTACATGTATTGTATGAATGTATGGATGTAAGAATGTATGTGTGTGAACGTATGTATGTATGTCTGTAAGTATGTAAGTATGTATGTGTGCATGCATGCATGCATACATGTATGTATGTATGTGTGTGTATGTATGCATGTATGTATGTATGTATATGTATAGGTATATATGTATGTATGTATGTCTGCATGTATGTATGTATGGATGGTTGTATGGATAAATGTGTGTATGTATGGATGGATGTGTGTATGCATGTATGTATGTGTATGTATGTATGTATGGATGTGTGTATGTGGTCACGAATGTATACATGTATGTATGTATGTATGTATGTATGTATGTATGCGTGTATGCATTAATACATGTATGCGTGTATGCATGCATGCATGTGTGCATGTATGTATGTATGTATGTATGTATGTATGTATGTGTGTATGTGCGTATGTATGTATGTATACATGCATGCATGCATGCATGCATGGGTGTGGGTATGTATGTATGTATGTATGTATGTATGTATGGATGGTTAGGTGTATGTCTGTATGCGTGTGTGCATGTGTGTGTGCGCATACATATATGTATGTATGTATGGAGGTATGTATGTATGGATGTATGTGTGCATCTGTGCACGTATGTATGCATGCATGCATGCATGGATGTATGTGTGTATGTGTGTATGCAAGTGTGTGTACGTGTATGCATGCATATATGTATGCGTGTATGCATGTGATGTAAGCACTTCTCCTACACCGTAGATAATGTAAGCTCTGAAATGTAAGCTATGTGGTGCAAGCTGTCTGATGCAAGCTATGTGGTGTATTAGCTGTGTTGTGCGATGTGGTGTAAAAACGAACCGTCACAATGTCCCACTCGCAAGTTGAGGAGTGGTAGAGTGCAACATGCTGTCTTGTAGGGTTTGTGGAATTGATATTATACGCCACCCCTCCTGATCACACTCAGGGACGTGCATCCGCCACCCTGTCGTACGCAAACAGCAAAGGCTCCGCGCACCCAAGACCAAGATCCTTCAAACAAAAACGTGGACGGCCCAGGTGGCCCCAAGGCTTCCAAGTTTGTCATGTGAGGGACCACCTTGCTTGGGGCCTTCTTGGGGGCCTCTTGGGCCGTCTTGGGGCGATCGTTGAGGCCTCTTGGGCCGTCTTGGGCCGTTCTGAGGCCGAAAAAACGAGAACCCTCAAAACTATCAAAAACCTCTGGGAAATCAATGATTGTTGCCTCCCGAGGCCCCCATCGGGGGTCCTCTTCAAGGCCTCTTGGGCCGTCTTGGGACCCTCTTGGACCATCTTAAAGCCATCTGAGGCCACCTTGGAATGCTCTTGGGCGGTCTTGGGCTCTCTTGGAGCGCTGGGCCGTCTTGGGCGTTTCTTGGGGCGTCTTGGGCGCCTCTTGGGCCGTCTCAGGGGGGGGGTCCGGCCATTACGCCCGATCGTTCACCCAACCCCCCTCCCCTGGACCCCTTCCTAGAGGGCTTCGCCCCACACCAGAACGTCATCATCACTCGCACCTCGCTCTTTCCGTAGACAAAACGCCTACAGACCATTAGATGCGAAAGCTGAGCTGGTAGACCTCCTCCTCCCCCTCCTCCTCCTCCTTCCTCCTCCTCCTCCTTATCCGCCTACTCCCTCCTCCTCATCCTCCAGGGCACCGCAGAGGTCGTCTCCGTCGCAAAGCCCCCCTTATTCTGCAGAGGGCTGGCGGAAACCAAAAGGCATCAGAGAGTCCGCGGAACGCCCGCACTGGGAGAAGCTCCGCGGGCGGACATTACGCGGACTCACTGAGCACTTGAGGTTTGGAGCGTACGTATCCCATCAGAACACCTCGAAACCAAGACGCGAGACGGCGCGTCCGGTTGCAGGAACACGGGAGAAGCTCCGCAAGGTTCCTGCAAACGGGGGGCCTCCCCACGCCCAGGTCAGCGGAGTTCCGGGCCCACTCTCTGCGGAATACCCCGCCCCCCATGTCCCCCGTCCCGAGGCGACTCGACGACGGAAAGTAATACCTCAGGAGGGGCCCCAGGACGCGTCTGCGGTATCTGCCTCGTGGCCGCGCCTGCGGTTTCTGCCCGCCTTCTCCTCCGCCTCCTCCTCCTCATCATCCTCCTCCTCCCCCTCATTATCCCCCCTCTCCCCCATCCCCCCCCCTCCTCCCACTGTGTCCTCCCCCCCCTCCTTTTCATCACCATCCTCCTCCTCCCTACCCCTCCCCCTCCCGCCCCCATCGCTCCCTCCCTCCCCCCTCTCCCCCTCCTCATCCTCCCCCTCCTCCCCCCCCTCCAGCGTAGCCACTTTCGCTCAAAAGCTGGCTCGCCCCTGGGTCGAGTTGGCGCGGTCATGGCCGACTCCCTATCCCTCTTCCGGCTCCTATCCCTCCTCACCTTATCCCTCCTCCTCCTATAAATCCTCCTCCTCCTCCCTCCTCCTCCTCCTCCTCCTCCTCCTCCTCCTCCTCGTTCTCTCTCTCTCTCTCTCTCTCTCTCTCTCTGTCTCCTCCCCGTATCCCTCTTTCTCCTCCTCCTATCCTTCCTCCTCGTCCTATCCCTTCTCCTCCTATCCATCCTCCTCCTCCTGTCTCTCATCCTCCTATCCTTTCTCCTCCTATCCCTCCTCTTCCTCCTCCTCCTCCTCCTCCTCCTATTCCTCCTCCTCCTCATCATCCTATCCCTCCTCCTCCTATCCCTCCACCTCCTGTCCCTCCTCCTCGCATCCTCCCCCAAGCATCCTTCCTCCTCCGATCCCTCCCCCTTCTATCCCTCCTCCTCCTCCTCCGATCCCGCCTTCTCCGATATCCACCTCCTCCTCCTCCGATCCCGTCTTTTCCGGGCGCCTCAAGCGCCCCTGAGCCTCAATACCTTCGGCACAAGCGAATGTCAATAATAAAAACGTTTTGGCGATATTGAAAGCTCTTTGGCTCTGGGTCACACGAGAATAACGCACAGCGAAAGATTCTGACGGAGGGTTGAGCCTTGAGGGGCCCTGGAGCGCCTGGGGCTCTTAAATCATGTATAGGCCACAAGAACACCCACGAATATTTATCCTGAATTCGGTCTGGCCACTTGTGTACACGTCCAACAGCGACGCACGATGTGTATAATTCGCTGGGGGTCGTGACGTCTTTGCACACGGCCTCCCCGAAGAGACGTCCGACGGCAACACTGCTCGCCCGAAATTGCGCACGCACAAACTCAAATACGAATTGCCACGAGAACGACGACGACGACTACGACGAAGACGACGGCCGCCACGACGTTGACGAGCACGACGACGACGACAGTGACGACGACGACTACGACTACGACGAAGACGACGACGACCACGACGACGACGATGACGACTGCGACGACGACGACGACGACGGCGGCGACGACGGCGACGGCGACGGGGACGGCGACGGGGACGGCGACGACGGCGACGACGACGACCTCCGCGACGATGGTCTTAACGACGACGACGACGACGACGACGACTGCGACGATGACGAAGACAACGACGACGAAGACGACGACCTCCATGACGACGACGACGACGTCGACAACTACGACGACCACGACGACGACCACGACCACGACCACCACGACGATGACGACGGCGACGACAACGACTACGACGGCGACTACGGCGACGACGGCTACGGCGACGACGACGACGACAACGACTTCGACGAAGACGACGGCCTCCACGACGACGCTCACGACGACGACGACGATTACGACGACAAAGACGACTCCACGACGACGACAGCTACGACGACGACCTCCACGACGACGACCTCCACGACGACGACGAGGACCACGACGACTACAACGACGACGACGGCGACCACGACCCCGACGACAACGACGATGACGACGGCAACGACGACGACGACGACTACGATGACGACGGCGACGACGGCGACGGCGACGACGACGACAACGACTACGGCGACGACGACGACGACGAAGACGAAGACGACGACGACGACTACGACGACGACGGCGACGACGGCGACGGCGACGACTACGACGACAACGACTACGGCGACGACGACGACGACGAAGACGAAGACGACGACGACGACGACGACGACGACGACGACGACGACGACGACGACGACGACGACTGACGACGAGGACGACGACGACGACCACAACCACGGCGACGACGACGACGTAAGTGACCTTCAAGATGGCCCCTGAATGTGTATCCAAAATCCTTAGGGCGCTCCAATCGGTCGTGGGGCGCCTCGTCCAGGCCCGTCGGGAAGGGGCAGGGGGGCTTGTAAGCCCTTCCCCGATAGTTGAATAAAGGGAGATGGAAAAAGAGGAGAAGCCCAGGAGGTCTTTACATGGCAACGGGGGGTTGGCTCGAATGCATCCCGCGCCGTGCCCCCCTCCAACTCCTTTACTCCTTCACCTCCTCATTCTCCTCGTCCTTCTTCTCCTCGCCCCCTTCTTAATGGGTTTAGGGGGGCAAACGGGCTGCATTTTATGGTTCACCCTGCTCGCGCACTGTCCGGTCCGCGGCCCGCCCCACGCGACCTGCTTCCAGCGCGCCTTTACGCGCCGGGGTCCGAGTGCGTCGCGGAAGCTGCGCGGCATCGCGGCATCCAGTCCTTGGTGCATTTGAAGGCGGCCGTTCGCGATAGACCTAAGTGGCTGGAACAGCTGCCGCACGAGCGCGTCATCTATCGCCAGGCGTCGGGGCGGCCCGTGGGAGTTGACGGCCCATCAGGGTCCAGACCCCATCTGGGCCCAGACCCAAAGCCCGCCCTCGGCTCACCCCAGCAGGGTCCAGGCCCCAAGTCGGTCCAGACCCCAGGTGGGCCCAGACCCCATGTGGTCCCAGACCCCATGTGGTCCCAGGCCCTTGTGCGTGTATGGAAAAACACAATGCGCGGCGGCCCTGGCCCCCATCGCGCATTGTGTTTTTCTTTACAAGATGTGCCTGGGCCGCCGCGCGTCCGGCGGCCCTGCCCCCTCGCGCATTGTGTTTTTCCATACAAGATGCACTTCGTCCGCCCTCGCGCATTGTGTTTTTTTTTTTTTTCCAAACAAGATGCGCCTGGGCCGCCGCGCGCGCGGCGGCGCTGCCCCTCGCGCATGGTGTTTTTTTTTTTTTTTTTTTTTTTTCCATGCAAGATGCGCCTGAGCCGCCGCGCGCGCGGCGGCCCTGGCCCCCATCGCGCATTGTGCTTTTTCCATACAAGATTGCCTGGGCCGCCGCGCGCGCGGCGGTCCTGGCCCCTCGCGCATTTGTGTTTTTCCATACAAGATGCGCTTGGACCGCCGCGCGCGCGGCGGCCCTGCCCCCTCGCGCACGTGTTTTCCATACAAGATCCGCCTGGGCCGCCCTCGCGCATTGTGTTTTCCCATACAGGATGCGGCAGGGCCGCCGCGCGCGCGGCGGCCCTGGCCCCATCGCGCATTGTGTTTTTCCATACAAGATGCGCCTGGGCCGCCGCGCGCGCGGCGGCCTGCCCCCCTCGCGCATTGTGTTTTCCATACACGATGCGCGTGTGCCGCCGCGCGCGCGGCGGCCCTGGCCCCTCGCGCATTGTGTTTTCCATGCAAGATGCGCCTGGGCCGCCGCGCGCGGCGGCCCTGGCCCCTTGCGCGCCACCTCGCGCATTGTGGTTTTCCATAGAAGATGCGCCTGGGCCGCCTCGCGCGCGGCGGCCCTGGCCCCTCGCGCAACGCTTTTCCATACAAAAGATGTGCCTGGGCCGCCGCGCGCGCGGCGGCCCTGGACCCGCGCGCATTTTTTTTTTTTTTTTTTTCCAAACAAGATGCGCCTGGGCGGCCGCGCGCGGCGGCCCTGGCCCCTCGCGCATGGTGTTTTTTACATTCAAGATGCGCCTGGGCCGACGCGCGCGGGGCGGCCCTGGCCCCTCGCGCATTGTGTTTTCCATGCAAGATGCGCCTGGGCCGCCGCGCGCGTGGCGGCCCTGGCCCCTCGCGCAGTGTGTTTTTCCATACAAGATGCACTTCGGCCGCCGCGCGCGCGGCGCCCCTGCCCCCTCGCGCATTGTGTTTTTTCCATACAAGATGCGCCTGGGCCGCCCTCGCGCATTGTGTGCTCCCATACATGGTGCGCCTGGGCCGCCGCAAGCGCGGCGGCGCTGCCCCCCTCGCGCATTGCGGTTTTCATTCAAGATGTGCCTGGGCCGCCGCTGCGCGCGCGGCGGCCCTGGCCCCTCGCGCATGGTGTTTTTCAGTGCAAGATGTGCCTGGGCCACCGCGCGCGCGCGGCGGCCCTGCCCCCTCGCGCATTGATTTTCCATACAAGATGCGCCTGGGCCGCCCTCGCGCATTGTGTTTTTCCATACAAGATGCGCCTGGGCCGCCGCGCGCGCGGCGGCCCTGGCCCCTCGCACATTGTTTTCCATGCAAGAAGCGCCAGGGCCGCCACGCCCTGGCCCATCACGCATTGTGTTTTGCCATCTAGGATGCGCCTGAGCCGCCTCGCGCGCGGCGGCCCTGGCCCCTCGCGCATTGTGTTTTTCCATACAAGATGCGCCTGGGCCGCCGCGCGCGCGGCGGCCCTGCCCCTCGCGCATTGTGTTTTTCAACACAAGGTGCGCCTGGGCCGCCGCGCGCGTGGCAGCCCTGTCCCCTCGCGCAGTGTGTTTTTCAATGCAAGATGCACTTCGGCCGCCGCGCGCGCGGCGCCCCTGCCACCTCGAGCACTGTGTTTTTCCACACAAGATGCGCCTGGGCAGCCCTCGCGCACTGTTCTTCCATACATGATGCGCATGGGCCGCCGCGCGCGCGGCGGCCCATGCGCATCTGGTATGGAAAAACACAATGCGCGAAGGGGCAGGGCCGCCGCGCGCGCGGCGGCCCAGGCGCATCTTGTATGGCAGTTTACAATGCGCGCGGGGCCAGGGCCGCCGCGCGCGCGCGGCTCAAGCGCATCTTGGATGGAAACACACCATGCGCGAGGGTCCGTGGCCGCCGCGCGCGCGGCGGCCCATGCGCATCTGGTGGAAAAACACCATGCGCGAGGGGACAGGGCCGCCGCCGCGCGCGGCGGCCCAGGCGCATCTTGCATGGAAAAACACAATGCGCGGGGGGCTAGGGCCGCCGCGCGCGTGGCGGCACAGGCGCATCTTGTATGGAAAAACACAATGCGCGAGGGGCCAAGGCCGCCGCGCGCGGAGCATGGGGACTGCATGACTCAACAAGTGCGCGGGTGACACGTGTCACCCGCGCGCGCGTACGCAGGCGCGATGCATCCTGTATTGGTTTCATACAATCGCCCCCATGCTAAATTGAAAAAACAATGCTCAAAACCAAATGTAGATTTTCTGGGCACAAGGAACGGCAATACAAATGTGGAATACAATAAACTATGCAATGTGGCAGGAGAGCGCGCGCGATGCACCCTGTATTGGTTTTATACAATCGCCCCCCCACGCTAAGTTGAAAACTCAATGTTCAAAACCAAATTTAAAACTTGATTCCCTGGGTGCAAGAAGCGGCCATATTATCGTGCAATCTTGTAAACTGTACAATATGGTAGGAGAGCGCGCGCGCGCGTGTCACCCGCCTGCGCGCGTATATTCGCGCGCGATACATCCTGTATTAGCTTTATACAATCGGCCCCCATGTAAAGTTGAAAACTCAATGTTGAAAACCCAATGTAACAGTCCATTATATGGATACAAGAAGCGGCCATACAAACGTGGAATATACTGAACTAGACTATATGGCAGGAGAGCGCGCGGGGGTGACACGTGTCACCCGCGCGAGCGCACACGCGCGCGATGCATCCTGCATTGTTGTTGTACACAACCGGCCCCCGTGTTAAGTTGAAAACTCAATGTTCAAAACCCAATGAAAAAAATCTGGGTACGAGAAGCGGCCATACAAACGTGGTATATAAGAAACTATACAATGTGGCAGGAGAACGCGCGCGCGGGTGACACGTGTCACCCGCGCGAGCGCACACGCGCGCGCGATGCATCCTGTGTTGTTTTTTACACAACCGGCCCCCGTGTTAAGCTGAAAACTCAATGTTCAAAACCCGATGTAAAAAAACATTTTCTGGGTACAAGAAGCGGCCATACAAAGTGGAAAATAAGAAACTATACAATATGGCAGAAGAGCGCGCGCGCGCGTACGCGCGACTGTATAAAACCAATACAAGACGCATCTCGCGCGCGCTCTCCTGCCATATTGTATAGTTTCTCAAATTCCACGTGTGCATGGCCACTTCTTGTACCCAGAGAATGGATTTTTACATTGGGCTTCGAACATTGTGTTTTCGCCTTAACATGGGGGCCGATTGTATAAGATCAATACAGGTATCGCGCGCGCGTACGCGCGCGTGCGCGCGCGCGGGTGACACGTGCTGCCATATTGTATAGTTTATTATAGTCCACGTTTGTATGGCCGCTTCTTGTGCCCATAGAATGATTTTTACATTGGACTTTGAACATTGAGTTTCCAACTTAACATGGGGGCCGATTGTATAAAAACCGATACAGGATGCATCGCGCGCGCTGTTCCAGTAGGACGAGAACTACTTTTTCCTCGACCGGAGCAGCCTATACATCTGCACGGAAGATGTTCGAATGCATTTTCCAATGCATGCGCGTGCGTGTACATGTTTACACTACACACGTATGTTCGCTCTCCGTCGAATATTTTCCCAGGGGGACAGTAAAAAAAATCATTATCCGGCGACGTATTAATGACACTCGGGATCCGGGGGGGGGGGGGGGGGGGGAGGGGGGGGGGGTCATCATTTTTTTAACAGGTTTTGGACATTAAGTGTCTGCGGGACAAAACCATCTCACCTCCCTCGTTCGAGTGTGCCTCCTTGGCCTTGGACACTACCTTCGAGGTGCGGCGAGCCGAATTCATGATCATGCGGAGGTTGAGAGCTCGGCTTGCCTTTGTCCACTTCTTGACGTCCGACTCGCGATGGATGTGAGTCTCAGTCATGACCCAGTGGTCGTAGGCTCCCACGTGCTCCTGTACGTACTTCCATACCTTGTCCGTTAGGCATGTGACGTTCGAATAGAATAGCCTAGTGCATTCCCCTTCGTCACTGCCCGCCCCCTCGGTCTTGTGGGTCCGAGGGGTCCCCGTTCGACACCGTCAAGCTGAGGGAACTGCAGGCGCCCCAGCAGCGTCACCACTGGCGGTGCCCTTGCCCTTCGCCTTCGTCACCGTCTGCTGCGCTAGAAACTTGGCCGCAGACAGCCTCTCCGCCTCCGCCTCGACGGCGTCTGAAGGGTCAGCTGCCGCCGCCGCCCCGCCGCCGCCGCCTGTGGAGTTCCCTGCCGCCGATGCCGCCGCGGCAGGAGGTGCCCCCTGGCCCCCGCCGCCGTCCGCCGTGGCCGCCTCCTCAGGAGCGCCGTCAGCAGGTGCACGTCTCTTCTTCTTCGCCCGCTCCTCGATGGTGCACCTATGCTGCTGCATGGCCTCCAACCACTTCTGGATCTCGGCCCCCTTGCCCGTGAGAGTCTCCTTGGCGCCCTGCAGTTGGCCTCGGAGCTCCTCAAGGGCCTTCTTCTCCGCGTCCGTGGCGTCCAGCGCCGCCAGGTTCGTGAAGAAGCTGTCGTCCCACTCGAGGGTGATGATCTTCTTCTCGCCATCGGAGCTGAGCTTGGCCTCGGTGACCCCCTCGGCCTTAGCCAAGGCCGTGGCTGCAGCTCGCTTGGCCTCGGTGGTCTCGGCCAAGTGGATGGCCGCCGTCCTCTCCTTCGCCTCCGCAGCTGCCAGGTTGCTGCGGAGGCGAATGACGTTGCTGACCGCCTGGCTGTGGAGGTGCTCCGCGTTCCTCCACGCCCCGTCGGCCCTGCGCAGGGCCTCTGCGGGCGTGGTCTTGGCGGCCTCCCGCCCGCTCTCCTCCTTGGCGAGCTTGTCCAGCTGCGCCTGGAGGTCCACCTTGAGCGTGGGGTCGGTGGCGGCTGCGAGGGCCTGCTCCAGGAGGCTCTTCACGGACTTGCCCCCCTTGCCGCCCTTGCCGCCTCCGAGCCCGCTCCCCACGGGGCCCTTCAAGATGCCTGGGCGCCGTGGCTGCGGGCGCTCGCTCTCGCTGCCGCTGGTGGCGTCGTAGAAGCCGTCAGCGTCGCTGTCGCCGTACTCATCCACGAACTGCACCCGCCTCTGTCTCCTCTTCTTCTCGAACGGCTTGACCTCGTTGCCACATCCATTGCAGATGTTGTGGCGGCGGGCCAGAACCCCATTCCATTCACATGTCTGGCACTGCGTGCATCTGGTCCACAGCTGGTGCTGGTGGCCGCCCGCCATTGCTTCTGTCCCTGTGTTGGTCGGTGCCTCTTCTTGGCTGGCACGCAGAAAAGACACAGTCCCTCAAGCGCTACTGGGAAGCCCAGGGACGAACTCAAGAGAGCAAGTGGGCCTCCTGGGGCCCCTCACCCGCTCGAGCCCAAGTTGCTTGAGGAGGAGGAGGGAGGAGGAGGAGGAGGAGGAGGAGGAGGAGGAGGAGGAGGAGGAGGACGAGGAGGAGGAGGAGGAGGAGGAGGAGGAGAAGGGTGCGCCGAAGGGGGCCCGGAAAGGAGCGCGGCGTGCACCTCGTGGCCCCCGAGGCCCGCGCGAGGCCGAGGGGGGGGGGGCCCGGAAAGGGAAGGCGCGGGGGGGGGGAACGAAATCCGGGAGGCCTCATTCAATGGGAACCCAGACCCCCTCGAGTTATGAAAAAATCACGACGGGAGGTTTTTCATTATTTTTGGCCTTTGGGGGCCCTTACCGGCCCTCGGGACCGTCAAAAAACGACTCAGGACGAAGAACCGGTCCCGGGGAAAGGGTCCAGACCGCTGGGGGGCGACGTCATGAAAAATTCATGACGTCGGGGGTCTGGGAACGAAGAGCGGCATTGGCGCCGATCCGAGAAATCCGCGCAGGCCTCCGATGCTTTATGTTCGTGTCATGCTTCGTTCCCCCAGGTATCCACACGTCCAGGCTGGGGAGACGCAAGACTCGGGTTCGGGGGACGCGGGCTGGCCTGACGGGGCCACCATGAAAATGACGAGGCCCAATCTCTGAAGTTTGGTGCGAGCTCCCGCTGCGATCATTCCACGAAAACTGAACGGTCAAAACCCCAAACGCGCTCGTCAACAAGCGTCGGCAAACCCGAGTTCCGGCGCACTCGAGTCTTACGTTTTCCCGACGCCTGCACGCCCCCGAACACTTTAGGATCACATGCTGCAGCAACATCCTACTCGGAGACTGCTGTTGCACCATTTCCGCGTGAACGGTCGTTTCCTCGAGCGAAGGAGGGGAGTGTTTAGTCCCCGAGCGCGTCCCACTGCTCGCAGAGTGCCTACTCGCAAACATCCGAACAAAAACACATGTCTGCTTCGACGTCATTTCTCGTGGATCCCCCCCCCCGGCGGATCCAGGCCATCTGCGAGTAGTCGCTCTGCGAGAAGCGGAACACGCGTGTCGATTTAGGGCCCCGGGCAACGGTGACGCTGGGGCGGGGTGGGGCACCTGCGTCATGCCGGGGCCTGCGACCACCGGCCAGCCCCCGCCCCAGAACGTGCGATCGTCACAGCTACACTCGACCAGGATAGTAAGGATGCGCGGCAAGGATGCAAGGGCCTTGGAACGCCATGCTGATGTTTGCAGTGCGGCGCGCAGCAGAATGCCGAAGGATGTCGAACACCGAAGGGGCAAGGATGCAAGGGTAGCCTTGGGAAGTTGCCCCATCCTTACTATCGTGGTTGACTGTACCTAGGGGGGGGCGGTGGCCCGGGTAACGACCGTTACTCGCCAGAGGATCACACAGAAGCAGTCTCTCGGAGCGACCGGTGAGGACGCGGGCTGCCAGCGCGGCAACCCGCGCGGGAGCAGGGGGCACTCTCGGCCGAGACCCCACGCGGCCGGCTCGCTGGATCGCTCGCGCCCGCGCGGCAGGCCCCCTCTGCCATGCGCCGCTCGTCTGTCAGTCTCGCACGCCTGCGTCGAGACTCCTGGCCTTACAAAGGCTTGGGCGATCGGATCGGCCTTGGCGACGGCCAGGAACGTTCGCTTCGCGCGCCGCGGCGGCGGCCCCGGCGGCACGCCACGCCTTGCAGGCGGACGGCGCGTGGCTCCGCTCCGCGGGGTGGGGGGCCCCTGCCATCGCTCGCGCGCCCGCTCCTGGTGCATCTCCGTGCGTGCACCTGTTCTTGACTACCTACCAGACCACCCCAACCCAACCCGAAGACCCGAATTTCGGGTTGGGGGGGTATGGGCTCCATATGTGTTTTTTCGATGTTCCCGGACCCCCCCCCACTAGAAATCGAGGGTAAATCTGAGCCTTCGGGTTGGGTTGGGGTGGTTTGGTGGGTGGTGAGTTCTTCTGCAAGACGACCCCCCCAAACCCTGCTCCTCGAGGGCCCTCGCCGAGGCAGGACCGGTGCACGAGCCCGAGCGATGCCTCGAGGGCTGGGCGAGGCTCGACCATGGTGGACGCCGGGGGAGCGCCGCGGCAGGGGCAGCGCGTGGCGGGCCGAGGCGCGGAAGGGCCAGGCCTAAGTCGGGCCTGTCCTACAGGGGGATTTGGGACGAAAACTAAAAAAATAGGAAAAGAATAAGCCAAAATGGTCCAACATTTACTCCAAACATCGTCCTCAAACTATTTTTGTTACTATGTTTGAATACTCCTCCTGTAGAGGGACGGGCCCGACTGAAGGCCAGGCACGGCGGCGCCGGCGCCCTGTCCACGAGGGCCGTCGCCGCGGCGCGACGCAGCGGCAAGGGCCAGGCACGCCGACAGGACGGCCCAGGCCCCCCCGCGCCATGGAACAAAAATCACGGCGCGGGGAGCTGCTCGCCACCTCCGGCCTCGGGGGGCCCATATGATCGCTGGCCCCCGGTCGGCTGCACGCAAGGGCGACCCTGGGTAAGAGGGACCTCTGGTGCGCGGCGTTTCGGGAACCGCGGGGGGGGGCCACACGCAAGAGCGCTAGAGGCTACCATCGCAGCGCGTTCGGCGATCGGGGGACCCCATTGGGCCCGCAGCAAAGGTCACTCCGGCGAGAGGTCACTGTTGCGTCTATAGAGGACTCGGGGCCGTCGGCAGAACGACTCAGGAGGGAGAACCGGTCCCGGGGAAGGGGTCCAGGCAGGCCGCTGGGGGCCCACGTCATGAGAAGTGCATGACGTCGGGGTGGTTCCCAGACCCCCGACGTCATGATTTTTTCATGACGCGACCCCCAGAGGTCCAGACCCATTCCCCGGGACCGGTTTTTCATCCCGAGTCGTTTTTTGACGGTCCCGAGGCCCGGTAAGGGCCCTCAGAGGCCGAAAATAGCGACAAACCTCCCGTCGTGACTTTTTCACGACTCGAGGGGGTCTGGGTTTGGGGATGGCAACCACACCATAGCGGGGGGCATGCCGACCCCTCCTCCCCAAGCTTCGCGGGGCCTTCGGATGGACCAGGAGCGGGGGGCCCGGCCCTGGGGTCCACGCTGGGAGGGGGAGGCGCCCGTCCTCGATGGGGGTGCGTCCGGATAGCCTCCTTGGGGTGTATCCCAGGGGCCCCCTCCTTTTCTGAGCGGCTGCACTTTTCGTGAAGTCGGGGGCATTGGGGGGAGAAACACATCGCCTGCGACACCATCCCTCCCGCCGAGTGTCACCGCGACAGCCTGGCCACCCTCCACGCCGGGTGGAGGAGCTGCTGCCGCGAATGGCTGCAGCTCGTGCTGGCACTCGGCACCATCACATCCGCTCCGCTCCCAGACCCCCGACGTCATGGATTTTTCATGACGTCGCCCCCCAGCGGTCTGGACCCTTTCCCCGGGACCGGTTCTTCGTGCTGAGTCGTTTTTTGACGGTCCCGAGGGCCGGTAAGGGCCCCCAAAGGCCAAAAATAATGAAAAACCTCCCGTCGTGATTGTTTCATAACTCGAGGGGGTCTGGGCTCTGACATTTGCTCTTCGCCCGCCTCGCGGGTGCACCGTGCTCACGGACGGCAGCAGGAGAGCCGGCAAGCCGGCGGCGCTCCGTGGAGGCGCTCCCGCCCCTCGCGGCTCCAAAGTCGTGCTTTTGTCGCGCCCCGGGCCCCGGAACCCTCGATCCGACCCCTCGGCTGGAGACGCTCCCGCCCCTCGCGGCCCCAAAGTCGTGCTTTTGTCGCGCCCCGGGCCCCGGAACCCTCGATCCGACCCCTCGGCTGGAGACGCTGCCGCCCCTCGCGGCTCCAAAGTCGTGCTTTTGTCGCGCCCCCGGGCCCCGGAACCCTCGATCCAGTCCCTGGCGCCCAGTGCTCCACGACGGGTCGTCCTTCTTGACAGTCCCCGGGGCCCGCGAGCAGCACCCTGTGATGCCACGCGCAGAGAAACACACAAAAAAACACCCTCCTCCTCCTCCTCCTCCTCCTCCTCCTGCTCCCTGCTTTTCCTCTCCTCCTCCTCCTCCTCCTCCTCCTCCTCCTCCTCCTCCTCCTCCCAAGAACACATTCTGGCAAGGGACTTCGGCGCGGACCCGGCCGCGGCGACGAGGGACCGACCCCCGGGAGGCACAGGCTCGGCAGAGCTACAGCAGCCCGCCGTGCAGCGCATGCGTGCAGGACTCGGTGGCATACTCTGGAGACCCCTTGGCTCAAGTCGGGCCTGTCCTCCCTCAGGGGGGTTTTGGACGACAAATCCATAATAGAAAGAAATACACCCAGATGGTCCAAAAATGCAAAAAATAGTCCCCCGACTATTTATTGACTATTTGTGAATACAGTGCGGGCGCGGCCGCAAGAAACCCTCGCAAGAAACCCAACCCTGAGAAGCCGCGCGCGACGTACACCTGAGGGGAAACCCGGGGCACCCTGAACGCAGCAGTTCCTTCAACGACTGCGGGAAGTAACGGCGCAGCGCGAGGAGCGAAGAAACCCATGATACCCTGACGAAAAGCAGATGGTTTCTTGATGCGCGCCCCCACTGCATTCCCCCTGTAGAGGGACGGGCCCGACTTGACCCTTGGCCAGTGTGGTCCCTGCGCCCTCCGCCTCTTCGAAAGGCCCGCCTCCTATTGCCCTCCTCCCTCTCGCCTTAGGTCGGGCCTGTCCACCTACAGAAGGATTTCAAACGAAAAACTAAAAATAATCAAAAAATGCCCCAAAATGCTCAAAAGCAATCAAAAAATCGTCCCCAGACTATTTTTTTAGACTACTTTTTAATATTCCCCCTGTAGAGGGACAGGCCCGACTTGACTCTCGTCGCTCCCTCGTCGCCGTCGCCGTCGTCCTCGTCGTGGGTGTCTCCATCACCTTCCCTTGAACCTACCTCTCCCCTCCTGACCCTGAAATCCAAGGTAGCGACAACAATCGCAGCGTGGCGAACCATCACGACCACGGCCCGCCCTGGACTGGATCGACCTGTGATGGTCCTGGGGCCCGAACCAAGGCAAAACCGCCGGGTGAATAAAGCGCGACGCCAGGATCCCAGGGGAGCCTATCCCCCCGCCGAGCCGATCCCCCCTCACGTTGTTCATGAGCGGCGCGCGCATCCGTAGCCGTGCCCTCGACGTCTGGATGCCAGGGCGCGATCCCGCGCATGCGCGGTGGCCCCGAGGCGTTCCTCGCGGGGCGTCCGCGAAGAGAGTGCCCCGGCATCCGCGGGGTCGCGGCCCAGAGGCCCCGTTCGCAACAAGCCGCGGCCGCGCACAAGTTCCTTTTTCCCGCGAGCTGCCCCCTGCGGTCTCCTCCGCCCTTGGGCGCTGCCTTGCTGTCTCGTGGTGCGCACCTGCCCCGGCCCGTGCCGTTCACTGTGCTTGCTTCCTTGGTGCCCGTGCAGGACCACTATCAAGTCGGGCGTGTCACCCTACAGGGGGATTTTGGGCGAAGAATGCGAACATACTCAAACATACCCCCCAAATATTCAAAAACAGTCAAAAATCGTCCCCAGGCAATTTTTTGCTAATATTCCTCCTGTAGAGGGACAAGCCCGACTTAAGACTACTACTGAGTTATCCGTGTTGCGAAGACTGGCGGCTGCAGCGCCGCACTCTGCTGCCAGGCCATCGGCTTCAACAGCTTCGCAGTCCCCCGAATCCCTGTGGCAAGTGCGGCCCGCTCCTCCGAGAGCGCCTTCACCTTCGTGCGCTCCTGGCATCCCAAGGGGGGGGCGATGATGATGCCAATGATGATGATGATGATGATGATGATGATGATGATGATGATGATGATGATGATGATGATAATGATGATGCTGATGGTGATGATGATAATGGTGATGATGCTGATGATGATGAGTAGGAGGAGGATAAGAAAGCAGACGGAGGGGGAGGAGGAGGCGGAGGGGGGATGGAGGAGGAGGGGGAAGAGGAGGGGGAGGAGGTGGAGGAAGAGGAGGAGGAGGAGGAGGAGGAGGAGGAGGAGGAGGAGGAGGAGGAGGAGGAGGAGGCTGGCGCGGGGCCGCGCTCGGGAAAGTGCCCCAGAACGCCGCGCCGCCGCACGCGCTGTGCGTTGTAGGGACGGGCCCAGCTCTCCGACCATGTCTCCTCCGTTTCGGCCCTGGGGTGGGTGGGCGCTCTTTCGGGGGCAGCCGGGAGTTGGAGGTCGCTTGGGGGGCAGCGTTGTTTCCAGGGCCAGATCCCAATACGCTCAGCGAGCGCGCCTGGTCCGTCAATGACAATCCTGACGACACCCATTCACGACAAGTTCGGACCTATAGGTTTGCTCTTACCGACGATTGGGCTGCTTAGGTGTGCTCTTACCCTACGAGCATTGCCTCCTCCTCCGTCGCCCCAGAAACACAGATCGCGTTCGCTGCCCCTCAGCGAGCTGGAATCCAAGAGAGGGAAAAAGCGGGGACCATGATATAAGAAGAGGGGGCTCCACACCTCCCCAGTCATCACCCCCCTTCTTGGCCGCCGAGACCCTGGGGGCAGTTTTCGGGCCCCAGGGCCAGCAAACATTAATTCTGGGACGGGGGAACTACCCCAAGGGGAGCGATCGGGACCTCTGGAACCACGTGTTGAAACAACCGGGTCGGCGGATGTCCAAAGATGGGGGCGAGGGAAGGAGATTGTTGTTCTTCCCCAGCACGCACAACAACTGGCGGTCTCCAAGCCGGCTCCAGCCGTGAAAGGAGGAGGCGGAGGAGGAGGAGGAGGACGAGGAGAAGGAGGAAAAGGAGGAGGGGGTATAATGACTGCACTCGACGACGAGAAGAGGAGGCAGGCGGGAGGAGGGAGGGAGGAGGGAGGAGGAAAAGAGGAAAAGGAGGAGGGAGGAGGGAGGAGGAGGAGGAGGAGGAGGAGGAGGAGGAGGAGGAGGAGGAGGAGGAGGAGGAAAGGGAGGAGGGGGAGGAGGAGCAGGGAAAGCAGCAAGAGCGTTGCCCCCTGCTACCCGCTGCGCGCGGCACGGCACTGGGTCCCGGGTGCTCGCGGCCTGCTGGGAGGCGTGCGGGCTCTGGGCTCTCGCCGTGGTGCCCCCTCCCGCAGAGGCACGCGGGCACCGTTGGAGGGGCCCTGGAGCACACACACACAAAATAAATGCACACAAATAAGCAGATTCCCTATACTTTCCCATATTTCCAGAGTTTTTGCCTTCCCGCCCCATGCCCATATGTTCCTATGTTTTCTGGGAGTCGACGAATGATTGTGTCTGTGTGTGTGTTTTTCCCCTCCTGAACCGTGAAAAGTATCGAAGAGCAGTGCCGAACGAGTATCGCCTCCCATCACCAGCCTCGGACTCATAATTATCCCTATCCTGACGATGGACACGCCCAAGGGCGATGACAATCTAAGGGGTGCGCCCTGAGAAACTAAGGGAGTCCCTGAGATGGGCATTGTGCTGAGGCGATGCCCAGCTTAGGGATAGGGATATGTTCCGGGCTGGTAATGCCAGGGCCCGACGCGCGAAAGCCCTCCAGATTTCGGTGCTTTCCTTGTGCTCGAAGAATTCCTTTCTGGCGGTCAGAGCTAAAGCAATGTTGGGACGTCATAACCCTAGGCCCCATCGAGCAGGAACGAGCTGTGACGTGGACGCCCGAAATGGGTACGGAACGAATGGGTACAATGCCCAACAACAAATGTTGTCCCAAACCAACAGCGGCCGCTGTTGGGCAGGCGGCCTCCTGCCTCGAATGGACACAGGCCGCGGCGGCGTGGACAGCGAGTCCAATTCAGAGTGAACAAGATCCGCTGTTGGGCATTGTACCCATTCTTTCCGTGCCCATTTCGTTCGTGCAGAACACACGCGCGGAGAACGAGGATCGGCTACGGAGCACACGGCTATTCTGCTCCAGGGAGGCCTACAACCCTCGTCAAAATCAACCTCAAAAGTGTCTTACGTGGCTGAACTGTCTGTGGGGAGATACTGGACAGAGTAGCGATGACTGCGAGGTGCTTGTATGCGCCGCCCCTCCAACGTCGGTCATCATCGAACTTCCGAGTCGTTCCCGGTCAGACCACTATTGCCCTGGTCCCGACATTGGAGGGGCGTCTATCGACATTGAAGGGCGCGCCGACATCGCAGGGGCGTGGTTGCCATTTTTGAAATTACTTTTGACGAGGGTAACACTAGGGGAAAGATCGGAATCATCGCGAGGAGGAGAGTTCGGGACCCCGAAGACCTCGTCCCTGGGAGAATCTGAGGCGTCGCGCTCGGGCTTGAGGCTTGCCGGTCTCATCGCATTCTCGCGGCAGCACCCAGGAGGGTGGAAGGCGGTGGGGATGGGGAATGTGGAGGAGCAGCGTCGAGGCAGAGAACGAATGGGGAAGAAAGGTCGAACGAACGAAAACCCGTCGTTGTCTGGAGGTAGGCGGATGAGGAAGATAATGAGGGAGGAGGTGGATCAGTGGAAAAGGATGGAGGACGGTTAAGCAGGGATGATAAGGGTTGGGGAGGAGTCGAAAGATGTGAATGAGGATGAGGATGAGGAGACGAGAGACGAAGGAGGCAAATGCCACGATATCGCGACAGCCCCCAATGCAGTCGCCGGCAGCCCCACAAACCAAAATATCATCTTCAGAAATCTCGACTCGGACTCGAGCGTCCAACAACGCACTGGCACGCCACAGGAACTCTCGAAGCCCTCTTGCCCAGCAGGAGCCGGCGGAGGAGGAAGAGTATCAAGAAGGTCCTCTCTCTTGTGGGGCTCAGAGCCGTCTTGTGGGCCGTCGGGGCTGCTTAAAACGCGGCCCACATGATTGAGATGCGAAGATTTGCGTCTGGTGTTTTGGCATGCTCGCCGTTTCGGCCCTGAGAGCGTCCACGCCGGCCATAAAGCCTTGAACGATCGCCCCAGGACGGCCGCCAAGCCCCAAAACGAGGGGGGAATTCAAACAGACGGTTGGTGCCCTCCACTCCAATGTTGCTCTCGAGACCGCCGCAGGCCTCCCACAGACTCCCAAGATGCCCCCAGAGGCCCCCGAGAAGCGCCCAGCGGGCCACCACCAGACCTCTCAAGAGGCCCCCACGAGGCTCCAAGAGACGTCCAAGAGGCTTCCCAAAGAGGCCTCCCAAGAGACCCCAAGATGTCCCTAAAAGGCCACTGGTCCACGACCCAGGTGCGGTGGTGCAGTGGGCCGCAACCCACCAGGTCGCGTGTGGGGGGTGGGGGGAACGAAGGAGGAAAGAGAGGAGGCAGAGACGAGGGAGAACTAGAAGAACCAGGCAGAGGAGTAGAAGTAGGATGAGAGGGAAGAACGCAAACAGATCGAAGGGGAAATTCCCTCCAGCGAAGGGCGACTAAGAGCGACGCGGCGAGGGCGTTTAGTATCGGTCAGACTCAATATCAAGGAACCCAAGTGCTTAGAAGGCAGATGACGATGCAGATACAGAGAGCAGGGGTGATGAGGAGGGGGAGGGGGTCGACGGAGAGGCATAGCAGAAGGAAAAGGATGAGGATCAGGAGGGGAATGACGAACATGACGATGACGCGGCACAGTGGCATGCTGATTATTCGGAGGCGGAGGACTAGTAGGCGGAGGAATATGATTAAGATGTTGATGATGCAGCTGAAGATTGTGTGGATGCTGCCGATGGCTACTCACGGCGAAATGCACATGTAATATGATTGGATTCGGAAGGCTGGCAAGAGAGAGAGAGAGATCATATTGATGACGACGATGACGCTGCAGCTGACGATTAGCTATCTGACGAGGGCGTGCAAAAAAGCGCGAATTGGACATCGGGGAACGGCGACGGATGAAGCTGATCTGCTGTCTTGGGAGCGTGCCCCCCCCCCAAGGCTGCAAAATTACATTTGTTCTCGTTCGTCTCTTCCTTCGTGCTGCTCCTCCTCCTCCTCCTCCTCCTCCCTCCTCCTCCTCCTCCTCCTCCTCCCCCCTCCCCCTCCTCTCCCCCTCCTCCTCCTCCTCCTCCTCCTCCTCCTCCTCCTCCTCCTCCTCTCCTACTCCTCCTCCGCCTCCTCCTCTCCTCCTCCTCCTCCTCTCCTCCCCCCTCCTCCCCCCAGCCCACCCCGCCGTGTGCATGGCCTCCCCCCTGCCCCCCCCCCTTGTCGGGGGCGCGAAAGCATGGATCAGTGAGCCAGGGCTTTGGCGCGCGGTCGCCAAATCCATGGATCGGGCGAGGTGCCCTCCTCCGAATGCGGCAGGTGCCGCCTCGTCCGGCGGCGGAAATTCGCGAAGTTCCCCGTGGCAACGGGACCCGTCGCGAATCCACGCCCCCCTGATCCATGCTTGCGACCGCCTGGCCTTAGGCGTGACGCATTTATGTTCGCTGCTCGTCGTTCGTTCGCTGGTCGCGGTCCCGCCTCCCCCCACCTCAGCGTGGCTTCCAGCACGGCCTCGGGGCTCAGGGCTCCGAGGTGCGCAGTCTGTCTCGCACACGACCCGCGAGGCCCCCGGGATGGCCCCAAGAGGCCCCAGAGGGCCAGAGAGGGGGCCTCCAGAGAGCCCAAGCCTGTCCCCCGACAGTCGACCAGGCGGGCCCCAAGAGACCCCGCCCCTTCTCTTCCTCCTCCTCCTACTCCTCCTCCTCCTCCTCCTCCTCCTCCTCCTCCCACTCCTCCTCCTCAATTGCCCCTTCACTCCAGGAGCCAGGGAACCCGTGCCACCTTGTGGTAGCATGGGGGGAAGACAATGCGAAGTAGAGGATGAAGAGAATGACGGAGGGGCAGCAGCAGCACCGTAACACCAGCATAATAAAAGAGATGAGATGAGGAAGGAGATGGAAGGAGGGGGGAAGGAGGAGGAGGAGGAGGAGGAGGAGGAAGAGGAGGAGAAGTAGGACCAGGAGGAGGATGGCTGGGGTATATCATGGAAAGGAGGACGGAGGGAAGGTGGGGAGAAGCAGCACTGCGGTGCTCGCCGAAGAGGAGAAGGGGGGGTGAGGAGGAGGAGGAGGAGGAGGAGGAGGAGGAGGAGGAGGAAGATGAGGAGAAAGAGGAGGAGGATGATGAGGAGGAGGAGGCGAAGAAGAAGAAGGCAGGAGGAGTACGAGTAAGGGGACACGGACGAGATCAGGTATACAGGCATGAATCCACTTCGTGCACCAACGCGAACGCCACAGAACCCAACTACCAGTCGCGAATTTTGCACTGCCTGCCCGCCCTGAGATTGCGAGGCACCAAAGCCCTGGACGAACCGCTCAACTCTCCTCTGGCCATCGCTCGGAAGTCCATTCACTGGGTGTTTTTCGGTTTCGTGCGTGGCTTTTTCGCCAAATGATCAAGGATGCTCCTCGATGGCCCTCGCTGAAAAAAATGCACACGTCCGAGCGATGCCAGGTCCTCCCGTGGAAGCTCGGACAGGGGAGCAGAGGCGATCCCCCGAACACGAAGCCACAAGGGAGGCGAGGAGGCGTCGGAGGAGTTCGCGTGCTGCCCGCGCGGGCACTCCCCGCCCACTCGGGCAGCTCGCTTTGCTCCTTGTCGTGAGCAGATCAATAACACCCAGAGAGAACACCTCGACAGACTTGCGGCTGGTTTGAGGCCGAAGGTCCTCAGCCAGGCCGAGAAGAAGGCCAGGAAGTCGAGCACACTTCAATGGGTACTCCAGATTTCGTAATAAAGGGAGGGGGGTCTCATTTCGGGGGGGGTCTCTTCCAGGCTATCTTGGAGGGCCTGGGGGGGTCTGGGGACGGTGTTTTGGAGGGTTCTCCCAGGGGGGGGGTCTGAAATGGCTTGTCTTGGAGGGTCCAGACCCCCTCCCTTTTATTACGAACTCTGGAGTAATCGGTTGGATGAACTTGCTTGCGCAACGGGCTCCACTCCACTCCACTCCACCTCGCACCCGCTCGCGGCTCCACTCATGGACCGCCGCTCCGAAGGCGGCTCCTGTGCTGCACCGGCTTGCCACCACACCGGCGCTGCGCTCTGCGTGGACTGCGGGTGGAGATCCGACGGGCGCGAAAAGTGAGGCTTTCGTGTGCCCTGGTGGAGGAGGAGGAGGAGGAGGAGGAGGAGGAGGAGGAGGATAGAGGGAGGGCGGGAGGAGGAAGGCCACCGCTGCCTCCTGCTACTCGCTGGTGCCGCTGCTGCTCGCTGCTTGCTGCCGCCGCTCCCCGCTTCCGTTCCGCTGCCGCCGCCAGGGGCCGCGCTGGCAGCATGCGGGATGGCGTGCGAAAAGCGGTCGCCGAGGCTCGACATGCACGGTGTGATACTTTATCGTTCTGTTTTCGGTAGCCCTGGTGCTGTCTTCGTCCCGCTTCTGCGTCAGCACGAGGCCGAAACGAAAACGGCCCACGAAAGGGCCCAAATGCAGCTTAGGTCGAGCCCTGGGCTTCGCACCACCCCCGCCTCGGCACGCATGGAGGCCTCGACCAGGGTTCTGTCCTCCTACGGGCGGATCTTGCAAGACAAATACAAAAGTAGTTAAGCACATGCTCAAAACAGGTCAAACGAAATCGAAACATCGTCCCCAGATGATTTGTAACCTTTTCTCGAAGAGTCCCCCTCTAGTTGTGGATGCCATGACAATGGACACTCTAACATTCCTATCATTGAATCATTTTGCAAACATGTTTCAAGCATGTTTCAACAGATGTAAAATCATGTTTGAACAACATTAAGACATCTGGAAATCATGTGGCAGCACGCTTACTCTCTATTCATCGGCTTCCACAGCTCTAGAGAGAGGGACATGCCCGACTCAAGCCCAGGGGGCCTCCACGGGGGCCTGCCCCCCCCCCTCCCTGGGCCCACGCCTCCGCGCCGCCGCCCCCCCCGCCTCTGCGCCGGTCCGCGCGCCCAGGGGGGGCGAAGGCTTCTTTGGACAAGCTTAGGTCGGGCATGTCCCCCCTACCGGCGGATTGTGGACGAAAAGTAATGAGCAGTCCAAGAATATCCTAAATAGTCAACGAATGCTCGGAAATTCGTCCCCAGACTCTATTTTTGATATTTTTGACGTTTCCTCCTGTAGAGGGGTACGCCTGACTGAACACTACTCGAGACATAGCTGCCCGCAAACGGCCTGGATCCGCTGCATCGAGGCAAACAAGCTCCGCTGCATCGAGCAGCAGTTTCCCGAGCGGTGTGGCCAGAAAGCGCCCTCCACGTCGCCCCTGGGGGGGGTGACGCACACACAGTATGAGTAGGTGGGGGTGACGCCGAGATGTTTCTGTTGGACGCACGCGAGTGGGGCGCTTCGCGAGCCGCGGAACGCGCTCGGTGATTCTTGGGAGGAGGCCGCTCCTGGGAAGGCGCAGGCCCTATCTGTGTTGGACTGCGGAATGAAATCCGACGGAGGAGGAGGAGGAGGAGGAGGAGGAGGAGGAGGAGGAGGAGGAGGAGGAGGAGTAGGAGGAGGAAAAGGAGAGAGGAGGAGAGGGAGGAAAGGAGGACGAGGAGGAGGAGGAGGAGGAGGAGGAAGGGAAAGAAGAGAGGAGGAGGAGGAGGAGGAGGAGGAGGAGGAGGAGGAGGAGGAGGAGGAGGAGAAGGAGGAGCCCGCAGCGAGCCCCGTCCGTCCATGCGCCAAGGGGTGGGGCGTCACCAAGGGCACCCCCACAGGGCACCCACCTGGCCGTGCCAGCCCCAAAAAAGGCCAGACCACCGAAGCACCCTCCCCTGAGTCCCGAACGCGGAGGTGTGCAGCATCACCAGGGGCGCCCACACGAGGCACCCACCTGGCCGTGCCGACCCGTATAAGGCCAGACCACCGAAGCCACTCCCTCCCTAGCCCACATCCAACTCCAGAGAACGCCTCTAGGAAGCACTCGCAGAGCCAGCTGGGAGCTCGCCGTTGACAGTCTTCTCCAGCAGCATGGCCTCCCAAGCCCTCGTGCTCGAAGGATCGCGACATTCATGAACAGCACGCGCAGGAAGAACCGTGAACGTCTCATCATAGTGCAGCTGGATCAAAAACTCGTTCTCCGTCACGTCGTGGATCCGTCCAACACGGCCTAAGAACTCGCCCTCCACTATGACGCAAAACCTGTTGATGAAATCACCCAGGGGCCAGCCATACTGCACACAATCACTCCCAATGATCGGCCCGTCATATGGACTGAAAGTGAAATCGCCTGAAAGAAAGAAGATCTCCCGACGGACATGACCACGCACTCCTGGCCGTCCTGCACCACGAGAGTCTCGCACGTCAGGGAGCGGCGAACCAGCAGGCGGGGAGCCCCCAAACATCAGCTTAAGCTCGCTTATGGTCTGCGCAATCAGGGCAGACGCGCCACGAAGATCTTCCTGAGCAGGTGGGTCACCCAGAGGCTCAGCAGGATACTCCTCAGCATGACCACCCCCAGCTACGCCAAGCTCATGGAGCACCGTACCCCATTGTGCAGCGTCGGGGAAGATCACCTCCGTATTGTCGCCGTGGTCATACATCATATCATCAATCACGTCGCTTTGAGCACCGTCGAAGAGGCAGATACCCCCTGTGCCATCACCCACAGAAGCACCAGGAACGGGCTCATCACAGGAAAGTGCAGAAGCGGGAGGAATAACCTCAGAACCAGGAACAAACTCAGCAGCATCTGTGCTGTACGGGTAAACCAACGTGGGAAACTGAGGAACGCCAGGGAGACTACCATCTGCTTGCTGAGTTCGTGGCTTCTTGAAGTCAGGAGGACTCGGGGGGAACGAACCCCATGCACAGGAACTCCACGGATCTGCGCCCCCATGCCAAGGGTCAGGCCCTCGGCGGCGACGGGCACCACCGTCTCCACCACCAGTATCTTCGTCACCAGGACCGTGCCCATCTCCAGGATGGTCGCCATCGCCAGGCGGACCGTGCCCCCCCTCACGAGGCACACCACCATCCCGCGCAGTGACCCAGATCGCAATCTCGCTGGTGCCGTCCGTGTGCAGGTGCCCTCGATCGACGGCGTGATGAAGAGAACAGAGTTCCTCGATGGCGGACAGGACGGCGCTCTGCATCACCTTATGAAGATGCGAAGGCTGCGCCACCTCGCCCATGAGGATCTTGATCTTGGAGCGGGCCGCACGCTGAGCAGAGCCGATCACGATCCTGACATCCGCGTTCGCCTCGAGGCGCCGTCGCACCCAGCGCAGCCGGGCAGCCACCACCATGGGAGCCGGCGGGCAGAGGGCGGGAGGGGGCCGCAGGGAAGGGAGGAGCGGGGGCCGCGGGTGGGCGCAGGCGCGCCCGTGAAGCCCTGTCCAGGCAGGTGCCTGAGCAAGGAGCTAGAGGAGGAGAAGGAGGAGGAGGAGGAGGAGGAGCGCCGCGACCAGCTCTGGGCGAGGGCGGCGCGGCCGCGGCCCGGGGCCTGCAGCAGCTCGCGCTGGAGGTGGTAGACCTCCTTCTTGAGGTCATCGGCGCTCTCCGCCTCGTGTTGTTCGCCCTCCCTTCCAGGAGCCTCCCCCACGCAGCGAGTCGGCGGTGAGCGAGGGGGGGGGGGAAGCGAGAAGGAGAGAATGCCTCCTGAGAGGGCGGCGGGACTTCTCAGAAGCACTCGCGCCCTTGTGCGAGGCTGTTTTTGTTCTGCTGTCTTCCAGGAGAATAGACGAGCGCGTTCCACGACTTGCAAAGTACCTGACCGCAAATGCCCTGGATCCGCCGCGGGGGATCTACGATAGATTACATCGAAGCAAGCATGTTTTTTTCTGACGTTTGCGAGTAGGCACTTTGCGAGTAGTGGAACGCGCTCGGAGAGACAAGGCTTGGAGATTTGGAGTCCCGAAACAGTGAGGTGACCGACCGTGCGGTGACCTCGAAATCCCCCAAGACCTCACCGCACGGTCCGTCAACGCACGGCTTTGGGACCTCGGAGGCCTCTGTCGCCCGAGACGTCCTCGGCGAACGACTCGGGTCCCAAAACCGTGCGGTGCCCCCGAATCCCCACCGACTCACCGCACGGTGTGGTCACCACCCCGTTTGGGGGCCCCCGAGGAGAGCTTCTCGGGGGGCCCCGGGGGCCTTCCACCAAGCCGTCTGCGAAGGCCCGCCCCCTCTCGCTTGCCCTCCTCCGTTCCTCCCCCCTCGCTGTCCTCCTTCCCCTGCTCCTCCTCCTCCTCCTCCTCCTCCTCCTCCTCCTCCTCCTCCTCCTCCTCCTCCTCCTCCTCCTCCCCGTCTCCTCTTGGATCGCCCTCTCCTCCTCGTGCGTCCTCCGCCGCCGCTTCCCTCCTTCTCCTTGTCATCCTCCGCTCGTCCTCAGCTCCTCCTCCGCCTCCGTCCTCCTCCCCCTCATCCTCGTCCTTCGTTCTGTCACTCCCTCTCCTCCTCCTCCTCCTCCTCCTCCTCCTCCTCCTCCTCCTCCTCCTCCTCCTCCTCCTCCTCCTCCTCCTCCTCTCCTCCTCGAGCTCAGCCTTACCACCTGCACCTGGAGGGCGATGAGAATCGACCCCTGGAGCCTGAACGTTCCTCCAAACGAGCACAAAGCGACGGCCCGTTATTACGCGCCGCTGGGCCTCTCGTGACCCGCTCCGGCTGCGGGACCGCCACACAACGAACCCGCCGGGGAAAAACGCCTTCCCGTGGCATGCGGCCGACAAGTCTGGCCACGAACGAAGCCGAAGTCGGTGGTGAGAGGACGAGGATGAACGGAGACGAGGTGGACCTGCGGACGGAGACGAGGTGGTCGATACGCCAATAAAGACGGCCAAACCTTTTCCGCAGCGACATCAGGGTATGCGTTTCGATGCCGGGCCGGTTAGCTCGCGCGCGTGCGGTTCGCATCACGAGCCGAGTGAAGAAAGACACAGATCGCGACGCAAAGCGCAACCCCGATCGAGAGGGGTGAAGGCCGATGCTGCACTGTGCAGCGCTGTGCCGCCGAGGCAGGTTGAGCGACCCATCAGGGGGGAAACATCGGTCCGGAAGCAGCGATACATCGCCGATCGGTCGGCGTTGGGCCCCCCATCAGCAGGGTGGGCTATCGCGCCCACATCAGCGTTGGGGGTCGATGCGTCCTCCCCTGAGCTTGAAGCCCAGACCCCCCACGCCATGAGTTCTTCATGACGTCGAGCCGCTAAAGTCTCGACCCAGTCCCCGAGGCCGGTTCTCATCCCGAGTCATGTTCGTTTCTGACTGTCCCGACGTCGGCGTGGGGAAACACGGGCTCAACATCGAGCAAAAGCGTCGATGCATCGGCGATGCGGCGCGATTCCCCGAACCCATCTACTCGGACCCCATCTAGGGGGCCTAGAGAGGGGATCTTGGGACGTTGCCCTTTGGTCGAGCATGTCCCCCTACGGGCGGATTTCGGACGCAAAAAATAAAACATACTTCAGAAATATGCTCAACAGCATGAGACACAGAATCGAACCATCATCCCCATACGATGTTTGGCCTACTTTTGGACACTCCTTCTGTAGCGGGACACGCCCGACTCAACGCTGCCCCGGAACCCGCAGCCCTCGCCCGACGGGGGTCGGTCAGTGGGACGTTCGGGAAGCTCGAGCCCTGGGACGCCCGACAAGGAGTCGAGATCATCGAGGCGTCGAGGGTCGGGATCCGGGGCTCGAGATATAATTAGGTCGGGCATGACACCCCTGCAGGCAGATTTTGAAGGAACAATCAAACATCGTCAAAAATACTAGAGGGATCGTCCCCTGACTATTTTTTGGTCTATTTTTGAATACTCCTCCTGTAAAGGGACAGGCCCAACTTGACCACAGCATCGATTCGGGGCTCGAGTTAGGTCGGGCACGTCCCCCTGCAGGCAGATTTTGAAGGAAAAATCAAACATCGCCAAAAATACTAGAGGAATCGTCCCCTGACTAGTTTTTGGTCCATCTTTGAATACTCCTCCTGTAGAGGGACAGGCCCAACTTAACCACAGAATTGATGCACGTACCCCAAAGTTGGCTTGTCCCACGAGCCTGCAGCAAGCAGGTAGGCTGCTCCGTAGATCTTCCCCCGTGGCACCGCTAAGACGAAGCCAGGACGAGGATACATTTGGGCGAGGGAAAATCGAGAATCTCTGATATTTGAAAAGGGACCGACCGTCCCGGCATTCCTATAGTCTAACCACGAAATGTTCTTAGAACCCCACAATATTCGAACAACAAAAACAATGTTCTTAGAGCATAATTCCGACGTGTTACAACAAGACAATGTCAACCATACATGTTCTAAGAAAATTTCGTGAAAACCACAAAGGGCTATTAGAACATTGTTTGGTAGGGCTATAGGCGAGCCAGGACGTTTCGTCACTGCTTGAGAGATCCCGCGGATCTGGAGGATGTCTCGGGCGCCTCGGCCTCCTCAGGGCGTCGCGGAACGCGCCGAGAGCGTTCCGGAACGCTGTGGAGCAGACCTATCCTCGTCCTGGCCCCGTTCGACTCTTGGACCTTCCTGGGATCGGGCCGGGCGAAAGGGGGGCATAGCAGAGGGGGGGGTTGAGAATCTGCTCACGTAGCTGACTTTCCCGGCGCCTCCCGGCGCCGGGAGGCGTCCATTTCTCGAGGGATGGGCCCGGCGGCGGGGCCGAAACCAGCTGCGTGCAGCAGATTTCGTAACCCCCCCGTTTCCCTATCCCCCCTTCCCTTCGGCCCGAATCATGCTGGGCGCGGCTCTGCCAATCGCCTGGCCAAGACCAGCCTGGCGCGGGCCCTGGAAAGCACGCCCACTCCCGGGCCTGCTCAGGCCGATCCCGACGGCCTATATGGGCAATGACGCAGGACGTAAACGGTCAGGAGCCACTCGAAGCCCTGATGCTGGGAGGCGGCTGGGGGCCTGCACTGGATAGGCCTCATAAAATTGGCCCCGAGGGTGGAGCAGGGCCAACCTCGCATAAGCTCAGCCCCCAGACCACTCGAGCCTCTTGGGATCCTTCTGGTGCAATCTCTCCACAGATCCGTACTTTACGGCCCTCCGAGACCGAAAGAGGCAAAAGACTGGATCGAAGCTGACACCTCGAACCCCCCCCCGCTTCCTATACCGGCTGGAAGCAACGCCGTGCCACCTCAGACCCCCGGCCGGCTCCAAGTCACTCGAAGCACTAGAGGCAGGACTGGAAGACGCGCACTGTGCGCAGATGGTGAAGATTACGTTGCTCCCATCGTACTTGAGGACCGCATCTCAGAAAAAATCTAGAGCACCCCCCGAAAGTGTCGAAACAGTGTCGAACGAGTATCGCTTCCCAGGACCCGACACGTGAAAACCCTCAAGCTTCGGTATTTTCCTGGTGCTCGAGCTTATTCCTGGTGATCTGGGCTAAAGGTAGGTTGGAACATCATGAGATGAAGAACTTACTTTCTGGGCGACGAGTGGGCAGCAAGAGTCGCTGGCCCCGTGGCCCCCGTAATTGAAGGGGCTCTGGGACACACACATAAATAGACACACGTAACAGGATTCCCCCATATGTTCCAATATTTTCTCGGTTTTTTGGGACGCCCGAAATGGGTACGGAAAGAATGGGTGCAATGCGCAACAACAAATGTTGTCCCAAACCAACAGCGGCCGCTGTTGGGCAGGCGGCCTTCTGATTCAAATGTACACAGGCCGCGGCGACACCGACAGCAAGCCCTGTTCAAACTGAGCAAGAACTGCTGTTGGGCATTGCACCCATTCTCTCCGTACCCATTTCGGGCGTCCAGAGTTTTTGCCTTCCCCCCCACTTCCCATGTGTTCCCATGTGTTCGGGGGCATCGACGATACGTTGCGTCTGTGTGTGTTTGTGTGTGTGTTTCTTTCCATCCTGAGGGTGAGCAGCCAGAGTCGCTGGCCCCGTGGCCCCCGTAATGGAAGGGGCCCTGGGACACACCACTGAACAGACACACATAACAGGATTCCCACTACATTTTCCCATACCCCCTCCCCCTCCCCCTCCCCCTCCCCCTCCTCCTCCTCTCCTCCTCCTCTCCTCCTCCTCCTCCTCCTCCTCCTCCTCCTCCTCCTCCTCCTCCTCCTCCTCCTCCTCGTCCCTCTCCTCCTCCTCCTCCTCCTTTCCCTCCCGAGGCGGAGCCGCCCGAGGTCGCGCTGGCCCCGCGGCCCCCCGCGCAGAAGGGCGAGCCCACGGGGGGGGGAGCTCGGCCCACGGGGGGCGGACGCCTCGGGCGGGCCCTCCGTGAGCGCCGCGGCCCGGCTCCGACCGGGGATGCGTCGGCCCCTGCCCCCTCACGTCGGGCCCGTCCCCCTACAGGCCGATTTCGGACGAGGGATTAAAACATACCCCAAGCATATACAGTCGGGGCCTTGACCCAAGGAGCCCAAAGTAGGGAACGAGGCCCCTCTTTTCCACAAGTTGGACTTCGATTTCCCATCGGAAACACAAGGAACACCTGAGGCAAGCTGTGACACAATCAAGGAACACTGAGCCCCTCCCCAAAGAAAAGGGTTCCTTCTTCAGGGCCCCGACTCTACAGGCCGATTTCGGACGAAGGATTAAAACATACCCCAACCATATGCCCTGAAAATGCTCGAAGGTGGTCAAAGCAAATGGGTCCCCAGGCTATGTTTCGACTCTTTTTGAAATCTTCCCCCTGTAGAGGGACAGGCCCGACGTAAACCTATCCCAGGCTTCGCGGGGCTTTCGAATGGTCTTCGGATGGACCAGAAATCTGGGGCCCAACCCTGGGATATAGGATGGGGGGGCGCTCGTCCTCTCGATCGGGGCGCGTCCGAACATCAAATTCGCCCCCTTTGGGGAGTGCATCCCTATCCCAGGGTCTCCCCTTTTTTCTGAGCGGCCAGACTTTTCGGGCCGAACTCGGGGGTTGGGGGTTAGGAGGAGGAAGAGGAGGAGGAGGATGAGGGGGAGGAGGAGGAGGAGGAGGAGGAGGAGGAAAGGAGGAGGACGAGGACGAGGAGGAGGAGGAGGAGGAGGAGGAGGAAAAGGAGGGGTTTCTCGCCTGCGGCAGCTCTGCCCGAGGCCGTGGCTTTCGGCCACGGGCCCGCGGCAGCCCGTGGGCTGCGCGGCGACGGCGCGGCCGCGTCGCCGGCCTCTCTCGCCTGCGGCAGCATCCGCCGCCGCGGGCGCCGCGCGAGGCCGGGCAGCGCCGGGGGGGGGGGGGGGGGGCAGGCCTCCTGCTGCGATATGTAGAGGTCCTGCTTGAGCTTCGCGATGGCGTCCTGCGGGCGCCGGCGACGGGCGCCCTGGAGGTGCGGTCGCCGCGCTACCGTCCACAGACCTCCTCGGGTCACGGGCAAGAACAGGACGGCAGGCTGTTCGCTGTTTTTTCGGCCTCTGGCGGCCCTCACCGGCCCTCGGGACCGTCGAAGAAAGGCTCGGAATGAAAAACCGGTCCCGGGGAAAGGGACCGGACCGCTGCTGGGGTCCACGTCAGGATCGAATCATGACGTCGGGGGTCTGGGATCAGGAGCGCTGAGTGAGCAATGAGGGGGCTTTTCTGGCCACGCCTGGCCACGCCCGGCCTCGGCCATAGGTAGGTTCAACGACCCCGATCGCAGGAGCGCCCCGACAACCAGAGCCGCTCCTGAGCCGACGCTGGTTCTTATTACAGCGTCCTGACTCTGGGGAGGAGGAGGAGGAGGAGGAGGAGGAGGAGGAGGAGGAGGAGGAGGAGGAGGAGGAGGAGAACGAGAAGACGAACGGAACGAGGAGAAGGCGAGGAGGAGGAGGAGGAGGAAAAGGAGGAGGAGGAGGAGGAGGAGGAGGAGGAGGAGGAGGAGGAGGAGGTCGAGGAGGCTGGAGAGAGGCCATTTTTGTATATACCTCCAGGAGGCTTCTCGCCCGCACGACCTGGATCCACTCACGGTTCTGGCCAGCGACGACGACGTGGCCGACGGACGCCTGCACTGCTCTCCTGCCATCCTGCGAGGCCCCGTGGGCGAGCAGGCAGGATTGGGGAACCATCAGAGGGGGCCGAATCTGCGCGCAAGAGCGCCCCTGTCGGCTTGGGAGGGGGGGGGAACCGTTGGGGTGCGCGGCTTCGCGGATCCGCGTGGGAGCCCAGAAACGCCAGCCAGTGCTGCAAAGGGGGCATCCCCGCGGGACACACACCTGCGAAGGGCCACCTTGGCGTTCGGTCGGGCGTGTCCTCCTACAGACGGGCTTTCGACGAACAACAGACGTACTCTAAACATGTTTTCAAACAGTAAAACATATCACCAAATCGTTCGCAAACTATGTTTGAATATTCCTTCTGTAGAGGGACAGGCCCGACTTAACCCTGGCGCGCGGCCTAGAGGGGGGCGGGGAGGCGCGCAGGGGAAGGCCGGGTGCGCGGATCCCGCACCCCGGCAGCGGCGCACCGGGCTCACTCCCTGACCCCCGGCGTCGCGAGTTGTTCAAGACGTCGGCCCCTCACGGACCCCCATCGGGTCATGAAAAAATCACAACGAGGAGTTTGTCACGATTTTCGGCCTCTGGAGGCCCTCGCCGGCCCTCGGGACCGCCAAACACGGATTCAGGCCATGAGCTTCCGATCTGTGCTGATGAGCCATCAGCTTGATCGTACGCTAATGAGTACCGATTCGATCTTAAATGAATAGCGCTGGCCCCGCTCTAATTAGGGCTGACGATTAGCGCTGATTCCGCCTTGATAGTTTCCATGGAGATCGTTCGCGCACGTGCGCGTATCTTGCGTCTGTCAGCACATCCGTCCTCTTATCGTTTCTTGTTGTCGTCGTCGTCGTCCTCCTCTTCCTTCCCCCCCCCCACCCCTCGCAACAAAAAAACCACCTGCGGAGGGGGCTGCTTGCAGCGGGGGTCAGCGGGGCAACGTGGCGCCTGATTTCAAAAGGCATCGCGGCTTGAGGACCAACGCGTGTAGCGTTTTCGGTTCACCGCCATGCCCCGCGCGAGGTGTGAGCTCACAGACGATGACTTGCAGGCGATGGAGCTCGAGCGCGTCGCCGAGATCGAGGCGATGAAAACGGAGCAGGACGATGCAGAGTACACAATCAAGAACAACATGGGCTTGATGGGGTTTTTGATAAACGTTGCCCGCAGGGTGGGGCACGCGCCGCTTAGCAGGACCGCGCTGGCCAAGACGGTGCTCGGGAAAGAGCAGGCACAGAGGCACGGGAAAGCGATCTTGCACGCTGTGAACTACGTGGGCGGCAAGGAGCGCAACATGGCGACAGGCGAGAACGCTTCCCCCCTGTGTCAGGATCCCTCTGCACAAGATGGCTCATGCGCCAGCGCCATCTCCATTCTCGTCGTCAGATGCTGGGCGCGCCTCTGAGGCGGCAGCGCCTTCGAGATCCTTGGCGGGCGCGGACAGTGACATCTGCGGTGCGCGCGCGGTTGGATCGCCGCGCAGGCTCGTGGCCAAGGCGCCCGGGAAACAGAAGACGCCAGCCTGCGTGGACTTGGTCTCGCCAACACCAACAGTGGACCTCCTGTCGCCAGCTCCGCGTCCGTGGGCGCGCCCGCTGGAGCGCTGCCGCAATGGTTCGTGCGTTTTTCTTTCTTGTGCCATGTGTATGTTTCTGTTTATGTATGTATTCGCGTGCGTGCGCAGATCGCGCGCGCGTGCTTTCATTCGATGCCGCCAAGACAAGGGCGGTCGCTCGGCGCACGTGAACTACGATGCCTTCGTGTTCGTTATCCAGGGCGCTTCGGGGAGGCGCGAGTACCCTCTGGTGAGCGGCGTAAAAAGGCTTCTGCACGGCGGATCTCGGAGGCGGCGAGACGATCGTCGCAGAGATGCCGGATCCCATGCTCGACGGGAAAAAGAAAATGCCGGCCAAGCGGGCTTCCAGGGGCAAAGTCCCGGCAGCCCTGAAGGCGAGGCCCTGCGACGAAAACTGCGAGGGCGACGAGACGGGGGGGGGGGGGGCCCGCGGACTTGGCGAAGGCGAAGGGCTCGCCCAAACCGAAGGCCAAGGCCAAGGCCAAGCCCAAGGCCGCAGCTGCGCTCAGAAGGCCAGATGGCCACGGCGCGAACTACGTGGAGATGTTACACAAGAAGTCTGGATCCATTGCAATGCGCCAGCAGTTCGAGCCGAAGCGACAGGCGGCATCCAGCGGGGGCGCGCGTTGCAAGGGCTGCGACGTGGATGCTACGCGGGCCGTCGGCCGCGAAGCAACGTCCTTGGCGGGCGAGGGCGAGCTTTCCGAGGGGGGCGCAGCGGCGTGGATGGCCCGGGGGCTGAAGAAGAAGTTCGGGAAGTGGAGGCGCGCTAGCCAGCCAAAGTAGACCACGTCATCTCAGTTGCGCTTCTCTCTGCATGTTAGTCGCCGTGCTGCGGCGCGGGCGCCGCTGATAGCCCCTCGGCGCGCGCGTCGCGCGCCGCCCGTGGCCGAGGAAGAAATTTCCTCGCCTGCGCAGCGTGCGAGCGCACAACTGCGGCCATGTGCGAATATTGCGCGATGTAGTCGACATGCTTCTTGCGATAGACCTGCGTGGTGTGTTGCTCGCTTGAAAAAAAAAAAGCCCCCTGTGCAGGAGGTCGCCCCCCTTTTCTCTCGCTTTATGTGCGTCGTTCTCTTTCTCTTTCCCGTTCGCTTTCGCTTTCTCTTTTTTTGTTGTTTTCTCTCTCTCTCTCTCTCTCATTATATCTCTCTCTCTCTCTTTTCTTTCTTTCTCTCTCTCTCTCTCTCTCTCTCTCTCTCTCTCTCTCTCTCTTTCTCACCTGATACACCTCCCTTTGATGTTTCTCTGTGTCGCTCTCTCTCTCTCTCGCACTCTCTCTCTCTCTCTCTCTCTTTCTCCCCGTATCTCTCTCTCTCTCTCTCTTCCTCTTTCTCTCTCTCTCTCTCTCTGTCTCTCTCTCTCTCTCTTTTTGTCTCTCTTTCTCTTTATCTCTCTCTCTCTCTTTCTCTCTCTCTCTCTCTCTCTCTTGCTCGCTTTCTCACTTTCTCTCTTTCTCTCTTTCTCTCTTCCTCTCTTTCTCTCTTTCTCTCTGTCTCCCTTTCTCTCTTCCTCTCTTTCTCTCTTTCTTTCTTTCTTTCTTTCTCTCTCTCTTTTTTCTCGCCCTCTCTCTCTATCTCTCTCTCTCTCTCTTTTTGTTCTCTCTCTCTCTATATATATATATTTCTCTCTCTATATATATATATATCTTCTCTTCTCTTCTCTTCTCTTCTCTTATCTTCTCTTCTCTTCTCGTCTCTTCTCGTCTCTTCTCTTCTCTTCTCTTCTCTTCTCTCTTCTCTCTTCTTCTCTTCTCTCTCTTCTCTCTCTCTCTCTCTCTCTCACTCTCTCTCTCTCTCTCTCTCCTCTCTCTCTCTCCTCTCTCTCCTCTCTCTCTCTCCCTCTCTCTCTCCCCCCCCCCCCCCTCCCCCCCCTTCCCCCCGCCCCCCCCCCCCCCCCCCCCCTCTCTCTGGGAAAAAAAGAAGCCCCCCCCCCCCCCCTGCGCGGGGGACCGCGGCGCTGGGGCGACGCGCCTCGCGACGAAAGAGCCTTCGATCAAGCGGACATGCCTGGTTGGCCACGGCGGGGTTGCCATGGCGCTGGGGCGGTCGGCGTGCGCCCCCCCCCCCCCCCTCCTCGTGGCTTGCGTCTGGCAGGCCCCCGTTCATGTGACTTCGGGCTCCATGTTCGCGTCAGTTCGCTGCTCGGCTGACGCGCGTCGTTCGCGTCGGTTTGCAGCCGCGTCGTTGTTTTGGCCGACGGCCCACGGCGTTGAATGTGGTAACGCTTGGTCTGGTTAGCAGGTGCACATATATATATATATATACATACATATATATATACACACATCTATAGAGACATATAAACTTAGACCGATAGATATATGGATTGATTGATTGGCCGACGAATCGATTAGCTCCCTGATTGATTGATGGACTGATTGATTGATTGATATCATTGGCATGGCGCTTGCTTCCCTCGGAACATTTTTTCGTTTTATTGACGGGGGTCATACTTCAGAGGAGCCAAGCGATGTCTCAAAACGTTAATTTCGCGGGTTTTCAATTAGTTTTGTTGCGAGCCAACATGGGCGACGGATTTCCTCGCGCAGCCGCGGCGCCTGCAGGGGGCCCAGCGAGGGGCGACATTTCCAGCTTCTTTCTCCCGTAGGCTTCCGCGGTGCAAGCGGCGCTGCTCGCCCTGCTCTTTGCGACGGCGGCGTCTGCTTCGCCGCCGCCTCCGGGGGAGGGGCTGGCCCGGTGGGGTTGGCGGGGGTAGCAGCGGGGGCGAAAGTAGCAGTGGCAATGCAGCGGGTGAACGGGGTAGCAGTAGCATGTATTTCTGAGAAGGCCCGCGCGCGGGCCAGGCGACGACGATGGCAGCTGCGCCCGGGGGCGAGCCTCCAACGCCTGGGGGCGACGACCTTCGCGGCAGGGGCGCGCGCGCGCTGATTGCGAGGAGGGAGAAAAGGGCGAGGGGGGCGAGGGGGGGGCGACGCGGTGCACTGGCTCATCGCCAAGAGTGACGGCGGTTGCGGGCGCTCGCAGCAGGGCAAGGAGCGGCCGCCCCAGCGGGGCGAATCTTCTTGCGGAACGGGCCAAAGCGTTGCAGTTAGTGCAGCCACATGGCGTAGATGGATGGAAGGATTGGGCGCGTCTCTCACCAGTGCCCAGCAGGGCAAGATCGCGCCCGCGTGCAGGGCGGCACGGGCGCCCGCGGGAACGCCCCAGTGGCCCTTTATCCCGCCGCGCATTCGTCCAGCTCCGGCAGGGGCCTCGCCGTCGAACTTGAGACGATGGCGACGAATGGCAGCGCCGCGCCAAACTTTCGCTCCATCAAACGCAGGAGAGCCAGCGAGGGCTGCGCGCGCGGCAAGCCACCGGGGCCATCATAAACCCCCAACGAAACACAAGAGATGCAAATACCAAAAGCGGATCGGAACCGCCCAGCCTCCTCCGCAATACTGCCCTCCTTTACAGGAGGGACTGCGCTGCCGCTGAGGAGAGGGCAGGCGCGGGGCAGGGACGGGGCGGAGAGGGGGGCCAAGGAAGGAAGGGCGTCAATAAAGCGAGAGAGAGAGAGAGAGAGAGAGAGAGAGAGAGAGAGAGAGAGAGAGAGAGAGAGAGAGAGAGAGAGAGAGGAGAACAAAAACACAAAAAAAAAAAAAAAAAAAAAAAAAAAAAAAAAAAAACAGAAGACAGACAGACAGACAGACAGACAGGGCAGACAGACAGACAGAGAGAGGGAAACAAAAAGGACAGAGAGCAAAACAACGAGGGAAAGAGAGAGATAGAGAGAGAGAGAAGAAATAAAGAACTAAAGAGAGAGAGAGAGAGGAGAGAGAGAGAGAGATGAGAGGGCCCAAACGAAAGATTGGACACAAAGAGAGAGAGAGAGAGAGAGAGAGGGGAGAGAGAGGAGAGGAGAGAGGAGAGAGATGAGAGAGAGAGAGAGAGAGAGAGAGAGAGAGAGAGAGAGAGAGAGAGAGAGAGAGAGAGAGAAAACACAAACAAAAAAAAGAGAGAGAGAGAGAGAGTCATCAAGAGAAAGAGAGTATATATATATATACACAGAAGGAGAAGAGAGAGAGAGAGAGAGAGAGAGAGAGAGAAAAAAATATATATATATATATATATGTATATATATATATATACATAAACACACACGCACACACACACACAAAAAAAAGAGGGAGGGCGCGCCCGCGACCTGCCACAGGTGGGCTGCGCCGACGATGGCGCTGGAGGGGCGGCGCGTCTTTGCAGCTGGGCCCCTGCCCCCGCAGGAATGGTTGGGGCCTCCGCAGGCAAGGCCAGCTCCCGATCCAATTCCGAAGCAGGCGGGGGCGGAAATTCCCGACCCAGCAACAATAATCATGCAGCAGATGCAACAGATGCACGCGCGGCAGATGCCAGATGCAGCAGAAGCAGCAAAAGCAGCAGCATATGGCAGCATCAAGTTCGTTCGCACCGCCAGTTCCCATCCAACGAGCAGCGCCGCCTCTATCGGTGGCAGGGCCACGTGCAGGACCGCGCCCATTTCCTCCAATTGCGCCAGTTGCTCCTCTCATTATGCCGCCGTTGCCTGTCATCGAACACGGGCTTCGCACTGCAGCGGAATCAAGTTCTGCTGCGAAGCGCGAGGACCCCGCCGACGCCGATGAGAATCGCGCACTTCTCGGAGATTGCATCCGCTTCTCCGGCAGCGCAAAGGAGCCCCCAGAGGATGATGGCCATCATGGAGACTGCGGCGCCAGCGGGGGCAGCACCCTCACCCCCCCACCGCCCCCCACGAAGCCACCGGGATCGCAGATCAGGGGGGGGGGGGCGGGGGGGTCCCAGGAGCCTCCCGAGAGGGGGGTCAGGAAGCAGCGATGGCTTCCGATGTCGCGCGCACTCAATCAACGGGGCGCGCCCCCCGGGACTTCGCCGCCCTTGGCGCCTGAACGACCTCGAGTCATCATCTGGGGACTTGCAATGGGAGTGGTGGGGCGCAGATAGATTTGCAAAGTGGAAGGGTGGGGCCTAGCATTTTACACGGTAGTCTGCCTCTTCTAAAGGAGACAGGGTAGCTGATCGCGCAGTTTTCGTCGCGCAGACCTACATGCGACTCAACTGCAGCACAAGTGTTTCGCATTGCCGCGACTTTGCGCTCCGAGGTTGGGCCGCGCCCGAGGCGCGCCTTGGAGTTCGACGGCCTTCGCGCGAACGTCTTCGCGATGGCGCAGGAGCAGCAGCGGCGCGCCAGCGATGCGTGCATTCGCCTGGCAAAGCAAAACTACACAGCTCTTGGCCTGGACCCTCAGACGGCGAGAACACGCGCAGCGATCGATGACGCGGGGCCGTTGTTGTGGCTGCACTACTACAGGAATATAGCGAAGACCATGACCAGCACTGAAGAGAGGAAAGACATCCTACGCTCGGAATCCGCTCTCAAGAAGCTCGCCGACGCCTATGGGACCTCACCCTCTTCTGCTTCGCGTTGCCCGCCCGTGGAGTCGGCGGCAATCGAGGCGGCAGGGGAGGAGGCGCAGCCCGTCGGGGCCGCGGGGGGGGGGGGGGGGAGTTTCGGGGGACCCTGCGCCCTCTTCCCCCCCACCCATGCCTCCTCGCCCCCCCCCCCCCCCGCCCCCCCCCGCCCCGCCCCGCCCCGCCCCCCGTTTGCAAGAACACCCCGGCAGCGCCGCGCAAGAACCAGGGCGCCCGCCCGCAGTTGAAGGCGATGGCCTCGATGCCGCGCGAAAAGCGCGGCCGTTCTGAGCAGCGCGAGATCGAGATTGGCAAGGCGCAGCAGCTCATGACGACGGCCGCGCGCCCCAGATCACCGAGCAGCTGCAGATTGCGAAGAAGGCAGGCGAGGTGCACCTGACGGGCTTCAGAGACGGAAGAAGCGCGGGGAGCGCCATTTGGAGGGCGCGTTGTAGAGTCTGTCGTTCATAGGATGTCTGCGGGCTCCACTGGCACTGCTTGTAGTTTTCTGATATCAGCCACTTGCTCTTGGTTGCCTCGAGAGCGATGCAGTGTCTCAACCATGCTCATTCATATTCTCCATATTTTCGATTTTCGCCCGCCGCGCTGCGGGGGGGCGCCCCGGTCTCGCCGCCGCCGCCGCCAAAAAAACCTTCTTCTGCGGGGGCCGCCCTGCGCCTCGCAAACAAACATAAAGAACAACAAAAACACGCCTCCTGCACAGGGGGCGGCGCCCTCGGAAACATAATCGCGATGGTGGCCCAGGAGGGGGGGCGCTCTGCCAACGCCTCTACGCCCCCGCCAGGAGGAGGGAGAGGAGGAGGAGGAGGAGGGGGAAGAGGAGGAGGGGGGGGAGGAGGACGAGGAGGAGGAGAAGGAGGGGGAGAGGGAGGAGAGGGGGGGGGGGAGAGGAGGGGGAGGAGAAAGAGGAGGAGGAGGAGGAGGAGAAGGAGGAGGAGGGCGAGGAGGAGGAGGGGGGACGACGAGACAGAAAGCATAGCGTGAAATTGGCGATGGGGGCGACGGGGCGGGCGGCGCCGGCTATTTTGAAAAGACAAGGAGGGATTTCAGCTCATGCAGTCCAACTGTTGCTCGATGGTTCTGCCGATCCGCTGCCGTTTACACTCGGGCTTCTTTCTTTTGCAGGCCGCCTCGGGGGGGGGGGGGGCGCGCCCGAGGCGAGGCAGCGCCGGTCGCGGGCGAGCCAGGACGACGGCCCCCCGTCGAAGAGCCTGCGCGGCGCCGTCGAGGATCCACCGCGAGAACTCGGACATAACTCTTGGCCCCACCGGGCGAGTTGCTCCCGGATCAGTTCGGCGATTTCGACGCTGCCGCGGCGCGGCGCGGGGGGGGCAGGAACGTCGCCAGAGATCTGCGAGGGGATTTCTTGAAGGCGCGCAAGCGGCCCCCAACGTGCGCGGCAGGCGCAAGGACGTGGAACCCGAAACTGAACAAAGAAGTGCGCTCTGATACTTTTTGTCGCCCCACGAAATGTTCGCAGCCATGCGCTCGCATTCCGGGGGCTCGACATTCTTTGGCGCGGAAGGTTTGGGCGTCGAAGCAGCGGCCCATGCGTTGCGATGCCAGGCGGCGACGGGCGCGCCGAGGACGGATGGCGCGCCTAATAATTTCGACAGGGGCAACTCAGTCGAACCCGCTCGGGTGAACTTGCCGGGGCTGAGTGGTGACGATTCCAGTTCGCGGGTTCCCGCGGCGGCTTCGCGGGGCCCCGCGCGAGTTCAGGCGCGCGCAGCGACTGCATGGAGATCGCGCGGCGGTCGTTTTCAACAGAGCACGCGGGGCCTTCCACTAGCGCCGGCGCGACGACGCCGCCTGGCAGGCGACGGGTTCGCATCGCATGCGTCGGTCCAACGATCCGCTGGGATTCCAAGGTGTTCTTGTCGGCGTCGGATGAGATTGGGCAAGCAACAAATGCGCCTTCGGGCCCCCTGCTTGGAACGAGGCGGGCGGCCGTCGCCGGCGGCGCGCGTCCGCGCCCGACCAGGCGCCGCGTCTCGCGATTTGAATGTGAGTTTCTCCCTCCACCGCCCGCCCCCCCCCCCCTTCTCTCTGCCCCTCCTCCAATTGTAAAACAAAAAAATCCTGGTAGAGGGGGGGCGCCCGCCGCGAAAACGCGCTGCGGGACAGCTGATGACGCGCATTTGTTTCCCCATCAAGGTTGGCGACGCGCGGGGGGGCGCTCCGTGGCGGAGGATGCAGCTGTCCAAATCTGAATTAATTCATCGAAACACGCGCACCGGATGCGTGCCATCGCCATTGTTGTCGGCACCCCTCGTGGATGACATTTCTTTGTTTCGAATGAATTGGTTGCGCAGTGTGGGCCAGGGCGTTGATTTGGATTGGTCCGGATCAGCGATGTGGTTCTTGTTAAGCGATTTTCAGTTTTATGGCAGCAGGAATCGAACCGAACGTCTTGACAAGATGTGGTCGCCAAGTCAAGCCTACTACAACAGGAACAAGACGGACGACAGGCCCCACAAGCTGACGCTCCTCATGATCGAAAGGACAAGCCGCAGGACCCCCCCGAAACTTAAGGCCATGGATGGCGTGCGCAGGTCTCTGGAGGGGTGGGTGCGTGAGGAATTCAACAAACTGTTGCAAGGTGGGAGCGACTTGGAGCAAGCCATTCTCGAAGGGACGAACCACCTCCACAACAATTACGAGGCTTCGCGGACAACTGTTATTATCAGGAGGGGCGCCATCCGCTTCGTGTTCCTCTGCGACGCACTCGCGCAGCGGCACCCTGCATTCTGCAGGTGCAAACCGAAACTGCATCGTTTCGTGCACCTCACCGAAAAATCGGACCCGAAAACGAATTGGAATTACAGCGGCGAAGATTTTGGAGGGACCGCCAGCAAGATCTCACGGAGGCGCGGCGCCCCGATGAACACAAAGGCCTTCTCTGCCAATGTATGGGACAGGTTCCGCATGGAACCTTTGCTTGACCTGTTGTTGCGAAACAAAAAAAACAAAACGAAGAGTCGCCTGTGAAGGCGGCTGCGAATTATCCCCCGTTTCCTTTTCTCTCTCTCTCTCTCTCTCTCTCGCTTGTGCACTTTAGCTATTTATCATTCTCTCTCGTGATCTCTCCCTCCCTCTCTCTCCCTTTCTCTCTCTCTCTCTCTCCCCCTCCTTCCCATATATTATTGTATGTCTGTTCCTTTTTGCTGGAATGGTGACAATTTGTATGCATGCACAAACTAACTTATACATTCAAGACTTCGGCCCGATTTCAAACACGCGCTACTCATTTCAAGCGACGCAGTCCGCACTAAAGCGCACGCGCTAATTGACGCGTGCTACTCGCTACTTCAAGAAACTATGATTAGCGCGAACACAGGCTAATTCGTTCGCACTCAATAAATTTAGCGCTGGGGTCCTTACTAATACAAGCAAGCACCACGAATTAGTATATACTCATCTCAACGTCTTCCTTAATGAGCGATGGTTCGCTAATTCGCCCAGCTCGGAAGCTCATGGGGGCGGAACGCCAATCCCGGGGAATGGGTCCAGGCCGCTGGAGGCCCAAATCATGAAACAATCATGACGTCGGGGCTGTGGGTCCGAGGTCTGAAACCAGGTGGTTTCTAACCCCCGGTAACCCTTTCCATGGCCCCGAGGGCCAGTCCGGGCCTCCAGAAGCCGAGGATGCCGAAACACACGTCGCGACTCGAGGGGGTCCGGGTCGGGAGCCGCGTGGGCGAGCAGCCAGTTGAGCCCTCTGGGCCGACTGGGCGGCCCGCCGCGCCGCCACCGCCGGCCCCCGCACAGGGCGCCGGGGGACGCCCGCGGAGGAACGTCGGCGCCACCTCGGGGCGCCGCGGCGTGGCATTGGCCTGCCTCGAGATGGGCGCGGTCCTGCCCGGCCAGCCATGCCTCGGCGGCTGCAGCGCCCCCTCCTCCTCCTCCTCCTCATCCTCCTCGTCGTCGTCCTCGTCGTCCTCGTCGTCCTCGTCGTCCTCGTCGTCCTTCTCCTCTTCCTCTTCCTCCTCCTTTTCCTCTTCCTCCTCCCCTCTCCCCCTCCCCCTCCTCCTCCTCCCCTCCTCCTCCTCCTCCTCCTCCTCCTCCGCCTCCTCCTCTTCCTCCTCCTTACCCTCCTCCTCCTCATCGTCCTCGTCCTCGTCTTGGTCGTCGTCCTCGTCCTCGTCCTCGTCGTCGTCGTCGTCGTCGTCCTCGTCCTCCTCCTCCTCTTCCTCCTCCTCCTCCTCCTCCTCCTCCTCCTCCTTCTCCTCCTCCTCAACCTCTGGTGCCGAGCCCAAGTGTCGTCTTGGTCCCCGAGAAGAGGCGCCGAGGGGCCGGACAGGAGAGGTCGGGAGGCGGCGGGGAGGCAGCAGGCCAGGTATTGCACCCTCTGGCTACAGCCATAGTGCTGCCACAGAAACGCCAAGTAAGCAACGAAGGGTTTTTTTATGGCCACGGCAAACCTCGGCCACGTATCGGCTCCAGACCCCAAATCTAAGGAAAAGCCCCCCAAACCAGAGCCCCTCCAGAGGCCGCGGTGTTCCTGATCTTTCAGTGTCGTTGGCTGTGTCGGCGTCGCTCCCTCGAGTCGCGGACATGACGGGCGCCAGAGTGAAGAGAAGGCAGATGCGGCAAACAAAACACTGCCTCGGCTTAGTGCTCTCTCGTCGCGATGGCACTTCCTCGCCCGGCGGCCAAAACGTTTGAGAACCCCGAACCCCGTCACGCGAGCCCCGAAGCTTTTACCTCCACGGTCTTCCGGCGGGTTTCCGCCAGCTTCCGACGGAGACGCCACCGCCGACTTGCCGTCTGCCCGCTCCCGCGGGCCTCCCGCTCACCTCCGCCGAAAGCGAGGGGTCAGCCCTTCGATCCCTGGAACACGAAGCCCTGTTTAAGGAGGAGGGGGAGGGGGAGGACAGGACAGGACAGGACATCCGCATGATGGGGGTCAGCGTCAACGCGCCCGCGAAAATGCAGTGTAGAGCGTATGCGTAATTCTCCTGCGTGAATGTTACGCAGCAAAGACCCGGCAGCCCTTCGACATCTGACCGAGGGAACTGCCAAGGCCTGCGCAGAGGCGCGCACGCTGCCCTCTTCACCCCAAGCCCTCGCCTCCCCCCCTCCTCCACCACATGCGAGCGTGCGGCTCGTTCGCAGGGAGCCCTGCGTTGCCAGTCAGTAGCTACCCAATGAGACCAAGGAGTGCGGCACCGCTGGCACTGCGTTGCCAATGGCGCGCGTTAGCGGGCCAGCGCAAGAAGGAGGGTTCCCTGAGCCCCTCTTTGACTCGCGAGCCCAATTCCTCTCTGTGTCCCACAGAGATGAGGACCGAGGATGAAAAAAGAGGGGACACCATGCACTTCGAGATGCCCTCGCTAGTGCGATCGGCGCTCCCTGCGCCAAGACACATGCTTCCCCCCCGCGCCAAAGGCGCCCAGACATGCACGGCCCCTGTTCTCGTTGACTTCACCTCGCGCCAGTTCGCCTGTCATTTCGTCTTGTCGCCTTCTGCAAGGTCACGCTCAGCACCTTAGAAAACTCGGAAAACATGCGGCGCATGCTGAGGACTCGCATGACGTATCCGTCCAAAGAAATACGTGGCTGCGCGTGCGTATGCGTCTCCAACTTAGGTGTGCAAATTGGCCTGCGTTTTACTTGTCACGCGGGGGCAGTCGCGCAGTTGTCCCCCAACCTGGCAACAACTCCAAAGCTTTCCCACTCCGAAAAAGAGTATGCCACTTCTGAACTTCTGGTAGAGTACGGACTGTGCCGTCGTTGGCCAAGTGGTGCCGCTATTCATCCGCTGAACAATACTGGCCAATATTGTTCTCCAAAGTTCGTCCGTTGCGCTTCCGCGCCCGCTCTTCGATGACAAACTCATCAAAACTGTGGCTTGAAATGCTGAGAGGTCAGAGGGAGCCCCCGTTGGGAATTTGTGACTGTCCCTTTTGCCTCACTTTCCTACTTCTTCTCCCCCTCATCCGCACCTGCACAATCCCTTCTCTCTTTTATTTTCGAAGCGAAGTGTCAACTGCTTCAACAAATTGGCATCCTCCCTTCCGTGCACAGTGATTGTAAGACGCCTCTAGTGATTCCTTCGTGGGCCGCTGTAAACCAGAAGAATCCCAGAAGCTTTGCGATATCAGGGCCATCAGTGACGAGCATGGGTTATTCGAAGCTCGTCATCATCGGCGCCCGTCGGTTGCCTCTGAACCTGGGGGCCTCCATCTTTCCAGACCTCGTTCGCTCTCCGGCGAATGAACGAGTCGATCACCGGGGACAACATTTCCAAATAATTGGGTTGGCCTCCATCTTTCAAGACCTCCTTCTCGTCCGCCCCGCCGCGTGAGTCGATGGGTTTCCGAGGTTCATCCAACTTCATCCTGCAGTGAACAAGCGAGTGCGAAGCATGGCCGAGCGGGTTCCATTGATTCAATTGTGCTTCGATCTCCGGGGACAGCATTTCCACATACTTTGGTTCGGGTGCGGATTCTCGAAGTTCTTCATCGGCACCGACTGGCTGCTTCCGAACCTCAGGGCCCCCAACTTCCCTCGGGCTTGTGTCGTCCAACTTTGCTCGCCAGCGTACAAAAGAGTGCGAAGCAGGGCCAATCGAATTCGGAGAGGGGGAGGGGGAGGAGGAGGAGGAGGAGGAGGAGGAGGAGGAGGAGGAGGAGGAGGAGGAAGAGGAGAAGGTGGGGGAGGAGGAGAAGGAGGAGGAGGAGGAGGAGGAGGAGGAGGGGAGGGAGCGCGACCACCAGAGCTCGACACCTCGGCGATGTAGAACCACCGTGCGAGCCGCAGAGTCGCCAAGCACAGGCCAGACCGCCACACAAGCCCTTTTTCTGCTGCGGCGCGCACCAGGGGGCATGGGGAGGGGGAAGGCGTCTTGGCAGGCAGCTGCTTCTGAGAAGGCGCCGGCCTTACATCTGCAGACAAGGCCCGCGCCTTTTAAGAAGCATTGGGGCCTCTAAGACGCCTTCCCCCCTCCGGAAAAAGAAGCAGATAATCCACCCGGTAATAAGCACCTCGACAAGCGAAGTCGTTTACAAAAGGCCCACAAGGAAGGAAGTGAACAGGGCGGGGCTGTTTGGCAAACGCCCAAGGCCGCTCAGGAAACGGCACTTGTCGGGGTCTGGGTGCTTGTTCCTCCCTTGCCTCCGCGCGCGGCGGAGGGTCGCCAGGCAGAGCCAGACCACCACACGGGCCCTTTTTGGCGGCGCGCGCTGGCTGTCGCCATCCATCTGCACTGTTGCCCCCGCTTTCGCAAGGCGCATGCGCTGCGCGCGAAGCCCAGTGGCCGGCCCAGACCTCCGACGTCGTGATGCTTACAGTCGACCCGGGTGTATCGTAAGGGTGCGCGGTAAGGGTGCAAGGACCTTGGAGGGCCACGTTAGCGTTTTTCGAACGAGATTGGCCAGCGAGAGTTGCCAAGCATGGGCCGAAGGGGCAGGGATGCAGGGGTGCCCTCAGGAAGGCTGCCCATCCGTACTATGCGGGCTGACTGTACCACCGGTGGTCTCCACGACTCTCGACCTCGGGACGGCCTGTCCGCCCGGGCCGCTTGTTACCACCCCGAGGTCAGGCGCGGGCCCCCAGGACGCCAAGCATCGTGGAAGCAACGGTCGTCTTTTTGATCTGGCCAGGACGTTAGGGAGCCCGCTTAAGGACGTACTCGCCCAACCATGTGCATGAACACGGCCCCCCACTCCGCGAGGCCAGCCGCGTGATACGAACGTGCGCGCAATGCGTACTTCCGAATCCATCGTGGACTCATGCGCATGCACCCGCCGCGAACAAAAATATGCACATACGCCCTCCAATGGATTGTGCCTGGACCTCAGGGGAGGGTGGCGGTGTATAAATCACCGCTGAGCGCCAGCGACTTTGTACCCCGCCGCCCTCCCTGAAGCTACAGAGACAGTTCGTCGGAGGGCGCTTGTGTGGATAAATATTATATATGTATGTATGTGTGTGTATATATATATATATACTCGTGGCGTACGTCGTTCCCCAGACCCCCGACGTCATGATTTTTTCCTGACGCCGACCCCCAGAGGTCTCCACCCATTCCCCGGGACCGTTTTTTCGTCCCCAGCCGTTTTTTCACGGCCCCGAGGGCCTGCAAGGGCCCCCGGAGGCCGAAGACAGCGAACAAACGCTCGCCGTGCTTTTATTGGTGCTTGCAGCCCCAGGGTGCCTGGGTGCGTCCTTCGTCCGCTCCCGCGACGTGGGGGGTCCGGGCTCCCCGGGCGCGCCCCCGGGTTCTGGCAGCACTCACGGGCTGCCCAGCACCTTCAGCGCCACCTCTCGGCCGCGGCGCGGGGGGCGGGGCCGCCCGCCAGGCGGGCGGAGGGGCAGCCAGACGAGCGGGTGCGCCGCGACGCGCCAAAGGTGGCTGCTCGCAAGACGGCCTGGATCCGCCGTGGGAGATTGTCTCCCAATGGGCTTGGCCTATAGGAGTCCTAGCCCATCATAAGCAACTGATCTTTAGGACCCCCCCCCGGCCGATCGAGGACAGCGACGACGACGACCAGAAGAAGAAACACTATACACAGGCACAAACGCTTGGAGGCACGCGCGGATTTCAAGAGAGCCCAACTGCGCGCTTCGCGCTGCGCGGAGCGCAAAGCGCGAATCAATCAATTCGCGCTCTCACGCCGCACCCCATGGGGAGAAGAGGAAGACGAGGCGGAATCGGATCAGAACCGCGAAGCGCGAATCCAGTCGGACCTAGGCCAGAAGAACATATTTCAAGAACATGAGACCCTCCGCCAGCCAACACACTGAACATTACCCTCCCCAAGATGCACAAAGAACAGCCAACAAACGCGAAGAACATTGGGGCATCCTCCCCGAACCGGCCTCGACCTTCTGCCTCGGTCCGGCTGCAACTTCGCGCCCTCAAGGGCACCCGGGGGGAGGGCGACAGGCAGGCAAGGAGGAGGAGGCAGAGGAGGGCGAGGAGGGCAAGGGCGAGGATGAGGTGGCGGAGGTGGATGGGGGGTTCGGCCCCAAGTTCTGCGCTCTTCGAAGAAGTGCGCCTGTTTCACTGTGTCGCGTTAGGTCGGGCATGTCCTCCTACAGGCGGATTTTAGAAACATGGAAAATGCATAAGATGATCAAGGATTGCCAAAAACAATAGAACGATCGTCCCCAGACTATTCACTATTTTCGAAGATTCCTCCTGGGGAGGGACATGCCCGATTTCAGTGTCGGGGATCTGCTAACCCGGATCAATTAGACCCAGGTCGGCGGGAAACCCAAAACCTGCAATGCAGGAAAAAAGCGGCAGCGCGCGGCTTCGCAAACCCGGGTCAGCCCACATGCGCGGCCGCCTCACGGCCACGAGCGGCTCGCAAACCCGGGTCAGCCCACATGCGCGGCCGCCTCGCGGCCACGAGCTGTCTAACTCTGAGAGGGGGTCTTCGCAAATGGACCCCCGTCTCAAGGCTCCCGAAATTGCCATGTGCTCCATCACCACGGGCCTCGGCGTGCCACCTGACACACACTGATTACCCTCACGGGCGCCCGTAGGGCTGCCCTGGATCGGCTCCGGGCCCCGCTCCGTCGCGCGCCTTAGCTGCCCCGATACGCAACACGCAGCACGTGGCGTATTGATACGGAGCTCAACACGTGGACTGGGAACGTAGGTCCGACGCGATACGTTGGCCAAAACGTGGGCCAATACGTGGAGCCAACACGCAGCGTATTGACACGGACGTCTCGAACACGGGACGTGCTGCGTTTCAATACGGGCGTGTCGAGACAACTACGTCGCGCGCGGAGCCCGCGCGCGCGCCGTCGGCTGCGCAGGGGGGCGCCGCCCGGGGGGGGGGGGCCCAGAGCGCCGACGTCAGCGCCCTTCACGCGGACCTCCAAGACTATCTGTGTGCTCGGGTCTTGTTTTTTTCTCTCTCTCTCTCTCTCTCTCGGAATTTGCAAATTACACGAGGCGGGGATGCATCCATATCCCCAGGGGCCTCCAAGAGTCCTGTTTTTTTCTCGGAGTGGGCATTGTATACGAGGCGGGGATGCCTCCATATCCCTAAATGGGCCCCCTAGATGGGGTCCGCGTAGATGAGGTCGGAGGGTCGCGCTGCATCGGCAATGCATCGGCGATGCATCGCCGATGCATCGCCGATGCAGCGGCGACGTCGGCGAGACATCGGCGCCATCAGAGTAGAGAACATCGGGTTCCACATCGAGCCGCATCGCCGATGCATCGGCCGGCGATGGGGTGCGATCCTCAGGCCCCATCTAGGAGGCCCAGAATCCCCCACCGGGGGAACCGATGTCCTGGGCCTCCAGGGGGCGGTGGATATGGATATGTCGGCGCGCCACTGGTTCTGAACACGCCCAAAAGGACGGCGCCGCCACCACGGCAAACTCACGGCAAACCCTGCGCCCCGCGCCCAAGGCGACGAAGCCAGAACCGCGGCAAACCCACGGCAAGCCCACCGCCCGAGGCAGCGTTTGCCCTGGTGCCCGCGGCGCCCTCCCCAAGCCGCTGAGCCGCACGTCGGAACAAACGGCGCGGCGACATATCGAGTATATCCATACCCACCGCCTCCCAGTGCCCATGAAGATGGATCTCCCTGGGGGAAGAGGGGGGGGAGGAGGAGGAGGAGGAGGAGGAGGAGGAGGAGGAGGAGGAGGAGGAGGAGGAGGAGGTAGAATCCCCTTGCTGTCGCTGGATGTTGATCCAGAGACCCCCCTTTAGCGAAACACCGCTTGATGAGAACGACCTGGGACCAGACCCGGCCGGCGCAGGCCCGTGCGTGCGGCCGCAGGGCCAGCTCGAAAACCGAAACAGGGAAGTTCGTCAATAGACTCGACTTGAGAAGAGGAGTCATTAGGGGGAAAACAAACCTACCTCGCTTTTGACCACCCTCGCTTCCAAGAGATACCAAACGATGCCAAATTGCAGCCTGTACTGGTCAGGCCGCTTGACGAGGAGGCGCATGGTATGGCTTGGTTTTGCCTGGAAGCGAAAGCGGGGTAGGTAACTCACGCTCTGAGTTATGTCAACATCTGGCGCCGATCGGCCGATCGAGAACGCCGCCGACGACCCGGATGAGAAACGCCTGCGCACACAAGCATAAACTCGTTTCGGAAGTCCGCACCGATCCAGTCGCGCGCACCTCTGAAGGCTATGCTTGTGCAGCCATCGGTCGGAAGAAGTGGGTACACACATCAAGTGGGAAGGCGCTGCAGTATACTGGATCTCCGCCCGCCCGCTGAAGAGGAGGGGAGAGGCAAACCACTCACTCCTTGAAGCGGGACGGCGCCTACACGTGCACTGAAATCCGAGAATCCGAAATACACACTTCCACGGACCGATGCCGACTCCCTCACATCGGGCGTAGCCGAAGAAACCAAAAGGCACAGACACCGCCGCTCCCCGGACCTCCTCCGGGGGGTGCCCTCTGACCAAAAGCTTCCGAGGCGCAGCCCGCCGTGGCGGCAAGGGCCTCCCAGGAGGCCCACGAAGGGAACAAAACGAGGCGTGGATGGCGGTGCAGTGGAGGCCAGCCCACAAGGAGCCTTCCACAAAAAACCCAAGAAGCCCAGGGCACCCTGGAGGCAAGCGAGGCGTTTCTTGGCAGGGGCCTCCACTGAATGGGTACTCCAGATTTCGCAATAAAGGGAGGGGGGTCTCATTTCGGGGGGGGGGTCTCTTCCAGGCTATCTTGGAGGGCCTGGGGGGGTCTGGGGACGATGTTTTGGAGGGTTCTCCCACGGGGGGGGTCTGAAATGGCTTGTCTTGGAGGGTCCAGACCCCCTCCCTTTTATTACGAGATCTGGAGTACATGTTGTCCTCCTCTGATCTCAGGGGTCTTGCTGCCTTCTTATGCGAGCGACGGCGCCACCCCCCCGCGCGCGCCCGCCGCGCCTCCACGACGCCGGCGCCGACGCCGGCGCCGACGCCGACGCCGACGCCGACGACGAAAGACGACGAGACGACGACGACGACGACGACGACGACGACGACGACGACGACGACGACGACGACGACGACGACGACGACGACGACGACGACGACGACGACGACGACGACGACGACGACGGCGACGACGACGACGCGCGCCTCCACGGCGCGCACCTCGCGGTGGCCCGCCCGCCGGCGCCGCGCCAGCGCCCCCAGGGCGGCCTCGCAGGAGGTGCGGATGCCCGCGAGGCGCCTGCGGGCGTCCTCCACGCCCTGCTGCGACCGGGCCACCTGGCGCGAGGAGTTCGGCGCAGGGAACCGGGGACCGCACAATGACATGAACATAAGAACTCGGAGGTCCGCGCGGGTTTCTCGGATCCGCGCTGGGACCCCCCTGGCGGCGCCTCCGGCGCCGCCCCTGGCGCGCTCCGCGCGCCAGGGAGGGGGGTCCAGCGCCGATCCGAGAAATTCGCGCGGACCTCCGAGTTTTTAGGTTTATGTCATTGTTCGTTCCCCTAGTGAAGGGGCCGGGGACACACAAAGATATAAACACGAGTCCTAGGACTTCCCATGCTTCCCCATGTTCTCGGAGTGGTTCGTCTTCCCCCTGCACACCTCCCATAGTTTCCCACATGTTCCTGGGCATCGACGATGAATCGTGTCTGTGTGTTTTTCCACTCCTGGTTTTGTTCAGTGAGCCCGCGGAGGTCTGTCTCACACCTCGCCCCTTCTCCACCCAGAACGAGGAGGAGGCGGAGGAGGAGGAGGAGGAGGAGGAGGAGAAGGTTGAGGAGGAGGAGGTAGGGGAGGAGGAGGAGGAGGAGGGGGAGGAGGAGGGGGAAGAAGAGAAGGATTGGATTGTATTGGCCACTTGGAGAGCAAGGCTGGGCCTTCCAGCAACGACGGAGAGAGGGCAGGCACTGTTTTGCTAAGCGGCACGAGGCTCCCCACGAAACAGCATGCTAGAAAAACCGACCTACAGAGATCAACCACGATGACTCCCATCCCAACTCAAAACTAGTCGTCGCCACCTCCAGTGCCTGTCAGCCCGGCAGGAGGAAGAAGAGGGGGAGGAGGAGGAGGAGGAGGAGGAGGAGGAGGAGGAGGAGGAGGAGGAGGAGGAGGAGGAGGATAATGAGGATAAGGAGGAGGAGGAGGAGAAGGAGGAGTAAGACGACGATCAGAAACTTCGAGAGAAATTCACGGAAGCTATTGGTCGTCCCCATGGCGTTCAATAGCGCGGCCAAAACCGCGCACGGCGGGCCAAATGCATCTCCTGCCGCCCGAGCGACGATCACAACCGTTCTGTGGCAACTCATGGGAGCCTTCCATGCCATCTCGCTTGCTCTTGCGAATCGACGCTACGGCGACGCTAAATCGGCGCTTCCCTATCGATTACCAGATGCTAGCACGCGAGTGCATCCTGAAGACGGACTTGCGAGGACCTAGAAGGCTCCCATGAGTTGCTACCGAAGGGACGGGTCTTACGCGAGGTGTCACGGCGACCCTTCGCCGAGGCGTTCGCGGGCCGCCAGCGCGGCACGCCGTATTGGAAGCGAGGGCGCCTCAACGCCACCTTACGCGGGCAGCTCACGCGCACCCGTCCGCGCAGTCGATGCCGTGCTTCTGCGCCGCTTACCCGAGGTTCGGCGGCCAGGCGAGGGGGGACTCGGGAAAAGGCAGGCCCTCTCAGGAAGCGGCGGGGCTTCTCAAAGGCCCTCTGGCCTTCTGAGAAGCCGTCCGCGTAGTCGGAAAAGGCGGAGAAATCTGTTCGGCCCGCTGGTGTTCTGGTGTTCCCAGCGTACTTCAAGACCACCTCCCCCGCAAACAAATCAAGCACCCAGGAAAGTATCGAAGCACTGTCGAACAAGCATCGCCTCCTGGGGCCCGACGCGTGAAAACCCTTCAATTTTCTGTACTTGCGTGGTGCTCGAAACTCTTTCTGGTGATCAAGGCTGGTGGTCTTCTGAGCCTCCTGCGAAGGCCCGTCTCCTCTCACTTGCCCCCCTGGGCTCGCCCCCCAACAGCTGGAAGGAACGACGCGGTGATTTCACGTGGGGCATGGCGTCCCCAATTCCCAAACTCTGGGGGTCTGTCGAAATGATTCAAAATCTGCGGCCAAACCCGGGGATGTCCTTTTTTCTCAGGAGCTCTCTCTAGGGCCAGGCCATCTCAGCCAGAACTGCTCTGAGAACATCCCGTGCAAACTGCACAAGGCTCGCAGCCATACGCCAATGCAGCTCGCCAGTCGCCAGCTCTGGCAGGCTCGTGCTGTGACGGCCTTACGCACATTCAACCTGGTGGCTTTGACCTGCGGAGATGCACGAATGGGGGCGCCCATCCTCGATATAAAGGGCGTGCCCGAACAGTCTCTCGGGGGTGTATCCCCGAATTCTCCTCCTTTGCTGAGCAGCGGATGTTTGCGAGCGGGCTTCGGGGATTGGGCTCGATAAGTCGAAAGAGATGGTTCGAGTGGTTCGCGTGAGTGTGATGGTGGTTACTGCTGTCTGCACGCGCGAGGAGAAACTACCCCAATACGCCTAAATCTGCATGGTGGTTGCCCGGTTGTGCAGGTCCACGCAGGACCCTCCGCCCCTCGAACCGACCTGTCTTCCCGCGAACCAGCGATTGGGATTGCGTAGTGTTACGTCGGGCTTCTTTCCCTACAGGCCGATTTTGGACCTTAAAAGATTCAAAAAAAGTACAGCAACAAATCATCCCTAAACAATTTTTGGCTATTTTTGAATTTTCCCCCTGTAGAGGGGCAGGCCCGACTTAAGCGCAGTGGTGGTTGGGAACGTTGGGTTCTTACTTGGCGATTCAGACTGTCCCTGCACACTGGCTGAACCATCCACGTCCCAGCCATCATGTTGGAGATTCGAGCTGCTGGGGATCGAGAACCCCTTCCCAGAGATCTCTGGCGACACGTCTTCCCAATTCGAGCACCCTTCCCCGACGCCGGCCGGCCCCTGGGGGCCCTGGACCGGGCCCCAGGACCCCCAACACGGACCCGGGACGCGGGACGGACCTCAGAAAAGAGGCGGGGACGTCTGGAGCAGCGGGATTGGAAAACAAACGCGCCGCCAGATGCCTGGCCGCGAAAGCGGGCCACCTCGTGGAAGGAATGGGCGCTCACGCGCGACCTCACGCGGGCAGCTTATGCCCGCGAGTGCCCGCACGACCGAGCCCGCTCGGACTTTGCTTGGGTGGGCAGCCGCCCCGCCCGAGGCCGCCTCGGCATTCTGCCCAGGACGCAGCCCCGGTCAGGCCGGGGCGCCGTGCTTCGGGGGAGGGGGGCCCAGAAACCCAGCGCCTCCGACGCATCGGGACGGGTTTTTCGCACACGTTCAGCGCCCGCGAGGCTTCGCCTGGTCCTTTGGTGATTCATAATAGCCGAACGGATAGCATAGCTTCGCTGGCGATGAATCATTGGAATTTCCTTCCGACGGTAGGGCATTGGCCTACCACCGTGGCAATGACGGGCAACGGAGGATTAGGGTTCGATTCTAAGGCTTGGGGGGCGTGGGCAGAGGAGGCGGAGGACCAAAGCATGTTCCCGGGGGAGGGGGCCGGGGGGTCCGTGCGCCCCGTATCGACGAGGTCATGGTATCGGCGGTACGGCCGGACCTGGGACAGAAGAACATCCCTCAAGCACGCGAGGCCCTCCGCGGGCCCAACTGAAGAACACTTGAGGGCACCCACCCCCAGGATGCACAATAGCATCCTACAGACACGAAGAGCACGAGGGCACACTTCCCGAGCCGACGTCGGCCTTATGATACCTCGATCCGACCGTATCGCACCGATGACACCGATCTTTGGCATTACCTTTTCGGGCTCCGTGGTGCACTCTCCTGGCCACGGCGCGGATTCGCATCCAGAAATCGCGGCCAGCACAGATCCGACGTGCCCCCTGTGTTGATCCCCCCCTGGTGCCCGTGTCTTCTTCTCCAGTCGAAGTGCCCCCCCCCGCGGGCGGCACCCTGCTCTCTTGTAGCGGGGAGTCTTACGCCTCAGACTGCGCCTCTGGCCCCTCGTTTTTACAGCAGCAAACAGCAAAGCTTCCCGCCGCACACTTCCTCACACTCGGCTGACGAATCACGCTCTCGCCCTGGACCTCTTTGCAATCTGCACGAATGAACCGCGCTCTCGCGTGGGACTTCCTCGCGAGTTGTTCGGGCGCCGCGCCCTCGACACTCAGGGATCACGCTCTCGCTCCAGATATCCTCAGGGTTTCCTTGGGAGTCGCGCTGTCGCTAGAAACTTCCTCTCGGTTCATGCGCGACTGCCGCTTCAACGACCCGCCCGCTCGACCTGGCCCGTTAGGGTATGCCCGCCCGACCCACCCGTCTGGTTCTGCAGCTTGTTGTCCTGCTCCTAACCCCTTAATCTCCCTTGTTCAACCTCTCTCGTGCTCCATCCTTCTCCCTTCCCCATGCCGCGTTCCTCCGCCCTCCCTTTCCGCGCTCCTTTCCTCCTGGCTATATGTTTTCGTTCATGTCCCCCTTCTATTCCTGTTTCTGGGGCTGCGCCAACTAACCGTGGCAGGGACGGAAACTATACCCCCCATGGGGGACGATCAACGACGAAGAGGGCGGACATCGAGGACTTGGGATACATATATATATGGTAGTTGACATGCGAGCAGGTAAGAGCGAACAGTCTTAACCTGATTGCTGGTGTCGTCGCCGTCGTCGTCGTGGTCGTCGTCGTCGTCTTCGTGTTCGTCCTCGTCGTCATCCCCCTCGCGACCCCCCCGCGACCCACACCCCGACCCACCCGCGACCCATCCGCGATCCAACCCGCGCCCGCCCCCTCACTCTTATCCGCAATTGCAGAGTGCTGCGTAAGACCAAGACTGTTTGGGGGGGGGACTGATCTCTGAAAGAGGATCGAGAGCTCAACGAGCATCCAGAGGTCGGTTTTAAGAGGGTGAAGAAAACCCAAACCATCAATCATCGGTTCTGCCGCTCGCCGCCGTTTTTCCGCCGCTACATCCCTCCCTCCACCCTTTCACCCTCCCGCACGCGCGCGGGAAGGGACGAGGGGGGAGTGGGGAGGGGGAGTGGGGAGGGGGAGGAGGAGCAGCAGCAGCAGCAGCAGCAGCAGCAGCAGCAGCAGCAGCAGCAGCAGCAAGGAGGAATTGGAAGGGGAGTGAGGAAGGGGAGTGAAGAGGAGGAGCAGCAGCAGGGAGGAGGAGGAGGAGGAGGAGGAGGAGGAGGAGGAGGAGGAGATGGAAGCATATGAATGGCCTGTGCCTTCTTCGCCGCGAGCTCACGGTCGGCATCGGCGACCTCCCTCTGGAGGCGGGCCAGGCTCGCGCGGTAGGCCTCAAGCACCAGGTTGCGCTTCCGCCTCGGGAGCTTCGCATCTGTGGGAGGAGAACAGGATCAGAGACATGCCGCCGTGGGGAACCCATCGGCGTGGTCCTGCTGAAGCAAGCAGCATATACGGTGAGGGCATTGGATGTGGATCCCTTGGATGGGGAATTCAGGGCCCGAAAGCAGGTGGAACGCCAATGGAGGCTTGGCCATGGATATTACCGCCGCCCACATCGGATAAGTAATCCTCCATGGCCTGAAGGCTCCTGGGCACCTTCCTGATCGAACGCCCCCCCCGCCCCCAAACCTAGCCGACCAGAACCGAAGGAAGAACACGCCGACGAGGTCCCCACGGCGGCGTGTCACTCGTACTCTTCTCCTCTCTCGACGGCTCCCAGGCGCGTGGCCCCGCCCAGCCCGGGCCGGTGGTCTCCGCGGCAGGGCGCCGATCCTGGTCCACCTCCCTCGAGGAGGGCTCTGGGCCGCAGGACCGACCCCCCCAGAGGCTTGCCCTGCGCGTCCTGCTCAGAGCATCGGGGCGGCTCCGGCCGTGGCAGCGTCGACCCCTCGCAGTGGACTCCAGAGGGCGCCGTGTCTCAGAACTGCCTCCGGTGGACCTCCCTGCGGGCCCGAAGCGCGCGGAGGGCGCGCCGCACAGTGTGGCGGGGCCGCAGTGCGGGCGCTGCCGCTGGGGCCTTCGGTGGAGCTCCCTATGGCGCCTCGAAGCGCATGCAGGGTGTGCCGAAGTTAGGGGGAAAACAAACCTGCCTCGCTTTTGACCACCCTCGCTTCCGAGAGATGCCAAACGATGCCAAACTACGGCCTGTGCTGGTCAGGCCGCTTGACGAGGAGGCGCGTGGTATGGCTTGGTCTTGCCTGGAAGCGAAAGCGGGGTAGGTGATTCACGCTCTGAGAAGTGGGTGTCTAGAGAAGCATCCCAAGAGACACCGAACCGTCCTCGGTCCTGGACGTCTCGCCGAAGGACCCGCCGCGCCGCAGGAGGCCGGGGCACAAACATGCCGAGGTTCACCAGGAGGTCTCTGGGGGTCTCCGCCCGGGTCGAGGGCCTGGATGCTTTTGTTTGAAGGGGCCCTGGGACACACAAATAAATACACACAAATATACCTATTCCCATATATTTTCCCATACTTTCTGGGTTTTTGTCTTCCCCCCCACTTCCCATATTTTCCCAGATTTTCTGGTGAATCGCCGATTAATTGTGTCTGTGTGTTTCTTTCCCTCTTGATTGTTGTCCGCTGCTGGCCCATGGAGGCGGAGCCAGAGCCGGAGCCGGCGACGTTGATCGTGCGTTCTGGGCCTCCAGACGCAGCATCCGAGGGCCAGACCTCCCTTCTCCTCCTCGCTTCTCCTCCCTCTTCCCCCGAGTCGCCCGATTCGGCGGTCGAGCGGGCCCCTGAGCGTAGGATGGCTGAGCGTGAGGCCAACGCTGAGGAGCTCTGGCCTGTATATGACGACCAACATGATGCTGTGCCCAGGGCCGCGCCGCGGATAGGTTACTCACTTAAGCAACACAGCCGCGGCCATAGCAGCTTTTCGGTTCTCGGGTCATAACTCGGCTCTCTGGCGGCAGTTCGGGACGATCCGCGCACCCCAGAACGCTCTCGGCGTGGCGCAGCTGCTGGAAGGCACCCCAAGGCTGGAAAGCCGCCCAGAACCAATTACAACGTTAGAAAACCTCTTCCTCCTCCTCCTCCCTCCTCCTCCTCCTCCTCCTCCTCCTCCTCCTCCTTATCCTCCTCCTCCTCCTCCTCCTCCTCCTCCTCCTCCTCCTCCTTATCCTCCTCCTCCTCCTCCTCCCCTCTCCTCATCCATCCTCCTCCTCCTCCTCTCCTCCTCCTCCTCCCCTCCATATTCCTCTCCTCCTCTCCTCCCTCCTCCTTTCCCCTCCTCCTCCTCTCTCCCCTCCCACTCCTCCTTCCTCTCTCCCCTCCCCGCCCTCCTCCTCCTCCTCCTCCTCCTACTCCTTGCCTCCTCCTCCTCCTCCCTCCTCCCTCCCCTTTTCCTGCCGGTGTGCGCGCTCTCCCGCGGGGAAGATGGGGCACACATCACCTCCCACCTCCCATGGCATCCGTGGAGCACCCAGCCGACCGAGGGAGCTCCCTCGGCCGCCCCGATCTCCCTGGATGGATTGGCCACTCGGCCAGGACGGCGGCCAGATCGGCCGATCGACGGGACTATCGCCCCAATCGGCCAGACCACGGCCTCGTTAAGCCGGGATCGTCGGGCGGGGGGTCTGCTGAGGCGCCCGCATCACCGCCTCCAGGGTGTCCTGCGAAGGGGGGTCGCGGTTTTTTTCTGTTTCCCCAGGGAGGGGCGCGAGGATGATTGAGACTATGAAGATGGCGAGGGGGGGGGCATGACGACAGTGAGGACGGGATGATGAAGAGAGAGGAGGCGGGACGAGGACGAGGAGAAGGAGCAGGAGGGCAGTGCCCTGCCTCCACCCATGCTCCTCCAATGCTCCCCCTCGCCAGAAACAACTGCTCAGGTCAGATCCTCGTCCTCCTCGTCCTCGTCCTCGTCCTCGTCCTCGTCCTCCTCCTCCTCCTCCTCCTCCTCCTCCTCCTCCTCGTCCTCCTCCTCCTCTTCGTGTACCTCTTCGCCCCCGCCGCTCCCTCCCTCCTGCCGGTCCGCCCGCCGCCGCTGCCTGGCCTCCCCCCTGCCCTCGTCCTCCTCGGCCGAAGAAGCGGGGTGGTGCGGGGTCGGGGGCGGGGGGGGAAGTACCTCCCTCCTCCCTCCTCCCTCCTCCCTCCTCCCTCCTCCCTCCTCCCGGGAACCGAACTCTACACACCGACGCTTTGTCTGGCCTCACACTGAGTCTCGCACAGGAAGCGGATCCTGGTGTATGCGGGATCCTGGTGTATGCATTCTTCGCTGTTTCCCCCCCGGAAGACGGGGGGAAAAGTATGCGCCACACCACCCCGACGTCGTCCCCGACCCTCAAAAAAGTCCTGGGATTAAACAACCGCCCGCCACTGGTAATGTACATGCTCCAGTTTCCGAGAAAGCGCGGGGATGTGAGGGAGGGCGGACGGAGGACGGAGGAATGGCGAGAGGCGGAAAGGAGGACAACGAATGTCAGGACCCTCCACCGAGAAGGGGGCTCCCGCTGCATGCCTCTGCACGTCGTGCAGCCGCGCGCATGAGGCGTGCAACGATCCCACGGACATGAGGCGGCTCTGTCTCGAAGCGGGGCTCTCTCCCTAATTAGTGGCAGGTCCATTGGGGCGATCGTGCAGCCAACCAGTATAATGAGGACGCGCGATCAGGATGCAAGGGCCTTGGAACAGCGAAAGCGGCCAAGGATGGGCCGAAGGGGAAGGATGCCAGGGTACACTTGGAAAGTCGCTCATCCCCACTATGCGGGTTGACTGTGCAGTTCCAGGACCCTTGACCGAGAGAGCTGCTCCCGCTGCATGTTTCTTCACGTTCTACACCCGTGCGCACGAGGTCTGCGGCAACACAAACAAGGATTTGAGGCGACTATCTGCCTCAGAACGGGACCCTCTTCCGAACGGCAGGACAATTGGGGCGCTCGTATCTCAACGAGGGGGCTGCAACGGGCAAGCCTGTCGCAACATTGCTGATGCACCTTGGGTCTACTCCGGCCCACCCTCCTCCTTGTCCGTCCTCCCTCCCCGTCCTCCTTCCCCTTGCTGCCCCCACCCTCCTCCTCCTCCTCCTCCTCCTCCTCCTCCTCCTCCTCCTCGTCCTCCGAGCTGCGTCTCCTACTTCTGGAGCCCTCCCCCTGGCTGTTCCCATGCTCGTCCTCCTCCTCCTCCTCCACCTTGCCCCTCTATCACGTCCCACACCTAACTCGCCTCCTCACCATTCGGCGTTACCGCCATCATAACAATTACTTCAATCGAAACTGAGGGGGTGAGATCGCAATGAAACAGAGAGCCCCCCACCCGAAAATCCTTTTTGGTTTCGTGCTCGTGTCGCGCGTGCGGGCGAGGCGAAGCTGCGTGGGCGGGCGAGAAGAATGAACCCTCCTCTGGCGAGGGAGTTACGAGGACAAAAACTCGCCCCCCCTCCCGCTCCGGGCCGCGAGGCGGGCGGTGGCAAGGGGTGGCCCACCGTGGTGTCCCGATGGTGTCCCGTGGTGTCCCGCGGTGTCCCGTGGCGCGGTGTCCCGTGGTGCCCCGTGAGATCGATAGTGCGATCGATAGTAAGATCAATAGCGAGGTCAATGGTGAGATCGATAATGCAATCGATAGTGAGATCGATCGTGACGTCGATAGTATGAAGGATATTGAAATGTATGGTGGGATCGATAGCGAGATCGCTCGTGAGATCGACAGCGGGAGCGGTAGTGAGATCGATTGTGAGATCGATGATGGGATCCATGGTGTGATCGATAGTGAGATCAATCGTGGGGTTAATAGTGAGATCGATAGTGAGATCGAGTGTGAGATCGGTTGTTCGATCGATCGTGAGATCGACTGTGCGGTCGAAAGTGAGACAGGTCGTGAGATCGGGTGTGCGATCGAATGTGAGATCGATTGTGAGATCGATGATGAGATGATCAGTGAGAGGGATAGTGCTATCGACAGGGATATCGATCGTGAGATCGATTGTGTCGTGAGGTCGGGTGTGCGATCGATAGTGAGATCGATTGACTTCGATCGAGTGTGAGATCGATAGTTAGATCGATAGTGAGGTGGGTAGTGAGATCTAATGTGAGATCGATAGTGCGATCGATAGTAAGATCAATAGCGAGGTCAATGGTGAGATCGATGACGCAGTCGATAGTGAGATCGATCGTGACGTCGATAGTAAGAGAGATATTGAAATTTTATGGTGGGATCGATAGTGAGAGCGATCGTGAGACCGATAGTGAGCCTGACAATGAGATCGATCGAATAAGATCGATTGTGAGACCGGTAGTGAGATCGATCGTGAGATCGATCGAGCGCGACGTTGGTTCTTCCCCCCCGAACCTCCACATCACCCGAAGGGTGGTCGTATGGGATACTATGTGTCTCCTCACTCTCCTCCTCATGCACCCCTTCTTCCATATTCCCCCTCATCCATATTCCGTTGTCGCTCCCCCCCCCTTGGGAAGAGGAAAGGCAACGGACGAGGAAAGAGGAGAAAAAAAGAGGGCGAGGACGAGAAGGAAGACGAGGAGGAGGACAGAGGCCTAGAAGCAAAGACATCCAGAAACAAACGCAACAAGAGCTCCTGGACCCAACGTAACCACCCTAAAACACAACTGGTGAACCGCCTCCTACTCTAACCAGCCCCTTCTTGCTCGAAAGAAACCTTGAGAATCAGCTCGAAAACGCGTGGGACATTCCGGAAGTGTCGGAACCTCCGCTCACCTGCAAAAAGACTGGGAAACATCTCTGGAAGTAGTGAACAGAAAACCCTCGTCAAGCATTGGCGACGCGGCGACGAGGGGCCCACCCCGGGGACCGAGCAGATCGGGGGGAAGGGAAGCGAGGTCGAAAAACGGAGACGACCGACCACCGATGACGACATCGACGGCGACGAACGACGAACGACGAACGGCAACGACCGACTCGAAGGACCGTCGACGACGGCGCCGAACGACAAACGACGACCGACGACGACGACGACGACCGATCCATGACCGATGACATCGAACGACGACTGACGACGATGATGGTTGAGCAGGGACCGACCGCCCCAGCATTCGTATAGTCCTATCACGATATGCTCTTAGAACCCAACAATGTTTCTCGAACAAAGCAATGTTCTTACAACATTCATCCGATGTGTTAAAACAAGACAGGCTCCGCCAGAAATGTTCTGAGAACAGCTCGTGGAAACCACAATCGGTTCTTAGAACACTGCTGGGTCGGGCTATAGGCGAGGCAGGACGCTTCGCCACTGCTTGAGATCGACGACGACGGACGACGAGCGGCTACGATCGAGTCGGGCCTGTTCCCCCGCAGGCCGATTTTGGACGGTTAATGAAACATAGCCACACGTACTCCCAAAAGGTCAAAACATACTTTTAAAAAAGATCCCCGGGCTATGTTTTACGAGGTTTGAATATGTTTCTCCTGTAGAGGGACAGGCCCGACTTACGGCCACGAAGGACGAGCGACGCCGAGGAAGACACCCGCCGACGAGGGCAGCGCGCGACGCGCCATGGAAGGCGGCGCCGCCGGCGGCCGCCGGCGCCACGGTGCACCGGGGCGACGGCCGGCAGCCCGACGAGGGCCGACGACCGAAGGACGACCAGAACGGACGGTCGAGGAGGAGGAGGAGGAGGAGGACGAGGACGACGAGGAGGAGGACGAGGAGGAGGAGGAGGAGGAGAAACAGGAGGAGGAGGAGAAGAACGAGGACGAGGAGGAGGACGAGGAGGAGGAGGCCGGGGAGGAGGAGGAGGAGGAGGGTACGGAAAGAATGGGTACAATGCCCAAACAACAAATGTGTCCCAAACCAACAGCGGCCGCTGTTGGGCAGGCGGCCTTCTGTCTCGAATGGACACAGGCCGCGGCGGCGTGGACAGCGAGTCTGGTTAAGCAACATGAGCAACATCCGCTGTTGGGCATTGTACCCGCTCTTTCCGTGCCCATTTCGTTCGTGCAGAAGAACGGACGGTCGAGGGAAGCGATTAGCGTCGAAACGCTGTCACAGGGAGGTCTCAATGGGTGCGAGGCGGGGATTTGTCCACATCCACCACCTGGGAAACGCCGTCCTGGTGCCCCAGCGGGCGGTGG